>CM053605.1:163448131-163516429 GCA_028646535.1 Procyon lotor
GGTAAAAACTTGGATTCTGCCGCAAACGATACACTAGCTTTGGAAGTGTGTCAGCAGGGTGTGGGTTCTGCCTAAAGGCTTAGAGAAAGAGTCATATTATCAGTAAGCACTTCCAGCCTGAAAATGAGAAAGCTGCCTTGAGAATCGACATCGTCTGAGAAGGGCTTGGCCCACACGGGCAGGTCGCCGCATCCAAGCGATCCCTGGAATCTGCTGCTCCTGGTAATAGTCTTCATCGGTGTCGGTGACTCTGTGAAGACAAGAACAAGTTTTAATCCCTTCCTCTCTCTTCCTTGAGCTTCATCAGGTCCAGTTTGTCTGCGTTCTAAACTCTTCCTCCATTGTGTCTTCTGATCACTGTACCTGAGAGCAAGACAGATTTCTCTTTGGAGACGCTCTGAACCTTAGCCTCAGGTTACTCTCAATTAGCGTTTTCATTTACAACACATGTCCCATAAACTTGAATCAGAAATAGAAATAATCATAAAAGCAATTGCTGATTTATCACCGTCGAGGTACATGCAAATAAAAGAAAACACATGTGATTCTACAAGTACATATTCTACCCGGTGTGGAAAAGCAGCCCGTCCTCAGCACTGCGGGTCACTGTGTAGGGGCCCGTACTCTGGTCTCGTACCACGGGGATTACAGGGGAATCTCAGGGCCCAGCCACTGGGAATCCAACTGTGATGGGAAAGGAGGGTGGGGTTTGCGACAACCCGCACTTGGTTCTTGGAAGCCTGAGTTCACACCTGCAGGCCCGAGTAGTAACCCCCACAGGTGGCTTTGCTCATCGAGGAGCCACGACAGGGATGCACTGGAGAGCTTGGCAGGTGTGGGTCTGCCTTATTTGGATCATCAGACAAAGAAATTTGCCAGCCCCAGAGCCTTGTCTGCCCATGTCCAGGCAAGGTGCTGAGTCACAGCGCCAGGTGCTGTGGCGAGGGTCTTCCAGCCCCATCTGACCAGAAGTCTGGTGACAGCTCCTGGAGGCTGTGCGGCCCAGGGGTGCTCCAGCCGTGAGGCGGGTAGGTGGCGCCGATTGCCCCCAGAGCCAAGTCAGTACTGGGTGCAGAGGCTCGCAGTGCAACACACAGCAGGAGGATTCATCCATAGCCCAGGCTGAGGGCGGCTCCTGGCCCCTCCTACTCAGCCCATTTGGGAGGTCGAGAGTAGCTGGGGTGGCCTCTCCCCGCTCTGCTCCTGTGAGACACAGCCCTACCTGCTGCCGACAGCTTCAGCCGGTCCCGTCTGACCAGAAGGGCTGGTGGAAACCCCTCGATTGAGCTGGGCCACCCAAAGGGCGGACAGAGCTGACAGTTTGAAGAGCAAAGCTGGTGTCTCTGTTTGGTCAGAAAACTTGGGTTGGGGTATGTTGGGGGAGAGGGTCAGCTTGAGTGAAGATAGTAATCCAAGAGCCTTTCCTGTTTTGGAGCCGTTTCTCCCACTCAGGCAGAGAATCTGAGTCATAGCCCCACTCATCACTGACTCCAGCCTTCGGTCTGTCCAAGCAAGGAACCCAACCAGAGCCCATGGTGCATGGCAAAGCCCATTCAACAGCCCTATGCACATGGTACTCGAACAGAAAGCCCGTGACTTCCCCTGCCTGCAGAGCAAAGCTAGTGCCCACACCCAGCCAGGGAATTCATTACACACTCAGGCCTGATTCAGGTCCCCAAACAATGAGCTGTACGGGCCCTGAATCCTGGCCAGGTCATTCTAAATTAGTTGAGCGAATTCACTGGTCCATGTACTCCTGAATATAACGTCCAGTCCCCGCCATCTTGAAAGCCTGACCAGAGAATTCACACAACCATGGAGCCCATCCCACAGCCTCACTTGGCTGGAGAACCAAGTCAATAGTCCTATCCAACTATCCTCAACCAGAACACACTTCCATCCCCATCCTCAGAGTTCAAACAGTTGCCTTACCTCAAATAGACCATAACAGCAAGACCCACCAGCCCAAAGACATTACCATCAGGAAAACCCAGAAACCCAAAGTGAACGGATGGGTGAGGAATTGTTTCTGCCAGAGCAAACCTGTAATGTCTGAAAGAGGAGGCTCATTACTCAAATGCACAGATACCAGTGTAGGAGTCAAGGATCACAAAAAGTCAGGTGAATATGATACCAGCAAAGGAAGCTAATAAAGCCCTAATAACTAACCCTAAAAGAAATGATCTATGAACTGTTAGACAAAGAATTCAGAATAATCCTTTTGAGGAAGTTTAGTTAACTACAAGAAAACACAGACAGACAACTAAATGAAATAGGAAGATAATGCACGAACAAAATAAGAAATTTGACAAAGAAATAGTACCCATTGAATACCACTGTCCTGAACAACCCACCTGAAGAGTGGGAAACACTCCCAAACTCATTTTACAACGCCAACATTATCTTGATACCAAAACCAGAAAAGGATACTACTAAAACTATAGGCCAATATCCTTGATGAATAGAGACACAAAAATCCTCAATAAAGTAGAGCGTACCAAATTTGCCGCACATTTAAAGAATCATTCACAATGATCAAGCAGGATTTATTCCTGCGGTAAAAAAATGGTTCAACACAAATCAATTCGCAAATCAATCAATGTGATACATCCCATTAATAGAACAGAATAAAAGAGTCTTACAATCATCTCAATAGATGCAGAAAAAGCATTTGACAAAATTTATCAATGATTTATGATAAAAAGTCTTAACAGATTAGGCATAGAAGAAACATTTCTCAACATGAGAAAAGTCATATATGACAAGCCTACAGTTAACATAATAACCAATGGTGAAAGATTGAAAGCTTTTCCTCTAAGATTAGGAGCAAGACAAGGGTGCCTTTTCTCACTACTTGTATTTAGTGTAGAATGGGAAGTCCCAGCCAGAGCAATCAGGCAAGAAAAAGAAATAAAATGTATCAGAATTAGAAGGATGAAAATTGTCTTTAATCACAGAGGACATAATTTACGTACAGAAAATCCTAAAGAGGGGCACCTGGGTGGCTCACTTGATTAAATATCTGCCTTCAGCTCAGGTTACAGTCCCAGGCTTCTGGGATTCAGCCCCATGTCGGGCTCCCTGCTCAGCAGGGAGACTGATTCTCCCTCTCCTCTCAGCTCATGCTCTTTCTTGCTATCTCCCTTGCTATTTCTCTCTCAAATAAATAAATGAAATCTTAAAAAAAAAAAAGAAAGAAAAAACAAAATCCTAAAGACTATTAGAACAAGCCAAAAAACTCTCAGATCTAATCCACAAATTTAGTGAAGTTGCAGGATACAAAATCAATATACAAAACTCAGTAATGTTTCTATGTACTAGCAATACAATTTCCAAAAAAGAAAAAAAGAAACTGATGTCATTTACCATAGCATCAAAAACAATAAAATACTTCGAACTAAATATAACTGAAGATGTGAAAGATCTCTATGCCGAAAACCACAAGATATTAGTGAAAGGAATTGAAGGAGATACAAATAAATGGAAAGGAATTCTATGTTCATGGACTGGAAGAATTAATATGATTAAAATGCCAATACTACTAAAAGCCATCTATAGATTCAATGCACTCCCTATTAAGATTCCAATGATATATTTTACAAAACTAGAAAAACACTCCTAAATTCTCTATGAAATAACAAAAGGCCCCAAATATCATAAGAAATCCTGAAAAAGAAAAACAATGTAGGAAGTAAGACATTTCCTAATTTCAAGCTATCCTATAAAGCTACAGTCATCGAGACAGTATGGTACTGGCATGAGAACAGACAAATAGACTAATGGAATAGAATCAAGAACCCAGAAATACACCCAAGCATATATGGTCAACTGATATTTGACATGGGAGCCAAGAATTTTCATTGGAGAAAAGATAGTCTCTTCAATAAATGGTGCTGGGATGATTGGATATTCGCATGTAAAAGAGTGGGAATCATATCTTATACCACTCATGAAAATTAATTCAAAATAAATTAGAGACTTAAACGTAAGACCAGAGACCATGAAACTCCTAGAAGAAAACATAGGAACAAAGCTCCTTGTCATGGGTCTTACTGATGAGTTTTTTGGTATGATACTTAAAGCACAGCAACAAAATAAAAAGTAAACAAACAAAACTAAATCAAATTAAAAAGCTACCCAGAAAAATAAACCATCAACAAAGTGAAAAGACAAACTGTCTTTTCTAGAAGACAAACTTCGAGAAAAAAATTCTCAAAGCCATATATCTGATAAAGGGTTAACACTGCAGATATATAAAGAACTTATACAACTCAATAGCAATTATAATAAAAACAACAATAATTAAAAGGGACACCTGGGTGGCTCAGTCAGTTAAATGTCTACCTTTGGCTCAGGTCATGATCTCAGGGTCCTGGGATCAAGTCCTGCATCGGGCTCCCTGCTCCCGGGGAACCTGCTTCTCCCTATTCCTCTGCCCTTATCTCCACCCCCACTCATACTCTCTCTCTCAAATAAATAAATAAATAAATAAATAAATAAATAAATAAATAAATATCTTTTAAAAATTAATGATAATAATCTAATTAAAATGGGCAAAAGGCCTGAATAGGCCTGTTCTCTGAAGAAGCTATTCAAAAGGCTAACAAGTACATAAAAAGGTGCTCAACATCACTAGTCATTAGGGAAATGCAAATTAAAACCTTAATGAGATATCACCTCTCTCCTGTAAAACCATCCTGGATAAAACCATCCAGGTTGGTTTTTATCAAAAAGACAAGAGAAGTTTTGGCATGGATGTGGAGTAAAGAGAACCCTTGTGCATTGTTGGTGGGAATGTAAATTGGTGGAAAATAGTATAGAGTTTCCTTAAAAACTTAAAAATAAAGCTACCATAAGATCCAGCAATTCCACTTCTGGGCATATAGCGAAAGGAAAAGAAAACACTAACTCTAAAAGATATATAGACTCCCATGTTCATAGCAGCACTGTTTATAATAGCCAGAACATGGAAACTACCTATGTGCCCATCAATGGAAGAAGTCATGGTATATGTATAATGGGATATTATTCAACCACGAAAAATAAGGAAATCCCACCATTTACAACAACGTGGATGAAACTTGAGGTCATTATGCTAAGTGAAATCAGAGAAAGACAAATGCTGTATGATCTCCCTTCTATGTGGAATCTTAAAAAAAAAAAAAAAGCCAAGTTCATAAAAAAGAAAGAAAGAAAGAAAGAAAAAAGGAAAGAAAGAAAGAAAAGAAAAAGAGATCAGACATTTGGTTACCAGAGGAGGCAAGGGATGTTGGAAGGGGAACAGGAGGAAGGTGGTCAAAATGTATAAACTTCCGGTTATAAGATAAGTAAGTACAAGGGATGTAACATGATGACTATTCACTATGTAACATGATGACTATCACTATTCGCTATTCCCTATTCACTATTCAACATGATGACTATAACTAACCAGTACCTTTGCTTTACTCACAGGAAGCCAAGTGGACCAACCTGCAAACAGGACTCTGGCAACTTCTTCATGGGTAATTCATGCCAGGAGCCTTTTCCACCCCAACCCCTTTCCCTGTAAGTAACTGCATGTCTGCATGCCATGGAACACTGTAGGCTATACTCATACAATTCCTGCTTCTCAGATCCCGTTCAGGGCTAAATTGTAGCTCTTAGAAATAATAGATGCCATCAGCTTCCCCTTATAGTTGCTTTGAAACTTTTTGAGTTATTTGAAAATCTGATGAAATATTTTTGCAGAAAATGTACACAATCAGCAGATTTTATCTTCCTCTTTAGGGATTTCAGAAATCCTGATGTCATCTGTGGGTACAGGTATCTTCTCCTTTAGAGATGGTCTTCTGGTAAACAATTTGTCTTTCCTTAACAAAAAATGGAATTTTTTTTCTTCTGTCTCTCTTCTGGATTCACTCAGAAGTCTACACAATGAATTTTATCTTTGTGTCCAAGGAAATTAATTAAGTGCTGATATTTAATTCCATCTGTGATAAGGAGAAGTATGTTATCCGAAATGAACAAACGATAGCTTCTTTCTTTTCTGCCCTTTTTAGGAACATCAGTACACTAAAATAATAGCAACACATGACTGCGTCCACACACATACAGAACAACATGAAAAGGAAACGTTAGTTGGACATCATTATAAGGTTGATAGTTCGAAATTACACACAATAGATAGAAGACCACATCTTACAGAGGCGTAGTTCAATAGCATTGTCCAAAAACTTGATTTCACCTTTGAGGGAGGCGACAGGCTGGAGAAAACAAATGTCCCAAGATGAAGTGTTTTTGGTCACAGCACTTTGATGAGGTTAGTTTCTCCAGATTTCTCATGTACGTTCATAGAGTTCTGTGTTCAAATCGACCACTGTATTGGGAAAGGAATAGAGGAGGGACATCATATTGGAAAAGTAGGGAGGATAATCCCTAAGGAGGCACGCTCTGTACGCCTACAACTGTACTTACATCCACAAGAACACTGAGGAAGAAAAGCAGAATGGAAAAAGTCAGTGAACAGTAGCAACTAATTTCTAGCAAAATAAGTTCGGTCAGTTTCACATGTATGATGGGCCAAATCTGTCTTAAAAGACAGTACTTTGTTCAGCTTAAATCCAAAAGAATACTGCTTAGCTTCAGTCTAGAAGCTCCACTTTCCCCAAAAGGGTTAGGTTCCAGAAAAATAAATGTCTTCTGCACAGTCTTTAAAAGCGTCAGACCATAAAGCACCTCCTCTTTGCCAAGTTGGAGCATTCCGAGTTGACCCCGTCTCAGGCGGCACCCCCGGGGAAAGCTTTTGGGAAGGAAACTTCTATCAAGATGCTCTTGTTCAGTCTAATCACACGACCATTTATTTCCCCTCACACGCAGTGAGACACAGCCCTGCACTTAACTATTTAACCAGCCAAGGCTAAAGCAATTAGGCTCATCTTTTTTGGATGTCCTAGAAGAGATTTTGGATGAATCTCAGCTGCCCTGTGGTGATGGAAAGGCAGTTCCAGCTGCCTGCAGATGTTTTTACAGTTGTTCCTTCTTAGCAAAACTCTTCAAACAAATAAAGGTTGGCTTTGCAGCAGTTTTTGTTTTTTGTTTTTTCTTTTTCTTCACATTTATCCTCAGACTAGGAAATCATGTTAGTTAATTCCACTTAATGCACTCTACTGATTAATCCATTTCCTTAACTGAGAAACCCTAAGACAACATTACAGATGCAATACCTATTTCTAAAGATTTCTTCTTTTTATTACTTTCCAAGTCTTTGAATTTGCTTTTAAATCTCTTCACTATCTGATTAGGTTCCTTAAAGAATACTCTCCTTATTACAACAATTTCCTTTTCTTTCTGAAAGTGACAGAGGAAGGGAGTGAAGAGTCCTTGAAATAGTGCGAGGATATTAGCTACATAAAATTAGAAAACAGGAGCTGAGCTATGAATTTAGAAAAGAACTTGTGATATGTGGCTATGTGTCACAAAGAGACCATCACAGGAAGTCAGGTAATTGCAATGGCTAAGTTACAATTTCCCCTCTGGTGTTGGTTTAAGAGAATGCTCCCTCTTGGGCAAGGACATTGCTCCCCATTGCTAGGAGTGATTTCTTTCTTGCTTAAGGTCAAAGACTAAGCCAAGTACTCACTCAGAAACATGAGTGAGGTAAGGGTGAGAGAGAGAGGTGGGGAAAGAATCTATTGCTGTGATCTGATCATTAGCAGGAAAGATCTATTGAAATTTGCAAAAATTATTTCTTTACCACTTTACATCACTTTCTGCCTGTAGGATTGGGTGCTACTTTTGATGCAATGGAGAGGAGCTCTTTTTCCTTCGGGTAATAGAAATAAATGGCAAGTTATCATTCACGGTCATACATTTCTAAAATTTCCTTACCTGAAGAGCATTTGATATTGGTTCTACAATTATCATGGCGGCAGATGTCATGAGTTTTGATGATTTTATTGGATTTTTGTGAATTTAGCAAAAATGTCCTGAATCTCAGTAATTTATATATAATTCCGTTTAAAGGGGCCAAGTTAAAATATGGACGATATCAAAGGTAGAAACACCAAAACAGGTTATAGTCCCTTAATTCTTTTTTAAATTAAAACTCCAGGAGTTTGATGGCAATTTCTTGGCATTTTTCCCCTGGCAGATAGATATATTTATTCGCTTTCTGTGTTAGCACCCCTTTCCAGAAAAATGAAGGAGGAGGGGCAAAGAACAATTCAGCCATCAACTTACCTTTTATCTATTTTTAAAAAGGCTTTATTTTTAAAAAATCTTTTCAAAACATTTCCTCATAGTCAAGGAATCTTGAAAATGATTATATTGAATAAGAAAATCATTTTCCCCTAAAGTCTCAAATAGAAGCTGGCAGGATGCCTTTGTCATCAGTCAGGAAAGATGTTATTTAAGTAAAGGAATCGTCTTGTCCTTCATCGTCTGAGGGTTATCTGTATTCGCACAGGTCTTTTCTTCTCAAACCATTGTGAAAATCCCTTTATACCATTATAATTTTACTTTCATCTTTCCTGCTAATTGACTGTCACATAGTCTCAAATCAAGGAAAGATGAAATCTGCTCCCGAGTTCACAAAAGTACAAGGCAAGGACACCGCACCATTGACCCTTCCAAAGGTTGGCTATCGTCCTAATCAAGATGATAAGGGTGCCATGGCTGGGCTGTAGACCGTGACTTCACTTCACTTCTTATCGTAAATAACTTCTTATTCCAGAAGACTCTTTTACCTCCCACATGTGCTGCTCCAAGACCTCCCATCCTCCAGTGTGTCAATCTGGATCCAGGGAACTTTAGTCCATAAATAAATACTTTTCCAGTTTTCTCTTGACAAATGTCCAAATGGCCTTGCTGGCACAGTGAGGGTGTGGGCGGTGGGTTTTCGCAGTCATTGCTTCCAGGGAGGCCCTGGAGTAAGGAAACCACAAAACTAAGGTCTGAACTTTTCTCCTCCTTGAAAGAGCTTGAGTTCTGATGGGTCAGACAACCTGGTGTGAGAAAAGGAAGATAGCTTTAGATGGGAGTGTGCTCATGCCTCCGAGAACCAGGGAGGAAAGCTCTAGACACAACCGACTCTGACAGGAGGTATTACTTGAAGTGGAAAGTAAG
The DNA here is from genome assembly GCA_028646535.1 of Procyon lotor. Taxonomy (NCBI): domain Eukaryota; kingdom Metazoa; phylum Chordata; class Mammalia; order Carnivora; family Procyonidae; genus Procyon; species Procyon lotor. The sequence continues at coordinate 163,457,237 of CM053605.1, forward strand.
CGAGAGGGGATGAAGTGGGAAATTGAGCATAAAAATAAGGGAATGTATGATCAAATTTTTATATCCGAAGAAGCTCTAAATATAGCTTAAAAAGTGTTTTAAAGCCACACGGGCCATGCCAGCGTATGACAGGGTGTACTGGAGTGGGGTCTGGCGGGATGTCATAGCCGAATCCTTCCCAGGGCAGTTTTTATGATCTGCTAAGGTTGCAAAAAATCGTTTATTTTATGTGGACATAACGTAGAAAGTATGCATGTTCTGAAAAGCCACACTGACGTGTTTCTCTGGATGCTGTGGAAAGTGAGTCTAGGGATAGTACCTTTCTACAGAATCCACAGAGAACCGAGGAGGGAGAAAGTTTGCTTTCACATCAATCTTCATTCAGTCTAACTGAAAACATAAAATAATGGTATGATTTTTTTTTTGGATGCATTGCCTATTTTGGGATATCCATCATGCTTCATGTATGGAGCACGTCAGGACTGGCCTTTGCTCAGCAATAGGACACAGCTTCTTACACACCCACAGATGCATTCCACACTCCTCTCTATCCTTCCTTTTACCTTCCCTTCTTGGGATGGCTAATTTTATGTCATCTTCGCTGGCCATGGTGCCCAGCGATTCAGTCAAGCATTATTTTTAATGTTCCTGTGAGGGTGTTTTTAGGTGAGATTATCATTTAAACCAATGAACTTGGAGGAAAATGGATGGCCTTTCATAATGTGGATATGCTTTTGTAATGTTGGTGGGCCTCATCTAATCAGTCAAAGGCCTGAATACAGCAAAAAATTGACCTCTCTTCAACAAGAGGAGATTCTCCATTCTGATGACCTTTTGACTCGAACTACAACAGCTCTCCTTGGGACTCCAGCTGCTGGCCCACCCTCCAGACTTTGGATCTACCAGCCTTCATAATTATGTGAGTTAGATCCTTAAAATAAATCTCTTTCTCTCTCTACATACACACACATAACGCCAACACACTCATACACATTTATAAGATACTTCTATATCAAGTATTATCAATTAATTGATATATATTTATATACATCAAGTATAATATATACATACACATATATACACATTTATAAGATATATATAATTATCAATTAATTTCAAAAGGATATTTAAATAGAATAAATGTGTGCTCCATTTTATTTTATCTTGTTTTAATAAAAGGTAGCTCTCTGAAAATTATATCACTGAAAGGATAATGGAATAAAAGAAAAATCAAGGTCAACCATTAGGATCGTATGGGCCAGGAGAAGGGTAGCAGAGCCTCTCGGGACCTCTCGTACATTAGGACAGTGTGGCCACTCACTGATGGTGTCTCATTCCGGACTCTCATCATACTTCCCTAGGTAAACATTCCTTGTCAGCTCCCCTTGTCAGGTGGATAAACTCTGGGGTGCTTGGCTGAGCCCATAAAGCTTTTCACCCCCTGCATTAGAGCTGGTTCCCAATCATCTCTTCCTTCCTGACCCCAACCTGTTTCAGTTACCACCACCAGGCCACTGAACTTCACCAAAGGGTCATGTCAGTCCATACCTCTGCCTTTGCATTTGCTCCTCTGTCTGCTTGGTGCCCCCTCCCCCCCCGAGACTCTTACCTGCCCGACTGATCTCAGCCCAGACCTTTCATTTGACCACAGACTTTTCCTGAAAGCTATCTTGATTTTTCTCTAATTCCATATGACATATTTTTATCAGAATATTTTTGACAAGGATGCATTTATTTACATATATGTTTATCTCGGCACCACCGGATTCTGAACCCCTTCGAGAACGTGACCATTTCTTGTGTATCCTTGCACACAGCAATGCCTTGACAATCAGTAGACATTGTCTCAAAGGGTAACACGCACAACGGTGTTAGCTTGATAACAACATGAGGAAAGAGTCCCTTTCATACCTTCGGACGTCCCCCACTGGATGAGGATAATGGAAATCTTTTCAGCAGAAAAAAAAGTTACACACAAATAACAGAGCTCTTTATTGTGTAGAAAATTTGAAAGCCTTTCTACTTATTATCCTTTTAGAAGGAATTAGAAGTAGCATCAGAAAAGAGATCAAGGAGACAGAACTGAAAGTGTCACTAAGAATGGAGAAGCCTGGAGACCTGATCTTAAGAGGCAAGGAGGCCCCAGAGCAGGACGGAACCAGGGAAAGTGAGGCCCCACGAAAGAAGCACCTTGTCAGGACCAACAGCCAGAGGGGAAGGCAAGGAAGCAGGAAATCTCAAGTGTGAGGCTCTTGTAAACTCTTCTAGACAAGGTTTGAAATGATAAGCCTCAAGGCCAAGTCCAGGGTAGTTCCCTTTTATTTATTTTTATTGTTTCAGTTTTATTTTTTGTTTTGAGTGTAGTTCTCTTTTAGTATCCAAATGCATTTTCTCAATTACTATTAACTTTAAATTATTATACTGAATATAATCGTTGAATGTGTTTCGAAAAATATTTTGTTATTGATATAAAGAGTCCTTGGTGCAGCATAGTACTCAAAATTAACTAAGGTGCAACATCCTTCTTAGTGTAATAGTAAACACGCTCTTCATTCTGAGGTGTGAGTTAGTTTGTCGTGGAGTCCTCACCATCGATTCCAGGTGGGGCACACTGTGCGCGGCAGAATGTTGCGGACATGCGACCTGGGCCTGCCCCATGCTGCCGGGGAAGCTTGCTTTAGACCGATAGTCTAGGGTTCTCTTTTTAAAAATATAAATTGGCTGGTGTAGCACCTCTCGTTTCCGTTAGTTAGGGGAATGTTATTTTTCTTACACATGGAGTTGGACCCCATTCTCTTTGAAAAAGTATTCTTTGTCCCAGGGAGGTATGTGTGTGCACAGGTATTTATGTATGTGTGTGTGCACTCACACAAGTGTGAGGTGCACAGGTATTTAGGGGTGTGTGTGTGTGCACTCACGTGGGTGTGAGATGCACAGGTATTTAGAAGTATGTGTGTGTGCACTCATGCTGGTGTGAAGCACACAGGTATTTAGGGGTGTGTGTGTGTGTGTGTGCACTCATGCAGGTGTGAAGCACACAGGTATTTAGGGGTGTGTGTGTGTGCACTCACGCTCGTGTGAGGTGCACAGGTATTTAGGGGTGTGTGTGTGTGTGTGCACTCACACAGGTGTGAGGTGCACAGGTATTTAGGTGTGTGTGTGTGCACTCACGCAGGTGTGAGGTGCACGAGTATTTAGGGGTGTGTGTGTGTGCGCACTCACGCAGGTGTGAGGCGCACAGGTACGTTCTGTCATATGTAGGGTGTTGTAGGGTTAATCACAAGATACAGGAGCATCTCTGAGCAACTGCAAGAAAGGATGAATGGCCCGTTCTTTACGTCTGACCGGGGAGGAGGCAGAGAGAGTGCAGCAGCCTGCCCCGGACCGGCCTGCGGAAGACTTATGTGGCTTTGTTCTGGACTGTAAACCACGCTTGGGAAATATTCCCTCGGACACCAGAATTGGATGAATAATCACCTACTCCCGTTCACCTGGGGTTCTAATCTGCAACATCATCTCCTCATTGCCTTCAAAGCCACTCCCTCTGCGTTCTCCTGTTTCCCAGTAAAAGACCCATTTATCCTCTCAGGCTGCTCAGGCCACAAAAACTCGGATTTTTCTCTTTCCCTCGCAGTTTGCATTCAGTTGATCTACCCTCAAAATTCTGCCTCTCTGTTGCTAATTTCAAAGGCTAATTTACCATCATCTTTTCCATGCATAATTTCAAAGATGTTTTAATAGGTCTCCCTGCTTCTGTCCTTGTCCCCATAGTGTGTTCATAACACAGCAACCTAAGCATATCATTCTCACGAAATCCTCCAGTCTCCCCGTTTCAGTGCAAGTACAAGGAAAAACCTTTACTCTGGCCTTAATGACCCTGTGGCTCGGCATCCACCCTCTGACAAAGTCTTGGTCAAGATCCTCCCTCTCATTCACTCACTTTCTAGTTAAATCAGCCTCATGGCTGTTCCTTTGGCATAGCAAGAAGCCCTACCTCAGGGCCTTTGCATGTGCCATGCTTTCTGCATGGACACTCACCTCCTCGTTAGGTGCATGTAAAATCCCTTACATTTCAGAGGTCTTTGCTCAATTATATGTTCTCATTATGTGTTATATGAATCTTTCCCTGGTAAACTCCATTTAAACCAGGAAACCCTCTGACATACCTTTTCTCCTCTCTTGTGTTAGTTTAATGATTTGTGATTTGTTTGATGTTTTACTTACATAATTTTAAGGTACTATACCTTAAAAGTAGGATACAAATTCTACAAGGACACAAATTCTTATTTTTTTAACATTTATTACTGTATCCCAGTGTCTAGATTTTTACCTGGAACTAACACATATTGAATAAATAATAATGTTTCCATATTTCTTTCTTTATGAGTCAAGCCTTAAGGTAGGCAGAAATCTAATCTAGAATGGTGGGAGAAATGATAAATATCGTTTCATTTTAGCATATGTGACATGAAAGAGACTTATAGAGATGTTCTCTATAAATATAGAATAGGCCAGGATAGACATTCTTGGCCAAGAATAAGCATGTCATGAGGCAATTGAAATTCTGCAGATGGCAATGCTCTCTTCTAGATCGGTTCCAGAGAATTGGTAGATATGGGTGTTTGGCGAGGCTAAAGCAGGTTGGGCCATGTAGACCAAGGGTTAGATACCCAGGATCCTTAGACTCAGGGGGACGCCTACTTGGTGGTGGTGGTGATGCTACAGAAACACTTAGGGAAGTTTCAGTTCAATCCTACAGGGCAATAAACCCCAGAAAAATGATCTACCAAGACCCACAAACAAGCAAAACAAATCATAATACGTCATTTCAAACTGTGTATAGTGGGTCTTAAAGCAAGGAATATAGTTTGATTTACTTTTTATAAAGACACGATAAGGACCATTGCACTCTTAAGGAAATAGCCAATATTAAAAATTGGCTGGAGGAAGAGGAAAGGAAATGTATGGGAAGGGGTGGAGATCAAGGCAAAGAGCTTTGAGGGGACCCCCCCCCCCAACGGCCTTGTTATGGCTGACTTCCTCTGTGTTTGTGAACTGGCATCTCCAAGTTCCTATGAAAGACATGATCCACCAGTTACCCAAATTCCAGGCCATCCTGGTGATATTTGGTCACTCAGAAAACCATTTCAGGGCGCCTAGGTGGTTCAGTTGGTTAAGCGTCTGACTTCAGCTCAGGTCATGATCTCAGGGTCCCGGGATGAAGCCCCACATTGTTGGGCTCTCTGCTCAGCAGGGAGCCTGCTTCTCCCTCAGCGCCTCACCCCCCCCAGCCGCTCTTACTCTCTCAAATAAATAAGATCTTAAGAAAAAAAAAGAAGAGCATTGTGTGCATTCACGTACCTCCCAAGAAATCCCATACCTCCCAGCGTGTCCAAAACAGGACTTGCTGTGTCTCTATTTAAAAGTCCTATGTTTCCTTTATCTTAATATTGCTTCCTCTGAGACACAGAATCTCGGGGGGCTGTCTTACACATCTCTCTAGGTTGATTTAATCGCCAAATTGTGTTGAATTTGCCATTAAAATAGATTTGTTTAGTCTCTAATTTTGCACTCCCCCGGCTAAGACTTCATAACTTGGCTGAGTGACCCGCTGCTGCAACTGACCTTTGCCTCCAGGCTTTCTTTTCCATCCCGGATTCCGCGATCGACTTACCTCCCCGTGCCAAAAGCTCTCAATCTTTTATGAGCTCTGACTTTCACGTAAGCACACACTCACACCCACATGGACAACCACTCGCCCTCCCTCTCCACCACTGTGTGCAGAAACAAGGCAAAGAGCGCCACATCTTTTTGGTGTGATCATCATTTAAATATTTTAAAAGCGTGCAAGTAATGAAATCAACCACTGGAAGATATAAAAAAAAATGTCATCGAACTGGAAAAATAAATAAATTGACAATTTTGATTTTAAGTATTTTTTATTTTTATATGAAATAATTTAAACATACCAAAAAGCAATGAAAATAATGTAACAGTTAACCGTGTGTCGACCACCCAGAGTTAACAGATGTTAGCAGTTTGCTACATTGGCCTCAGAGTTCTTTTCTTTGTTTTAAAGGGAAAAAAAAGTTAGAGATACGGTAAAACTGGCCTCCTGTCCATTTCCCTTCTCTTTCTCCCCGGAGGCTGAAGTTTTGTATATCGTGGCTGTGCAGATGTTTTTATCCCTGGCTATGTTTATATTAGTAAGCAACTTATATTATTGCTCTTCTTATATTTTTACTTAAATTATATCACGCTGTATTTGCCCTTTTGTGCCCTACTTTTTGTCGTCAACACATGTTGATACATGTTGATATAGTTAATTCAATCAATTGTCTTACGGAATCCCAATATTGGAATCAACCCGTTTATTTATATATTCGCCTCCTGAGGGGTAGTAATTATGCTCCACCTCTCTCCTTATTTCACTGTTACAAATACTGCTGCAAAAGTCCTCCTGAATATCCTTGTGTGCGTATGGTACACACTCTATAAACTAGAGGAGAAAGTTTGCTGTCTAGAAGCAGATCCCTTAAATGTAGGGATTACACATCTTTAGCTTCCCTGGGTATTGCTGGATTGCTCACCCAGGAGCATTCTCTGCCACCTCTGTCCTCATTGTCACACACCGAGCCATTAATAGTTTTTCCAGTCTGATGAAATGAAATAGAATTTCAATTCTATTCAATTTGCATTTCCCTGATTCCTAATGTTGTTGCAGGAATATATTCATATGTTTATTGGCTAATCTCGTTTTCTTTTCTGTAAATGGCAGAAGATTCACAATTTTTGCTCACTTTTGTATTGGGTTGTTTGTCCCTCCCTTCTTTTTTTGAATTAACTTGTAACATATTCTATATTCTAATTTAATTAAGCCAACTTTGTCAATCTTTTGCATTTCATTTTTTTGTGTGTATGAGCTTTACTTAAGAGCTCTTCTACAACAGTGACATAACCTTATGACTTCTAAATTTTTTTTAGTTTATTTTATCTAAAAAAAATCTGAATCCAAATGAAAGTGTGAGTGTCTGTGTGTGTGCCCATGTATTTAAGCGTGTAATTTCATTAGTTCCTGTATGGTCAATGATCCCAGTATTTATGTCTCTACTGATTTCTAACTGCTACATCTACCACATATCCCCTTTCCAGGTCTGGGACCTGTCTTTTGATCAAATATATATTAAAATAATTTTATGTAAAAATAATTTTAAGTATCCATTTAATATGTTTAATATTACATGATATTTTATAATAGAAAAGATTTAAAACATAATGTTGAGCTTTTTCCAGAGCTTAATCACATGCATTAAAAAATTTTTAGGGGCACCTGGGTGGCTCAGTCATTAAGCATCTGCCTTTGGCTCAGGTCATGATCCCAGAGTCCTGGGTTCGAGCCCTGCATTGGGCTCCCTGCTCGGCGGGAAGCCTGCTTCTCCTGCTACCATTCCCTCTGCTTGTGTCCCCTCTCTCGCTGTGTTTCTCTCTGTCAAATAAATAAAATCTTTAAAAAAAAAAATAAAAATAAAAATTTTTAAAAAGCAAGCATATAGTATTAAATAATAACTATACATATCCTTATTTTATTTAAAAACATACATAATAGAATTCACATAATTTGACATGTTATTTGTTATATAAACATAATATTGCCAATTTCACACAAATAATGACTTTGCCTACCTCTGATTTTGTTAGAGTAAGTGATATATTTATAGAATTAATTGCACCGTGGTACAATGCAGAAGCGAATGTCCTTTGAATGGACATGTAAAAACTCCTTTTTGTCTTCCTAAATTCCGAGTAGTTTAAAATTGGGAGCTAAGCTAAGTGTGATAAATTATACGAGTATGAGGACTATGAGCACAATCATGCATATGTTTTCCTACACCTGTGTCACAGACAAGCTGGCGGAACAAGACCAAACCTGTGAAGGCTCCCGGTATTTTCTGCTCCTCCTCTCACATCGAGTCCTTTGAAAGGAGTGATGGAGAGAGACATTATTATAGGTGACTATTTCAGCAGAGGTATTTACTGCTCCCCGAATATCCCTGAGCTCTCCCCCATTTCCCACCCTCTTGTTGTGATGTGTGGCGGTGATGAGTCCGAGAAGCAGGAAGATGAGCAGAAGTGCGATGTGTTTACTGGTAAACCAAGGCGTCTAGGAGCTGGGGCACAGCACCAGCCTGGTCTCCCTGTGGCCCCAAACATTGCAGATAGTGCCCTTACGAGATTTTACAAGCCTGGATCCCCGAGCTGGGGGAGCTGCTGTTGGAGAGATACTTTTCAATGCACATTACTTCACCAGGCAGTGGTCTTGGCACGTAAAAGAAATGCATTGGTGTGCGTTAAGCGCTGATATTCCCAGTGGGGAACACAGCCCTCTTTGCCTGTCTGACTCAGACTGATGTAGCTCTCGGGGTACCTGTCGGGACTCTACACACTCACTAAAGATTTGAAAAAGATTTCTATCAAGGTATGAAGAAACGTAAAGTAAGCACATTTCCTATGGATCCTTTAGATCCTTTTTTCTCAAACTGTGGTCCAGCAACATTGACATCACCTGGGTGGGGACTGGCCTCCTGGACTCTCCACGGCGCCCAGAAGATGCCCAGGTCTGTTGCTGCTCACCAAAGGGTAAGGATCACTGTTTTAGGGGCTCACCTGCAAATGTTACCTATTCCCGCTGGTGTCTGGGTTCACTCTTTCATTGCCGCCAATTAGTTCTCTTTGAATTTCAAAGGGTGATGAGAAAAGGACAGAGACAGCCTGTGTATGTCAACAGTAAATATTTAGCATGGTGGGCTTCCCTGAGGTCTTGCCTCAGTTCAACCAGGGAAAAGGCTGGAGAGATTTAAATCTGCAAAGGACACCAGGTGCTTTAGGCAGGTACTGTTTAGGAGAATTTGGACCGTGGCTCTCAGAGTTGTATCCCTGGTGCAAATGGTGACAAATTTTGCAATCATCGTGCAACTTACATTCCTTTTATTGGTTAGTTTCCTTTTTGTTTAATTTATAAATTAGTCGGGATTTTTGCAGGTGTGTTATAGACATAAGAATAAGGAATTTTATCCATTCTTTGATGACTCTACATCAACTTTATGATAGAAATAATTGGTAGCTGTATTTGTTTCCTAAGGCTCCTGCAACAAATTCCCACAGGCTTGGAGACTTAAAACAAGAGAAATGTATTCTATCATGTCCTGGGGACTGGAAGTCCCAAATCACCAATGCTGGGCCAGTATCAAGGTATGAGCAGGGCTACTCTCCTTCCAGAAACCCCAGGGGAGAATCTGTTCCTTCCTTCTTCCAGCTTTTGATGGTGATCAGTCTTCCTTGGCTTGTGGCTGCATGTTCAAACTTTTCTCTGCCTTCTCCTCTGTGTATGTAACACCATCGTACGCTTCCTTCTTATAGGGATTCATGTGACAGCCTTTAGGGCCCACCAAGGTAATCCAGGATAACCTCCCCATTTCTAAGTCTCAATTTAATCATGTCTCCAAACTACCTTCCCTTTTTTGGTTATATAAGGTAGTATTTACAGGTTCTGGAAAGTAGGACTTAAATATCTTTGAGAGAGGGGGATGTGTGTTCAGACTGCAGTAATAACTTCATAATGACAATGATTGGTCACCATTAAAATTTTTTTTGCTCTCTCTCTCTCTTTTTTAGTATATACACTACTCAAGTTTGAGAAACCCCATTATTACGGGAATAATGTTGATTACACTTTATATGACAAATAAGTCATTTACAAAATTTGGCACTTGTGACATTCGGACGTAAAAATGGCGACCCACATGAATGTTGGGAGCAACCAGGATACGAGCAATAGCTTTCAGAGAAAGATCTGATCATATTGTCCCTTTTCCGCTGGCATCCAAGACCTTTTCCAGCTCCTCTCTCAACTACTTTCCTACTTTCACTTTTCCACTGCACTTCCGTATCTTCTCCCTCACCTCTCCACCCATGCAGATGGTAGGGTACAACTTGCAGGTAAAAATAGGCTCACCACACCTACGAAGGCACCTAGGGGAGGGCTGGGGCAGAAGAGGCCACCCAAACCCCAAACCCGTGGAGGTTAGGGATGAGGGCAGGCTGCTCATCAACACGGGTATGCCTGGCACACTCATCCATGGAAGACAGGGTTGGAAGTCCATCAGCTGTGAAGAGTGACTGACATTCTTAATTTTTTCAGAGGAAGAGTAGAATTCTGGGATGAACACCTCAAAGAGAGCTCAGGGACAGGTCCCCGGCGGGGATAGGACCCAACTTGGATTTATTTTTGAATTTATTGATATGTTTATCTCTTCTATTTGTATAATTGCTGAATTTTTAATTGGTGAATTTTGATAAAAAAAGTTGACATCATATTCACTTTTTTGCTCTTGTATCTAAAACCATGAAGACTAAAATATTGGGTTTACAGAAGGAGCATCTTAAAAGTGCCATGAATACCTTTGGCTGGGTCAAAGGCCATTTCACATCAAACATTCTTCATCAAGAGATTGAAATATTTCTAGAAAGAGAAGCTTCAAACAAAATAGAAAAAAAGTTAAATCTGAAAACTGACTAATTATAGGTTCTAGAGGCCCAGCTGAGATTTTTGTTGACAGGAAATTATGAAGTTTTTTTTGGCTGAGTTCAAAGACAGCTATTGTAGCTACTTTGGGATGTTTCTAGGTCAGTCGTGTGGGAGTCCCTATTGCACATGAAGTTAACCTTGCAGTTTCCTCTCGTATCTGAAGTGTGTGATTTTATTCTCAGTGACAAATTGGAATAGAATATAGTCCAATCCTAGAAATTTATTACAGTGGAAAAATAATGCTGCCTAAGAATTATATGGACAACATTTTAAAATCAAAATGGACCTAATGCACTTTGTCTGTGGATTAACTCCAGATCCCTGTTATGTGTGTAATTTTGAAGGCTCTTTCCAAATTGATGGTTTCTTGATGTAAAATATTCATGGTTCAATTCCATTTCTTTACTGACAGTTGAGGGGAAATATCAATAATGCAGTATAGACTCAGTTGGATCTCAAATAAAGCAGTGTGATGACTCTAATTCCATTTGTTGGAATATTATATTCCAGTTGTTATATTATCATACATCATGTAGTTCAAAACCAGACATAAAATGATTAGATCCTTGAGCTTAACTCTCCTTCCTGAGTTTGAATCCAGGGGCCAGTGAATATAAAATTCCATTTACTGTGTCTTCTTTATAGGGTCTGACAACTGTTCAGCATGTGGGCAGGATGGGCAGCCACATGGGAAATGGTGAAGATGTAAAGTTTTGCCTTACTGAGAGGGTAGGCTTGTGTGTTCTTTTTCTAGGGTTGCTGGGACAAAATACCACATAATTAGGTGAATTAAAACAACAGGGATATATTTTCCTACAGTTCTGGAAGCTGAAATTCTAGAAGGGTATTGGTTCGGTTGGTTCCTTTTGTGGGCCCTGAGTAGAACCCTCCCTTACCTATTCCCAGCCTCTGGTGGCAACCATTTCCTTGCTGTTCCATGGCTGGTTGCCACATCACTCTGGTCCCTGATCCCTCCTCACGTGGTCTTCCCATGTCTTTCTAGATCTTCACATGGTGCTTCTCTCTTGCCTCTCTCCTCTTCTTATAAGGACAATGGCCATATTAGCTTAGTAACCTGCCCTACTCCAGCAGTAGGACCTCATGCTCACCTAAGTCATCACATCTGCCTATTTCCAAATCACATCACATTCTGATGTACTGGCGCATAGGACGGCACCATGTCTTTTTGTGGGAACACAATTCAGCCCATAAGCTTCTGAGGCAGAATTCCTTTCTAGAAACAACTCTGTCAATTTGTAGAGCAGCGCTTTTCACAGGTAATTTTTAACATTTGTAAATACTGGACAAGAAGGGAGGTTGACTCACAGGAAACAAAATCACAGAACCCTAGAGCTGAGAGGTACCTCAGAAAACTTAAATTCTGGTGACTTCCTTCTCTTTTATTTAATAAATGATAATGATAAAAATAACACATATCATAATAATGATAAAAATAACACATTTATGGCATATATATATATTTTTTTCAATGTATTGAATAATGTCATTTCTTCCTCATACACTTTTCCTGGTCTTGGGAGGAAATCAATGTTAATTTCCATCTTCGATTTCCCCAAAATATTCTATGTTTATTCAAGAATGTATGTATGTATAAATGGAGTGATACTAAATGTACTCCTGTGCAATTTGCCTTTTTTATTTTATAATAAATCTTGTAGCCTGAAGGAAAAGCAAAGCAGTTCTCGAAATGAGCCCTGTGCCACCCTGGCCAACAGAAGGTGTTCCTGGGGCTATGAAAATTAAACATTTATTCTGCCAAACAATTGAAGTGGATACTGCCTGAGGGCACTTTTATCACTTTCATCTATTTTTATGTTGGGGATCCTTAATACGATTTCACTCAAAAATAAGAGTCTTATTGGGGCAACTCAGTGGCTCAGTTGGTTGAGTGTCTGACTCTTGGTTTTGGTTCATGTTGAGATCTCAGGGTCGTGGTATCGAACTCTGTGCTCAGTGGGGAGTCTGCTTGTGGATTCTCTCCCTCTCTCTCAAAATAAACAAACAAAATCTTAAAAAAATTAGTTTTATTGCAAAAAGGGAAAGTAGAGAAAAATGGAAGGAATCCATTAAACGGGATTAATCTAGAGGCCCAGATTCAACTAGAGGTCCAGAAAAGGCACTGGAGGGCTAATGCGAAGCAGTCAGTCCCTCTGCTGTGCTCAGAACTATGCCCAGCAGGCAGCTCACACACCTGGGTGGACCTCAGATATTGGTGGAACCCTCTCATCTCTTACTTTTGTTCCTCAAGGCCCAGGTCACTCACCTCTAGGCTCTTTGCTTTAGGATTCTAGAGTTGAGCTAGGGTTGGGATTTTTGTGAGAGGGGTACATGGATAGACATGGGGATGCAAGAAACTAAGGGTTCCAGTATGAACATCATTCAGGTGATCACGCAGAGTGACAAAACCATGAGGAGAAGGAGGGGAAGCTGAAAGTATCTAATCAAAGAGGAGAAATGGAGGACTGGGCAGCATGGGGACTTAGCAGAGGAAGTAAATACAAGGGGGGGAAAGACTGACGGACCAGGAGGCGGTTGGTCAGATGGAGGGTATGATGGGGAAAGGCTTTCTGGGTGATGAGACTACAGACTCTGTGCGTGATGGTGGATGAACCAGAAAGGACATGGAATGGAGGAACAGGACGCAGGTGACATTAGGAGAAAGGTGTACTGAGGAGGGCTAGGAGGAATGTGGTTTCCAGGCAGGGCCAACAAAAGGAAGAAGATGCAGGGAAGTTCATTCCAGAGCAGCATCCTGACAGATGCCACCAAAGTGAAAGCACAGAGAATTGTGGTGTGGTGATAAACGACTGTCCCGGGAGAGAACTAAGGAGCAGAGACACCTACATTCTGCATAGTAGGGAGGGAGGATAAGGACACAGGACATGGAGTGGTTGGTTAGTTGGTTCTTAATGGATTCCCATATAACAGGTTGACCACTCCATCTGATGTGTCCAGGCCCAGAAGGTGAGGAGTTGTGCTCAGACGGCAGGCTCATCAGCGTGCACCAGGCACCATGAGGACTAAGACAAGGGACGGCGCTCTAGGCTGTGAAGGAGTTGTCAGTTGTGGGGTCATGGAGGGGAAGAACCCATGGACGCATAACATCACAGGGGCACATATATGGGGCCTGGCCCTGGCCAGGAAGACATGAGGATTCCAAGCCCGGACAGATGACTACACTATAGTTGGAAGAAGGCTGGTGATGGTGTAAGAGCAGGGGGGCCTATCAGAAATCTGCAGGGCACAGCAGACTTGAGGCATCTGGGTGGACCCAAGTAGGAGGCCCAGATGCCACGGCATATAATGGTGGCATCCCTGACTGCTGGGCTCCAGTGTTTGGATAAGTCTTCTGGGCTTGAGCTTCTGAGGAGGTACTGAATGGGCTCCTCCGAAGTAGTTGAGCAGGAGTCGAATAATAACGGGGCCCTGGCTTCTTGACGAGGACAGTGTTCTGTTCTTCAGATGGTCTCCATGATTGCTCCTCGGGTAGTCGCTGAGAAACTCACGACTGGTCCTAACAGGAAAAGAGACCCTTGTGGACAGAGTTTATAAAACAGCAGTACAAACGGGGTCCTACTGGCAAATGCTGGCCATTCATGTGGTTCATTTAGGTTGGTATGTGTATATTTGAGTGAGCAACACCAGTGATTTGTATGGGAACTCGCTGCTGTCTTCCCCTGGGGATGTCAAAGGCTAGAGTGTCATGAAAATGGTAGATGGAGAAGATGAGATGAACTTTTGCCCATCAGGCTATTAACTGGTGGGTGTTTTCATATACTTCTTCTCATTATCTTTACATTTGGAAGACCTTCCATTATGTATTACTGTAGAGTGACATGTAGAAGGTGTGAGTTTGAACGGAAAATGCCCCCCTTGATAGATAAAAGAGGATGACAATCAGGCCGGAACCTAGAGAAATAAGGTGTGAGGGATCAGCCCAGTTCCTCCCCTGTCTGATCTCACTGTGCTCTGTGGGGGAGTGATAGGAATATAGATAAAGGGAAACAGATAGACAATCCGTGTGGATTTCAGGCTTTTGATCATGGGTAGCACCTAACAACTGATTCCGCAATGACTCCGGATGTAAACAATGAGAGGACCAGCACTGCTTATAACTCAATAAATAATCTATTAAAATGAAGAATCTGAAGAACATTACTAGCATGACCATTGATACTAAAATAAACACGCTTGTTTTAAGTGTTCCGGAAGAGAGAAACACACTTAAAAATGACCCTGAAGAGCTAGAAAGATGATGTCACAAAACAGAAAGATATTTAAAGAGATCGTTTCATGTCCACAGGTTGAGAATATAGTAATTGGTCTTATATCTTACTTGGGGACCAGATTCTTAACTCTGAATCTTTTAGATATTTTTTCACATATTGCAGTCTGTTTTTTGGAAATGGTTTTAAATAAACCAAACTGGTGTTAATGTAATGAATGAATTTAATTTTATTTTCATTTTTTTATGTGCTCCATATCAATTTTTCTCAAACTGTTTGTGGTGAGAAGCCCAGTTTTTAAATTTCCAACTCATCACAAAACCATATATTTGTAAACTACAAAAGAAGTGAAATGCTAGGAAAATGAGCAGAAAATGTATACAAAAATATAAGTTCAATTTTTTTTTTTTATTACTGGATTCAACACATGTAAAATCACTCTGTCAAAATGTTCTAGATGTTTCTGAATGGCTGCTCTCAATCCTAGGGTCTGTCTAGTCAAAGACAGGTAACAGTTTTGGACTAGTATCCGAGCATGAGGATATTTATATTTATATATTTAGACATGCTGAGCAAGGGGGCCTGTGGTCTAACCCCGGCACTCACCAGGTGCCTCCTGGGGAGTGAACTCATTGTCCCCGGCAAGGGGGACCCACATCCCGCCTGGAACGGCTCACAGTTTGATGTAACATTTCGGGCAAATCAGATACTAGTCCACTCAACCCTATGTAATTTTATTGGAAGGCCTCTTTTTGGAAACAATCCTATTTAAAGATAAAATCATAAATTTGATCTCTTTATTTTTATTTTTTTGAATTTGATCATTTTAAAAATGCATTTTTTATTTCCAAATTTTCGTTTCTATGCTGATTTTGTTGTTGATGCTGAACAATTATCCAGCTGAAACCCTAGGTCTCCTTTATTTGTTTTTCTTTTAATTTATACTTGATAATTCCTCGATGATCCTTTCTTCATAGAATTCTTGTTGTTCAACAAGAAAAAATATCCTGTATCTTTACCTTCACCGTTAAAATCCACTCTGTTTATTATTTCAGTGTTATTTTGAATTCTAACTCTGTGGCCAAAGGTGATGATTATACCTCTTAGACTATCATCGGTTCACATAACAAGCATACGGTCTATTTTGTATGTGGTCCA
The DNA here is from genome assembly GCA_028646535.1 of Procyon lotor. Lineage (NCBI taxonomy): Eukaryota > Metazoa > Chordata > Mammalia > Carnivora > Procyonidae > Procyon > Procyon lotor. The sequence goes on from CM053605.1 coordinate 163,473,227, forward strand.
TTCGAAAATATCAAATAGGACTAGATCTCAACTGGACCTCTTACAAAATCCCACTTTATTAAGCAATAAAATTGAAATGGGATTATTCACTGATGAACATTTCAGTGAAACGTCACAATTATGTCTGTGACCGTGTAACTTTATTATGACCTCCAGCCCTAGTTCATATTTACTCCGATTATAGGGGAAGAAGAGACAATAAACTTTGTTAGGGAAGAAATACGATGCCATTTCTGCCCTCTAATTTACCAGGCTATCACCATCGTAGGAAGAAATTATAAACTTTGACAACCTTTTGCTTCATGATGGTCGGTGAATTATTAGCTAGCACGATGTGCTCTCCTCGTTGCTTGCAAATTGATTTTTAAATGATTTGTTCTGGTTTTTCCAGGTAAGGAAAATAAGCTGACACCTGTAGTTTCAGGGTCATTGTTCAATCCCATTTTTAAATATAGACACAACATTTGCCCTTTTCAGTCCTCTAGAACTTCACGAGTGTCCTCCACGAGTCCTTACAAATAATCGCTGGTGAGATGGTAGATATTTCAGCCGAGTCCTCTCACATACTAAGTTGTTAGTCTCGCGCATCTGAAAACTCTTTGCTTTTAAAATGTTTTTTAAGTAGGAGGAAGCCAAAGATGGCACATCTAACAAGACAAAGGCAGAAAACCATTTGTTGATGGGAGTCTGTTTGTGCTGGTGAGGGAAGCGGTCAAGGTTCAATAGGAAAGGGCTATTCAGTGCGTTTCTACTTTTTCTTATGTAAACACAACATTGTGCTCACATAGTGACCTGCTAATTTCACACCCCTCCCACAATGGATGCAAAAAGTGAATAGCCCGTGTTCCTCTTACCAAGATTTTCATCAGGATTGCAAATCCATATGGCTGATAGAGAAGTCCAGGCCCTTGGCAAGAATTGGCTCAGCCCATCAGACCTAGGACCATATTTAGGCGCCCGGGAAAGGCACCGTGAGCTCCGTGTGGGCAGACGCTGTGTTTCTGCAAGAGGCTCAGGGCATTACGTGAATGCTCAGTGAGTGAATGGCTGCACCGCGCTGGCCCAGAGCTCTGCTGGGGTTGGGTCAGGTGACCCTGAGGTCTGATCTTATCCCCTGGAAGGTGCAGGTTCTTGCTAACTTGTATTAGGATGCTCTCAGAGGCTCCTCCCCCAAATCAACTCTGTGTCCTCATTCATCAGAGGATGGGATTTAGTCCAGAACGCTCCTTAGATTTCCATTAACCTCTTCCCATCACCCTGATGATGGGCTTGGACCCTCAGGGAGGCTTGTTGCATTGATATGTCATTTCAAGGTGGTTTGCTGTCTCTCCAGTGACAAGAACCTAAAAGCACAGGGACCTCAGACTCACGTTTTATGCGTCTGTGTCTTCTGGTGCCTGTTCCTGAGGAATAGATGTCAAATTAGTCATCTGGCAAGCTCGGTTTATGGGTTAATTTGCTTATAAAATATTTAAGAGACGAATATCTGTTTCCCGAAGCATCGAGACATTTACATACATAAATCTGGCTATTTGGAGCAGATGATTTTGCAAGATTCCTCCTAACTCTGCACTTCTGGGAGAAATAGAATGCAGGTTTTCTAGGCTTTCCAAACCATCTGGAGTTGTGGGGGCTGGGAAGTGGCATTTACTGAACGAAGCTCTCAATCTTTCTGCTCTAGCCAGCCCTCTTTCCCTCTTCTCACAGCAAAAAGTGATAGGCAGCGTAGAGGTGCGACGCGCATCTTTAATTTAAATACCGAACGCCATTTCTATGATGCCTCTGCCGCCCACATCATCGATAATCTATTTCTACTGGAATCTTAAACAGGGACACTTAACTCATGGAGATGCATCAGTTATGCCCAAGTCCTAATGATCAGTGGACAGACTGTCATACATACAGCATACTTAGACCCCAGCTCTATCTGCCTTAGTCATTGGAGAAAGTTAAGTGGTTATAAGGTTAATCAACTTTTGTCTTCCTGCGTTCAGAAGCATCAACCCTCTCGCATCAGAGGGAACGAGGAAGTGCATTTGGTCACAGTGAGTATTTTAAACCTCATTTGGCCCTGCGTGAAAAACGATCGTATTCGTTTTGTCACACTGGATGGCCATTCCCGTGGTTCACAGTTGGTATTGCTGGTTAAAATACTATATATATGCATTTTTCAGAAAAATCTCTGTGCATGGAAAGCATGTAATTGCAACTTGGCAGCATTTTTATGAAGAATTTCATTGCGGCTGTTGGGCACAGACACTTGTTTTGTGTCACCAAGGAAATTTCAACTTCAACTAAAAAAAAATGGCAATGAATAGGTAGACATTAAGGTAAAACAACAGAGAGAGAGAGAGAGAACTGTTTCATCTTTTACCTAATTGCAAGGGGAAAGGGGGGCATTCGGCACATCTTGAACCAAAGGTGACCTGGCAAAGCAAATTGTTCTAAAATTTAATGACCCTCACATACTTCTATCAAGGTGTCCAAGGCAGTTTTCCTCTTTCATACAAATCTCATGGTAACCTTTGCTCCCCAGTGGTTTAAATCACATTCTTAAGGGATTAAACTGTTATGACAAAAGAGGAATGTTTAGATACTGTGCTTTGCAGCTCAAAATTTGTCAGATTAGAAACGGTGTATTTTATAATCTTTAGATCAAAGAAGCTCTCCATCAAAGCTTTATGTCTACTACAATATTTTCCCAACCTTTGCTGAACCTGAATTGTTGTGGATTATCTCACATCGGGTTCACTGAGTTTCCCTGGACTAATGTGGAGGGAAAAAGCTTGCTTCCAAATATTTTAAACATTTTTGCATGCGCAGGGCTCGGGAGCTAAGCTCCGGATAGTCATCATTGGTGTGGCGTGGCACGCCTTGACAGTCTTTTTAACTCTAGTTTTATGTGGGACGCTTTTTGAGATTCGTATGATAGATAAAACCCTATAGGGCAACCATTTATCTTCCATTAAGAACACTGCTCACTTTCTTTACCCAGCTGACCGAGTGTTCCGTAAAGAGGCCCTTTTTTTATAGAGTTTTTACATCTCGATGGATTAGGTATCATTACCCCGTTGGAAAAAGAACAGTTCAATTTTCTCAGAAGAATGGTATTTGTCAGAGCAGAGTGGTTTGTCTTTATCCGTCTCTAAATCCAGCAATCATGTTTCCCAAACAAGCACAAAGCAACCATCATTCCAAGTTCAAATTGCCGATTAATTTAGAATCTGCTCCTTGAATTCCTTCATTAGTCTACTGCCATGACGCCAGGGAGGCAAGCAGGGGGTCAACTCGACATTATCTATTATAAATATTTTTGTATGTTAAAGAAAAAAAAAATCATCTTTTTCAACAGCAGTCGTTTTCAAAATTGAATCTACTGATGGATAAGATGTTCTTAAGGAACGTCGAAATTCAAATGAAGTGCTTTAAAAATTACTTTTTTGATGTACAAATGAGAGGCACCTTAGTTGCTGAAATAAATGCAGCTGAAGTATGTGTTTCACATGCTACATCGTTGCATTTCTTTTCTCATTATATCAAAAAATGGGGAAAATATACTTCAATTGCATTTATTTATTTCTGTGCGTAGGATGTCTTTCATTCATACCTCACCAAGTGTGATGTACGTTATCAAAGAGATGCATGACTGATCACTGGATTCTAGGAAGACAGAAGATTATAAATATGGATGCTGGTTTTGCCTTAGACCCTCACCTTTCTCGTAACATGCGAGTGTATCTCTCAAATGAGTTAATGAAGATCAGTTTTGGTGAAAAGATGTCGTCCTTAAAATCATTGTTTTTCATAGAATTATGTTCATCCCACGAAACTCACAGGAGAAATTTCTTCTGTTTTTAAGATAAGAAAGACCTGTGGTCCTTTTGAGCAACTGCTTTGTTTGTAACGTCAGAGCACGGTAACTCCTGTATCTGCTCGTTCTAGAACACGCTGCTCTGGGCTCGTGGTCCAGCTCCAGGGAGGTGCAGGAAATTTATGGGAAGTTTTGTAATCTGACTTCACTCCAGAGTGTATTTCACTTCTCAACCCTTTATGTTACTTTTAGATTTTCATGACCTATATTAATTGATTTTGTTGTTATGTCGTGCTCATCTTTGCAAGATGATGCAAGCAAGGGTAACATGTTCTTGGAAGCAAGGCAAGGGTAAGATTTTAAAAATAGAGCTTTTTTTGGTGTATGAATGATCTTGTGAAGTATAAAAGGCAAAAGTTGAAAACATCCACATATATCAGTAGGAGGAAAACATGAAGCTACGCTGGTCAAGAGAGGAATCCAGGAGTCTCCCAGGTTAGCAGGAGCTATATATACATCGACTCATGTCTGGCCAGAGTCCTCCAACAACTTTGGGGACCTGGCCTTGTCCTTCAAAGCAGCTAGTCAGGCAGCAAAGAAGCCTTCCCACACAAAGGTCCGCAGTATGACTTGAAGAAGTTTCACGGCATCAGAAAATATCCTCCCTGCTCCTGAGGATCCAGAAAGATTGAGAGACTAAGTATGTAGGAAGAGATAGAATTTCTATGTATTGATAGAATTTCTATCAATGCAACGAACATTTATGTCCGTATATCATAACTAATTGTAGTTTTACAGAGGTATCTATACTGACGTGAGAAGCAGCAGTTGGGGTGGCTGAGGGTATAGAAGTTGAGGAAAGTTAGGTGAAGCTATTAGGGTCTTTACGGTAGGGGTCAAGGAGAATAGGGAAACATTTCATGGGATGTCAGTCAGGCCTGGGTGACAAAGCTACATTTGGTGTACCGGTTTTTTTCTCCGAGTTAGGATCTTTACAAGGTTAAATTGATTTGATTTGGGAAGAGGTTTATTTGTTTTTAAGAAAACGTGGAAGAGGGGCGCCTGGGTGGCTCAGCGGGTTAAAGCCTCTGCCTTCAGCTCAGGTCATGATCTCAGGGTCCTGGGATCGAGCCCCGCGTCGGGCTCTCTGCTCAGCGGGGAGCCTGCTTCCCTCTCTCTGTCTGCCTGCCTCTCTGTCTACTTGTGATCCCTTTCTCTCTGTCAAATAAATTTAAAAAAAAAAAAAGAAAAAAGAAAACGTGGAAGAGGGGCGCCTGGGGGGCTCAGTGGGTTAAGCCTCTGCCTTCGGCTCAGGTCATGATCTCAGGGTCCTGGGATCGAGCCCCGCATTGGGCTCTCTGCTCAGCGGGGAGCCTGCTTCCCCCTCTCTCTCTGCCTGCCTCTCTGCCTACTTGTGATCTCTCTCCTCTCTGTCAAATAGATAAATAAAATCTTTAAAAAGAAAACATGGAAGAGATGTTTAAAATCACAAAGTATAGGAAATAATTTACTAATTTAAAAATTAATGTCCATAACAACAACTATTTATTGAATAGTGTTTTAAAGTTGCTTTCCATTTTATAGTCACTATTACCAGGAGAGGGTGGGACCCCAGGGCGGGGCCGTGAAGCAGGGAGGGGGCGGGGCCGGGAAGCAGGGAGGGGGCGGGGCCCCAGGGCGGGGCCGGGAAGCAGGGAGGGGGCGGGGCGGGGCCCCAGGGTGGGGCCATGATACAGGGAGGGGGCGGGGCCCCAGGGTGGGTGCCATAGTGAGAGAAGAGGGTGCAGGCTGAGAGGCAGAGAGGATAGAGAGCTTAGGAAAGCCAACATTTAATGGGCAAACATGAGGGGGAAGTTAATGAAACTAGAAGGCATAGGCCGAGATGAGCAGCAGCTTTAGGGGACACCTGTGCAGATGGCCCGTGCCAGATTCTCAGGAGGAAGACTGAAGCGGTGGGGCTTGACCAGAGACAGTGGAATCCAACCAGGGAGTGGTCCTGAGCGACTTCAGTGGAGTTTTGAGCTTTGGGAGTAGGTCGGGTTTCCAGAGGGCTGAGAAGCTAAGGGTCCGGATGGCACAGGACAGTGTCCCCAGGGATTTGCTGTGTAGAAGAGATGACAGAGGTAGGGAGAGAGAGGAGGAGAAACTCTGTGAGGGTAAAACTGAGCTGTGGGGGCAGCTGAAATGCACCCCACCCCCCACAACTGTTCCCAGCCTGGTCCTGAGCGACCTGCTGCCCCCAGCCTCCTTGGCTCTGTGGGTGGTGCTCAGCCTGGGAGGGCCTCCAAGGTCCCACCCCTGCAGTGCCAGGTCGGGAATCTGAACGCATTTCTCTCGAATGCTGGTTAGTTGGGGTAGTACTCACAGGGCTCTAATCCAGTTAGATTTTTAACTGAGTGGACTTCTCAGGGTCCCATCGTAAGTAAAAAGATCCTATGGCAAAATGTGCTTTGGTTTCCAAACAACTTTTTTGGAACAGAATTATTTATGTCTTGCATAGTATCCACTCCCCTATGTACTCCTTATGGAAGATTTTCATTCATCGGTTATTGATAAATTACTACTTCAGTTAAGTCTCAACCTTTTGGGGTGTGGGCTGGGGAAAGCATGTCATGACTTGAATGTTTAACCACAGTCTGCATACACATACAAGAAGTGGGGACACGAAAAGCCAGGAACCAGAAAGATTAGAGCACACAACACATGGGCCCATATATTTACAAAACATTCACAATCTTTACTATATTGGTCTGTATTGGTTGTTTTGACTGTTTTTTGTTACCGTTCACATTAGCCTTTATGGCCATTCACTGGATAGTGGAGGGGGACCATTCATTCATACGTTTGGTTCTCTTTTTTTCTCCCACAGTTTATAAGCATCAGGAGCGAGATGGGGGAGCTTTATGTCTGGTCTGGTTTCCCTTTATAAGAAGAGCTGACTGCACATCATAGGGCCCAAGGGGAATGTTCTCTAGAAGAAAGGAGAAAACGATGTTCTCCCGGCAGTTATTTGTAGGTTTGGGAAAGAGGCAAAACAAAACTCATTTATCTCAATTGTGAGTTCCTTTCATGTTCCCTGGCATGCTGACACATCCACATTTTTAATGACTTAGTGATTTTCAAGGTCCCCTGTCTGCATTAAAAAAAAAAGTCACATAGTATTTAAACTGGATTTTTTGCTCTTCTCTGGGACACCAGGAAGGCTTGGAGCTCCAACCCCAGACAAGCACATGGCATTAGCAGGCTCTTCAATCACAAGCCAAACAGTTACCAGTTTATCTTCTAGACTTGGACACATTTTGCACAAAACCGAGACATCCCAGACCAAAGTTTTCTCTTTCACATATTTACACAAGTTCAAAATGGTATCACAGCATTTTCTATGTTTTGGCCCAAACGTGTACAAGAAAATTACATTTCAACATTGGACCATGCCCACATCGAAAGAAAGCTGACCCAGTCAATTATACCTGCGGTAGATAACCAAGAACTGAAGGGCTTAGAAAATAAACAGAAACTGAAAGGCTTCTTAGGGCAATTTATGAACTTATTGTGGGACCTCTAAGCGGACCCATTCACGGCGGAGAGAGCGAACCACCCAAGCAGTACCTGCACCTTCCACTTTTTGTGGAGCCTCCTTCTACCCCATTTTTCTATTTTCCATTGAATCTTTAATAGAGTTAGAATTGGTCCAATCAGGGAAGGATGAGGTCAAGTGTACATTTATGGTGTTTTAAATAATCAAAGGTGAGTATCTATGCTCTGGGAACCCCATTTACTGTGGTCAAAAAAGAAGCAGATGAAATTTGGAACAGCTGAGAAACCCTCATCACCAGCCAGGATCCCAGTCTTGCTAGTCACGTGCTCCAGGCACCAGAGAAACATTCTGACCTGCATCTGCGTGGCTGGCCCTCCATTCCTCCTACCCCGTGCTGCCCAAATTTCAGGGGCCCAGGGGCCCCTGAAAAAGGATTTGAAACATCGGCCCTGCATCATGCTTCCTCATTCCTTAGGTAGACTTGACTTTTTCTTGAAAAAAATAATAAAATGTGTGCTGAATTTTCCTGTTTGTCAGTTGGACTCTTACTATGTATTTCTTCATCCATCTTATAGGAGGTAAATCTTGCACACAATTACAAAGAAAACTCCCAATTCTCTTCTTCAGTACTTTGTTATCTGGACCTGACTTAGAAAAATCTGTGTGGAAATAACTGATGTAAATGTTCTAAGGGGGAAACGTTCTTAAATGGCAATTTCTATTCTTGCAACCTACTTTTCCTCCCTAAGAAATGTGCCTATGGAAAAATCCATATACTTTGGCAGATATACATAGGCAAAAGGCTTTGAATTCATGTAATTCTTTTAAAGATTTTATTTATTTATTTATTTGACAGAGAAAGAGAGATCACAGGTAGGCAGAGAGGCAGGCAGAGGGAGAGGGGGAAGTAGGCTCCCCACTGAGCAGAGAGCCCCATGTGGGGCTTGATCCCAGGACCCTGAGATCATGACCCCAGCCGAAGGCAGAGGCTTAACCCACTGAGCCACCCAGGTGCCCCTTGAATTCACATATTTTTGTTGGAGTTCTGATTTTAGGGCAACATGGCAATTGGGGATGCAGGTTTTTTTTTTTTTTAAGATTTTATTTATTTATTCGTCAGAGAGAGAAAGAGAGAGATCAAGCACACAATCAGGGGGACAGGCGAGGGAGAAGCAGAGGGCTCCATCCCAGGACCATGCGACCATGACTTAAGCCCAGGGCAGCTGCTTAACCAACTGAATTACCCAGGGATCCCAGGGATCTGATTCTCCTTACCTTCCATATGATCCAGAACGACCTGAAAATTTTCATTGTAAAATGAAAATTTTTATATTTGAAAGTTTTATATTGTTTTTATATTGTTTCAATATATACTGAAAGTTTTATATATTAAAAGTTTTAATTGGGGCGCCTGGGTGGCTCAGTGAGTTAAAGGCTCTGCCTTCAGCTCGGGTCACGATCTCAGGGTCCTGGGATCAAGCCCCACATGGGGCTCTCTGCTCAGCGGGGAGCATACTTCCTCCTCTCTCTCTGCCTGCCTCTCTGCCTGCTTGTGATTGCTCTCTCTCTCTGTCAAATAAATAAATAAGCTCTTTTAAAAAAAGTTTTAGTCATCACTAGATGTCATTCTGAATAAAAATTTTTAAGGAAAATCAATATATAAATGATCTCAATTTTATACACATGCTTGATGATAATGGTTGAATATATAGGTAATTCAGATAGTGGTAAATGGACTAATTTCTAAAAGAACTTTGTGTACTATAACACACTAGGTAAATGTGAGGCATTATTATTATCATTACTATTTTTAATGAAGATCCTACTTTTATGCATAGTGGATCTATTTCTGCCCACCTTCTAACCACTTCCCCTGCGATGCATGATGCAAAAAGAAAGTAGTTTAATACTTCATTCTGTACTCAAGGTGTGGTTTGTGGACCATCGGCATCGTCAATCCTGGGAAACTGTTAGATGCAGAGACTCAGTGCAGCTCCAGGTTGAGCACAGTCTAACAGGATCTCCGGGGGATTCTTGCTTTTGAGAAGCATGACTTTGACCATACAGGCTGCTAACTATACCTCAGGTGGCAGCACGGGGGTGGGGTGGGCTTGGGTTGAGTGGGGGTGGGGATTGGGTGGGGTGGGTGGGAAATGTGTTAAAACTGGAATAAGATGTACTTAATCACTTGATCTTCAGCTTTCCCATGTAAAAACTGAGTTCTAGTAAAAATTTTATTTATAACTTATAAAGACATCTCCCTGCATAGATAAATGGTAGTTGAGTATTAACTGGAGGCCCAAATTAGCATTCTGTAAGCTCCTTATAGCAAGGAATGAAACTTGGAGAAGTTCGGAGCCTGTTACTGATACATGAACCAGACATCACTGATCTTTTCCCTAATTCACTCCACTGTCTCCACACCCTTGTTCTTCCTCCAGATTCTCCCCGTGGTTGACCAGCTAGCTCTCGTCACATGTCTCCACTGCACTGGGACACCTTCTGGCTCTCCCCAGTGACCACCAAATGAAGTAAATACAAATTCCTCATAATGGCTTTTATCATCATCCATACTAAGACCCGAGGTGACTTTCTCTGGCTTCTCTCTCTCTCCTCTTTTCCTACCCACACATGATCGTTCAGAGGCTGCAGAATCCAAGAACATTTTCCTCTTTGCAATCTTTGCCCTCTGGGACCTTGGGCTATTTGGAGGGACTAGTTGAAAGCATTTTCAGTGGCCTGAATGGAACTGGGGTTCTCAGGAATGTGAATTTGGTTTGGTCCAGAGAGCTGAGCATCTGGGAATGCTCAGGTCCACTGTCCTCTACATCCAGATTTCCAACTCATCCCAAATATTTCTGTCTCTTCTGGGAACACACCTCTCGCGACACATGGGCATGTCAACATTAAGAAGAGAGGAGTTTAGTCCAGTGGAACATTTTTTCTTCTTAGTTCTTTGAAAATCTTTTTTGGCAGCACTTTACATCTTAATTTCATAGCATTTCATGCCACATTTTATAACTCAAGATTAAATTTTCTGCTCAGCCTTCATAGTCAAACCATTCTCTCTTGAACAAAAATAAAATGACTTACTATCCAGAATGTACTTAGCCATGTAAAATAGAAGAATTTAGTCACGTGAGCATTTTTAATCAAACTACCTCAGTAGTCTGTGAACACTAGTTACAAAAATTGGGCTATGAGAAAATCCATAGAAATCTTTTATCATTGAAGAAATGCACCGTATGCTCTTCAGTTCACTTTAGCAAGATGGCAATTTACATCATTGGAACATTTCTTCTTTTTTATTTTTTTTAAGATTTTATTTATTTATTTGACAGAGAGATAGAGAGAGAGCACAAGTAGGCAGAGCAGCAAAGGGAGAGGGAGAAGCAGGCTCTCTGCTGAGCAGGGAGCCTAATGAGGGGCTTGATCCCAGGACCCTGAGATCATGACCTGAGCTGAAGGCAGCCACTTAATGACTGTCCCACCCAGGCGCCCCTCATTGGAACATTTCAACTGAAATACTTTTTAAACCCAAATCAAACATTAAAACTAATACTGTAATCGTTCCTTTTTCTTAATGACTTTTTTTCTCTAGTTTTGCTGTAGTTTTATTTGTTCAGCAGAAGCATTTTTAGGTCTAATAACTTTTTTGCAAATATTGGAGCATTTGATACAATAAAGCAAGTTCTTTTGCTTGATGCTCCCTACAAAAGCACGTCTTGACTTGTTGGGCCATAAAAAATACTAATGAATTTGTGATTTGCCATACAGATGAAATCCTTTTCACAAAGAAATTAGTTGTATGGAACACATGTGACTGGAGCCTTCTAGAATACTTTCTGCTCTGCTTTAGAAGAGAGAGTAACATTCGTAATCAAGGGAATTTAGAGGACTTTCCTTGAAGTTAGCTGGAATAAGGTTTTAAAACAACATTGGGCTTTTCATGCTTGAGTGGCACAAAGATAATTATTTGTCATAGCTGTTTCTGCCTTGGGGAATGATAGAATTAGGGAATTGTATTTTCAAACAGATGCAGTTTATTACTGTTCACATTACTTTCAGCTAAAGTCAGTGTATAACTAAAGGGGAATATTTTGTTTTCTTTCTTTTTATCTTCTTTCTTTTCTCCTTTTTTTTTTTTTTTTGAGTGAACTTACAGGTTTAATCACAGTAGAACTGTACTATTTTTTAAAAATGTGTCAAGTTATGGGGTGCCTGGGTGGCTCAGTGGGTTAAAGCCTCTGCCTTCGGCTCAGGTCATGATCTCAGGGTCCTGGGATCGAGCCCTGCATCGGACTCTCTGCTCAGCAGGGAGCCTGCTTCCTCCTCTCTCCTTGTCTGCTTCTCTGTCTACTTGTGATCTCTCTCTCTTTATTTATTTATTTATTTATTTATTTATTTATTTATAAATAAATAATATCTTTTAAAAATTAATAAAAAAATAAAAATAAATAAAAATGTGTCAAGTTTCACAATAAGATTAACCCAACACCTCTTACTGCCAATGCACGAGCACCTGGTTGGCTCACTCTAGGCCTCTGTGACCGATTGGCATTTTCTTGGTCATCTGTGCCGCTCTCCCAATTTCACTGTGTGTCACGCTCTTGAGGACACTGAGCCAGAGAAGATTTGCAAAATTTTGGTTAGGACTGGATTCATCCTGGAGAAATTAACAAAGTCTGGGAGAACTGATCATTTTCTAATTCATGCACGGACCCACTTGTCAAGGATGAATGTCCTACCCTTTGAGTTTTAGTTCAAGGGTTCATATTGGAAATTAGCTATTAACTCAAATTGTGATGGGTAATGTTCTGCCATGTTATGTCTTTGGAAAAGTCTTCATTTGTGTGAATTGCTCGTCCTTCAGTTATAATCCCTGTGTTTACTACCAGGATCTGGGAAGTCACCTTGTATGACCTCATAGTCCTTATCTCATTTTCTTGAGACTTTCTGGGTGAGCAGCCAGTATATTTACTGAGCATATATACCATACTGGCCATGGTATAGGCTCAGCGTAGGAAACCACAACATCATCTAGATGATTATAATCTTACGTAAATGTTGACAGATGTGATATCTATGTAATATATATATTTATGCATCCATATTTTAAATATACATCTGTATTTATACACATCTGTATTTGTCTTTGTGTGTATTGTGCCTGTAACATTATAAATATTTAATGAAACATTTAATCAGACCACTTTTAATGAAGATATAATTTATATTGCAAAGGGTGACATCATATCATGTATAAACAGTAGTCATTTCTAAGAGAGAAAACTCAAAAGGGAATTAGTAACAAAGAAGTTAATAACATCAAAGCTAATTTGTGTTTATTCCTTTGTCTAAAATCAAGCAAAACATATACTTATTTGATCAAAAACCTTAGACCATACCAAAATTTAAGCAAAAAGATAGAAGAGATGATTGATCCCAGCAAGGTGATACCTTTTTGTCATCACGTGATACGATTCTAATTTAATATCATTAGGATACACGAAATATACGTGTTGGGCCCATGGGTATTTAGTTCCCTGCTACCATAATTAAGATAATATATTACCCGACCAAACTCTCCCAAAGTGAAATGTTCGTAAGCATAGGATTGTAGTTCACAGATGATCCAATGCTTTAGAAGATCTTTGTTACAACATTTCTTTATTTACGTCTTGGATCCAGACTCCCGTGTGAAAAGCAGAAGCCTCGTATCTAGCATTTTCCCCAGCAGCTTCAGAATGTTCATTACCTGCTCTTACTTAAGAACCATTATAAAGCATTATTTAGATAAGGAGGCCCTGCTATCTTCGAAACTGACCTTACACTGGAGCTCATTTGATTAAATGGCTTTAAGTTGCAGTCAATAAATAATCTGGCTGCTCAGGAAACCATCTCAGGCCAGCCCTTGGATGAAAGGCTGTATAAAACAAGATGTCAAAACCTTACTCTCTCTTTGTCCCTCCCCTCTCCCCAGACCCATATCCTCCTTGTTTAATTAAGACAGGATTCAAGTTCTCGGTATCTGTAATAAAAAACAAAAGCCAGAAAGCAAGAATAATGACAACCCATAACAATGAAAACTTAGGTTCTTAAGTTGATAAGTGTTTCCTGGTTGGTTTGAGATGTTAATGCAAATAGAAGTTTGCTAGTCAGTAGATGTCAAACTTGAATGTGTATCAGAATTGTGAGGCCCCAGCCCCTAGATCTGCGATTTGGGAGGTCTGGGTAGGACCTGAGTGTTTGCAAGTCTAGCATGTACAGGTGACACTAAGGTGTGGACCTAAGGACCACATTTGGGAATCACTGCTTTTCTTAACTGTTGCTGTTGGGTTCAGCTTAGGAAGAGTTTTGTATCATGTTTTATGTATTTATTTATTTATTTGTCTGTTTATTTATTTATTTATTTAAAGATTTTATTTATTTGACAGAGAGAGAGATCACAAGTAAGCAGAGAGGCAGGGGGGAGGCGGGGTGGGGGGGGGGGAGCTCACGACCTGAGCTGAAGGCAGAGGCTTTAACCCACTGAGCCACTCAAGCACCCCTTGTATCATGTTTTAAAAACAGTAGAGCTACCTTAAAACAAGGTTTTTTTCCTTTCGCCATTCCAGAAAAGAATCACATAAATGCTGTTCATGTCTGTGATGAAATTTTGTTTTGTGATGCTGTTCTAGGTTGCCAGAAAAATTACGGAAGACCTAGTTAAATTGGACTGCAAGATAAACAGCTAATGGCTTTTCAGCATAAGTATATCCCATGGATAAATTTGTTAAGTTTCTAAACCTTACATTGAGCCATGAAAGTGAGTTCATAGCCTATTTAGTTCATCCTTTTTCAGTTAAACGAATTACCACTTTAATGGAAAAACAGGTATCTTCTATGACTATATTCAAGTTTCCATAATTTTGGAAATGTAACTAAAATTTGAGGTGATTTTGTATTTTAAATAATAATGCTGCAAGTTGGGGATGCTCATTTTTAGTTAATTATGGGACCTAAGTATATGCCTTAAATGCCTTTCAGAAATGGTTACCCCCAAATCAAGGCAAGTACCCCATTGTTAGATCAGCAAACTGACTTAATGTTGCTGAAAAAGATCTGGGACAGGATGCAGCTTTGTGGAATGAGAAACATAATGGCAACAGTGTAGACTTTGAGCTATGTATCAGTTGTAATCACAAGTCACTGCAGGGCTTGGAGGAAGCCAGTGGTCTCCATTTTCTGACTTGCAAAGAGGATTGCGAGGGATCAAGGCTGCACATTTGGTAAATATTAGAATTCAGGAACTCACTGTTGAATTGGGGTTCCTTGATCACAGGCGAGCTGATGGATGACAATCCAAGTTATAAAGGTGTTGCCCATGTGGATATCAAATAATGATTGAAGAGAGGACCCTGTTTCCTATTGATGCAGAACTTCTAATGACTATTGCTTGGCATTTCAGGAGTTAACCAGCATCAGATCTATGATTTCTTAAATGTATCAAAATTCTACTACAAAGCTCATGTTTTTGTCTTTCCTCTCACGCAAAAGAACCTTTCTAGTAGTCAGAAATTGATTACAGGGCTCTTTGGCAGACACCCATGTGCTTCTCATTCACCAAAAAGGGATTGAGGCATTATTAGAAAGTCATGGGGTGGCTATCATTAGTGAGATTTCGTTAATACTTTTTACCGATATATAATTCCTTTAATTGTCTCACACGGCAAAGATGAGAGCCCTCTGTACTTTCACTTTTCCAGGTAGAGAAAACACAGTTTTCATTTGGCACAGAACCTTCTTAATTGAGCCCAGAATCTACTACTTGAAGATATGTCTCCTGACTTTTTTCTCTATAGTACGTGAGGTTGATGTAGATTTTATTTTTCCAGAGTGCAAATTTGACTCGCTCCCAGGTTGAGAAATATTTTCCATGAAGGGCTATGAAAACGAAAAGAAAAATGATGTTGACTTTGGTATTTTGGTACTTGTACATGAGAAAAAGCTTTTAGGAGATTATTCTTAAAAAAAGAAAATGCCAGCTTTCCAGGATTTTTTAGTAATTATACTCCAGCCTACCATTTTCAAGGGGGAAAAAAATGCCTCAAGCTTTTTGGATTGAAAGCTAACTTGAGTGTTGTTTTGGAAGATCCTTATTGAAGGAATTTTGCCACTGGTATTGCTGGAAATGAGAGTGCCTTTGCCAAACTGCTCAAGAAATACCTTAGCTAAACAAGTGTCCCTGTGTCTTTCAAATATTTTTTAAAGAAAACAATGCATTTATTTCTTTGGTTAAAAAAAAAAAATTCTTACTGCCAATCCACTCAATAAAGAAAGGTTTGGAGGAAAAACACCTGATGCTTAAGAAGCCAATTTTTCCTTTCCCTTTCTGTCTCAGTCCTTTGAAATTTAGTTTTCTAAAGACACTATCCATCTCAGTCATCATTAGCCTTCATGTTGCAAATCTAGTGGCCATTTCTGAGTCCCTGGGTCCCTTTTCCCTCAGTAGCATTTGATACACACGATGCTGTGCCTTCAGATGTTGTCTGTCCTGGGGTTTCAGGATGTCACATTGTCTGGGTTTTCCTCTTGGCTTCCCAGCTCCTTTGCAGAGTTCTCCATCTCCCTGACCTCTGCAGAGCTTAGACCTTCTGCTCTTCTCCTACCTGTTCGTACCTTGGGATCTTCTCTAGACACATGACTTTGACCAGCATCTGGAGATTGCTTCCCAGATTGATATCTTAAATCCAGACTTCTCCCTCTACATCCAAGTGCCCAACTACCTTCTTGACATTCCCATTTCATCTCCTACAGAAAATAGGCCATGAGTCTAAAATCTGATATTTCCCGGTATTTGAACCTACCCTGAACCCAACTCCTTCCAGGTAATGGACTCTATTTTTCTGGTCACTCAGACCAAATGCCATGGTGTCATTCTTGACATTTCCCTCTTTCTCTCTTTTCTCATTCCTGGGCCATTCCATTTAAAATGTCATCTCAACCCCCATCCTTGTATTTCCTATTATTTCTTACTTCTTCACATTTAGGGGTACCTAACATATTAGATGTTTACTTTTCATCGTATTGCCTGCCTCCCTCTGACCAAATATATTTTTATAAGCGCAAAGATGTTTGTTTGTTTTGTTTACTACTATACCCCTAGAACAGAGGCAGTGCCTGATGTGGAAGAGTTACCAAATAAATTTATTTAAAAAGTGAATGAATGGACAATAATTACAGTGAAGATAACCTCTAGTAAATTTAAGTGAGATTAGCACAGTTAAACAGACAGATCCCAGTGAAGTAGTAGAGTTATCTCTTTTAGCCCCAGATCCTGCAGTGGGAAAAAGGGATTGCCAAAGTTGACAGAGACGCAGAAAACAATCGTAACAGTCAGAGAATGAAAGACTTTACTTCAGGTGTCCTTCTACTTTGTAGTCCACCTAGAAATTATTCTGTCTCTGCCAAAACCAGAGATTCTATAACATTTCCCACCTATTTGCTACCTAAAAGATAACCATCTTTTTACAACAGGTGTTTGTTTGTTTGTTTGTTTTTTCCCAGAGGACATTAATATTAGGAGAGATTAGTTTTTGTGGCATTTCAAGGATCTGTGGAACAGCAATTAGAAAGAGAGAGTGCTGAGATGACAGAAATTCAGTACGTGAAATTAATATAATTTGAAGACAACTTTGAGACAGAAGACAGATTGAATACCCTCTACAATTAACACATTCATCCTTATTAAGGAAGTTAGCCAAGTCACAAGACTACTGAGAACTAACAGTCGAACCGGAGCAAGAGGAAAGGCATTCTGAAGACTGAAGACTGAGGAATGAGACTGATGTCTCATTTCACGTGTATTTATTCCTTAGTACCCTGCTAACCACATTTCATCGTCGTGTTCTCGTATTTTAACTTTCTTGTCATATGTGATACTCAGCTCAACATAACACAAGGTATAAAGACAGGCTCGGGAATGAGGCATGTAATCACTCTCCAACACACGTTCACAAAAAATGGCAACCAAATAAGACCCACTGTTTGGAAGAGCTGCTTCCTTTCTTATGCATGGATCACAATGGCTTCGAATGTTCACAAAAGATGCATAGAAACGCTGGGTTGGGAACTGGACCGCAAAAGCTTAATCGCTACAATTTAATCGCTAAATTGTGATCTTCACCAACAGCTAGCCGAGACCAGAACTCATGGCAAGAGCAATATTTATACAGTCCCATCAACTACCTATGGCACCCTGAGAAATCGGCATGAGAGAGACTATAAAGGTAGAGAGGTTCATCATGAGTTTGGCGAATAGTGATTAGCTTTAGTTAGCTCGAAGACTTTGTCAAAGTAAAGAAGATCGGGTTTGGAAAGGAAGGTAGATTTATCATGGTGCATTTAGCACACAGGAGCTCTCTGCGACTCACATGTCCCTGCTGCCCTGGACATTATTTGGGTCTCTCTTCTGCTTATATTCCCAGGGTTTCCCACATTATAAGGTTTATTTCCAGGGCTACTGTTCTTGGGTAAGAGCACGGCAAATTGTCCCTGGGTTTCAGCAGTAAAGAAAGGGAAGCTACCCAAAAAATCTCAAGGGAGGGAGCATTATACTGGTGAAGGTGGTTGATCTATATGATTCTTTGTCATAAATCTCAAATCCACCCATGTAATCAAAATACTATAATCTGATTCAATGACCTGTATATACATATGAGAAACAATGTCTTAGGACCAGGTAACTCAATTTTAGAAGAACTCTCTAGAAGATCCATGACTTTTTTCTTATCACTAAAATAATAAGTCCTATTTCTCCCAATCTTTTCATAAATTTATTAGCCACGAGGCATTACAAACATAACTTGCTTCCATCCATTTTCCTACTTTCTTTACTTCTCTTCATCTAAGCCTATATGCTCTGAAAAACTTTTTGGGAGTTCCTTCCCTCCCTCCTTGTCCCCAGAAACTTCCATCAATACCTTCTTTAGCCCTGAAAGAATTTAGCTCACTAGGATTATCAGCACAAAGTCCATTCCTTGAAAGAGACTTTTCCTTCCCTGTCTTCTTCCTTCTCCTACCATCCCTACTTGTCATTTTGCCTCGTACAGCACTCCACACACAGAAGATGCTTAACATATGCATTTTGTTGAGTATTAGTAGCATTTGTGAGGTATATTGCTACTATAGCTACCCAGAGAGGGGGGAAAAATGAGGTTGTTTTTGTTTTTTTTTTTTTTACAGTAATGTGGTGATATCACAAAGTTCAAAGTTCACAGGTAAATTGTCCTGCTGAAACATTTTTAAATTAATGTGTGACCCTTCATTGAGCATCATTTTGAATACAGCTATAACTTTTGAAGAAAATAAATCACTGAATCAGACAGTGTTTATTGGTCAATGTTCTGTTACCTCCTAAAGCATTGCTTCCACTTGTGATTAAATTGGCAGCCAGGGGAGATAAAAAGGGTATTTGAAAGTGTTTTATCCACAGGTCCTAGATGAATTACAGAAATATAGTGTATATTACACGAGAAATTCTGTTCTTTAATTTCACCTTGATGTCCTAAAAAACGCTATTTATTTTTATTTTACTTTTAATTTTTTTCCCCAAATAAGTTTATTTTATTTTTTCAGCGTTCCAAGATTCATTGCTCATGCACCACACCCAGCGCTCCATAGGATATGTGCCCTCCTCAATACCCACCACCAGGCTCACCCAAACCCCCAACCCCTCCTCTCCAAAACCCTCGGTTTGTTACTCAGAGTCCACAGTCTCTCGTGTTTTGTCTTCCCCTCCATTTTCTCCCAATTCACTCTTCCTTTCCTTCTCCCAATGTCCTCCATCTTTTTCCTTATGCTCCACTATTTAAAAATATTAGTTATTGGGGTGCCTGGGTGGCTCAGTGGGTTAAAGCCACTGCCTTCGGCTCAGGTCATGATCTCAGGGTCCTGCGATCGAGCGCTGCATCGGGCTCTCTGCTCAACGAGGAGCCTGCTTCCCCCTTTCTCTCTGCCTGCTTGTGATCTCTCTCCTCCCTGTCAAATAAATAAATAAAATCTTAAAAAAAATTTAAAAAATAAAAATATTAGTTATCTTTCCTCCAACGGTGTTTAATGAAAAATATTTCATGACTATGTATTCATGATTATATGATGTATGGGAAATTAGCATTCATTCATATATTCTCCCCTACCTTTCCACAACCTGTCTCCAATGTCCATAAATTATAAATTCATCTTTTATTGGTTTACCATTTCATGTTCTACAATAATTATACCCCTGGAACCCTTCCTTCTCCCCAGTCATGGGCAACACATCTCAGTTTTTTGTTTTTGTTTTTTGTCTGGTTGAAAGAGAGAGACAGCACAAGGAGGCGGAATGTCAAGCAAAGGGAGAAGGAGGCTCCCCACCAAGCAAGGAGCCTGATGCAGGACTCAGTGCCAGGACCCTTAACTGACTGAGCCACCCAGGCATTCCAACACATCTAAGTTGATGATAGCTCTTTGTTGCACTTGGGGAAAGGTAAAAGGGACCACCAAATCTCAAGAGATGGAGGGCCAATGATTCACAACATAGTGATAAGGCAGGTCGGAAGAATGGTGTCCTGATGGGGCCCTGCAGGGTTCTCTGGGACGGTGGGCCGTGACACATGGCCGTCCATTGTGTTAGATGCACTTGCTCATGAACAGTGATTTGTAGGTTTGCCATGCATGTTGGGTTTGGGAGTTCACATGGCATACTCTAAATAAGCAATTATAGGAAGCCAACATGTATATTACTTGGTGGTCTGTGTCTTTCTGGCAAAGGCAGAATCTCTGTGTGCTCTCCCTGTTTTCTCCTTTACTTCTGCCCAGAGGTCAAGATATCAGCTCATCTTGTAGGCCTTGGCAGCATCTCAGATGATGTGAATCACCTCCAAGAATCTTGCAAACATCCCATTTTCCAGTAAATCATGCTTCATCCTTTTCGTCCCCACCTCACAGAGCTGTCAGGACCAAGGAGGCACAAAAACAAATGTTCTGTGAGGAAATATTTAGGAGTGGGGTGGGAAACAGTACTAGAGGAGTTTTTGGAGGGACTAGAGAGGGACTAGAGTTTTCCAGTGTACATTCAGGGTTAGAGAATACATCATCCTTAAAAAGTATAAATTCAAACATAAAAAATGACCAACAAAATGCATTCCTCTTCTCAGGAAAACATAGCTTGCACATTTCTAAAAGACGATGTGATCCTCATGCTTTCTAAGAGAAACGATCTGATGACTTCCCTGGGCACTCCATCACCTAACCTTTCCCCTGCATCTCCAGTCTTCCAGATAGGATTTGCACTTCAGTCTTTGAAATGTGTAGACTCCTTTCTGAATTTCTCTTCAAAGTCAGAGCTCTTTTTTTTAAACCATTACTGTAAATATTGTCTGATGCATCTTCTGCTAGAAACAAGCTACTGAGCAAGGTGATGTCCTTGTATTGGGTCCTGTGGGTGTGCAGGGATAGGGCTTTCCTGGCCACCTGTCTGCACGGGTTGCATCAGGGTTGGTGGCATGCAGGGGGTCCAAGGGACACCCCCACAGCCCGCATAAGATTCCCCCTTTTGTGCACTATTCACAACTTGCTGCACTACTGCGCACTCTCCCGTTTCTTAAACCGTATCCAAATGTAACTCTGTTCAAGGCTATGCATAAAGTGGACCAAGGGCACTGCATGGCCAGAAGTAGCCGTCGGAGGCAGCGTTATTTTGTTGGGATGGAGCTCAAGCTAAAATGGCTTAGAAGGAAAATTGGTGAGCAACAACAGTTCTCTCCTCTCTTTTGCATAACAGCTGGGAGGAATCAGCTCCTGCTCCAAGCTCAGGCTGCTGCTGGCCAGCTGGCTAGAGCACCGCGGAGCAAGAGAGTGCCAGATACTTTACAGCTGTATTACTGCGTATCCATCTGTAGCACACACCATATGCCAAGCCCCAGAGTAGGTGGGAAGGGGAGCCCTTGGAAAAGAGATGTTTCAAAGCCACAGGGAAAAAGCATTTTCTCCCATCGCGTACATGCTTTGATCTCATATTCTCATGCTCTTTATTTCCCCCTTCCTCACCCAACTTGGACACCCCACATCCTTTAGAATTGATGCAAAATAGTAATGGAGCAGTTTACTTGGTCAGCTTCAGGAAATCATTTTTCAGGTAACTGCAAAGAAACCGAACACCTGTATCCATTTCTTTTTTTTTTTTTTTTAAGAATCGTGTAATCATTTAATTTGGAAAAACCTCTTATGATGTTTAAAAATCATTATTTATGTCTTAACGTTTCATCAGAATGCCACATTTTGAACGGACTTTGAAAAGCACAGACTAAGTACCTTCAGGACATATTCCAAGATTTTCTTCGTCTTCGTAATTTTAGAAGTTCATAATGGACATTTAGGGAACACCATATCCCAGCAAGCCCCTCCAGGCCTGTTCTTTCCTTTCCAAGGTCACAGGAGACCGTGAGAATTGAACTGTGGGACAGTCTGAACAGACACTCCATTTTCTAAAAGGAGATGCTTGTCTAAGGAAATGTGGGTTCTAGAATGAAGACTGTTTAGAGCAGCCAACCACTCGCAGAAATTATTTCCTGCTAGAAATGAGAGGAAAATATTTTCCCACTCTTTTGTGAACATCTCAAAATACAAATGGCCAGGGGCCAGCAGACACGGGAATGTGGATGGACTGCCAGGGTCACTCAGAGATGGCAGAGCCATCCTGTGACCCAGAGCTCAGACCCACTGGGCAGCCAGCAGCTCTCGGGGACACATTTGCCCTGCTGTAACTTCCCTTGGTGTAGACCTCATCGCAGTCCTGGTGGAGCTGATGACAAGAGCTAGATCTTCATCGTGCTTTTCCACCTTATCCACGTTTTACTTTGATGTCTGAATTTTCCCTCTGTGACTGTTACAAACACTATTTCATATGTACGTACTACTCTAGTGTTGAAAAAGTGCCATTCATAAAATATTTCCTTTAAAGAGACCGATGTTCGGTGCAAAAAACAATGAGGCCCTTTGGGAAGTGACCACGTGCTGGAATAGAAGTCCCCTTGTCAGTGCAAATACGATCCTAAATCTAAGTGAGGGGCCACAGGATGTAGTCTCTGCATGGAGTGGAACTTGAAGAGTCCAGCTGTCAAGCAGTAAATAAAAAGGAATTTTAATTTTTACTTTCATTTTTCCAAGAACGTTTAAGGGAATTCATTTTCTAATTTTCAAAAATGCTTCTCACAAACTCATTTTCTCCCCTCTCCAATTGTCTAAACATATGCATATATGGGCTTCAGTTTAAGCATAGACAAGCATATTAGAAAGACTGGAAATAATCTTAGCAACACATGCTTGTTATTTATCTCAGGATGGTGGAATTATAGATAATTTCATGTCCATTTCCATTTATTCTGCAAAAAGCCTGTAATCAGTACATGAGAAACATGCCCCAATAGCATCACTGCATGCGGCGGAGGTAAAGTCTTTGCTCTGGACGTGAGTCACCAGAGCTTAGGGAACCCAGAGGAATATATTGATGTGGTCCATAGAGTTGCTAGAGCCCCAGACGCGGGAAGGGTCCCCTACCACATCTTTAGAGGGCATCATGGGACCTACAGAGAGGCAACAGTGACCATCTCTGCAACAAAGAGGACTTTGTCTGGTAGGGCTGCCATAACAAAATATCCACTGGGCGGCTTACACCACTGTGATTTAACAACGGTATTTGAGTGAAGCAACTGTGACGGTGTGTCCCCATTCTGAAGACTGGGCGTAGAAGGTCAAGGTGCGAGCGAGGTCAGATTCTCGTGTGAGCTCTCCTCCCGGCTTACAGAGAGCCACTCCTTGCTGTGTCCTCACAAGGGCAGAGACAGAGATCTCAAGAGAGCTCTCTGGTGTCTCTTCTTGTAAAGGCACTGAGGATTCCACCCTCTGACCGCTGACCTCATCTAACCTTTGTTGTCTCCCTAAGACCCCATCTCCAAATACCATCGCGTTGGGGGTTGAGGCTTCAGCATAAGATTTTGGGGAGGATACAAACTGAATACAGACTTCATAAGAGGGGCCATCCATCATTTTATTTCAGTAAGTATTCCAGGCTTATGGCATACGTGGTTTTTAGGGACACACAGCTTTGTTTCGGTCCCCTAACACGGAAGTGCCTCCATTGCCCTGCCCACGTGACCCACAGACAGGGAGCACAAATGCCCTTCGGGAGTCCCCTGAGGTAAAAGATAGTATTTTTCTGGAAGTGGAAAGAAGCCCTTCAACTCCATATGTTGTTGATAAGATGATAAGATGATAAGAAAAAGAGGCATACATAGAAATTAAAAGAAAAACAAATTCAAAACAGATGTCAGGAAATACTTTGCTCCCCCGAGGAGGAAAAAAAATAGATGAGAGGAATATTTAAACGAGGCAGTTTTCTGAACTGAGAAACGGGGATTATAATGTAAAAACCAGGAGCGGGTGCAGGGCTGCGGGTGAGGTAGGCAGATGCTGGTTTAGGAAGAAGTGTGACCTTCCGTGGCTGAAGACGAGCCGGGTGTGCACGAGCCCCAGAGCTCACGCCACGCCGCCCTTTGTGCTCTCTCTCTCCTTGGGGGTGTGAAACTGCGGGCTCGAGTCATGGTTAGGAGACAGGAAAGACATGTGTTAGCAGGAAACAAATCTGTCCTACAGACACAGATGGGGGAGCATTTCATTAGGTCGGGAGCCAGTTGTGCCCTTTTCCACGTGTATTTCTACTTCTGAATCCAGCACCTTGACAGAATTTTCCAGATGAAGGTCTTGGAGCTCGTTTCCGAATGACTCGGGGTCAGGTGTGCAGATTCGAATGTCCTGAGTGATTATCACTGGGTGAGGTCCTCCTTCAGCTGGGTGTTTCACACGCTGTCGTTTCAAGGGTGAGAGGAGTGAGTCGAGAAGCTAAGGGGAAATGTGGAACCAAGAACATCTGAATATCTTAGAAATTCGGGTCCAAGAAGGGCAAATATTTTATTTACTTATTTGTTTGTTTGTTTATTTAATTATTTTTTTTAAAGATTTTATTTATTCGACAGAGAGAAACACAGCAAGAGAGGGGACACAAGCAGAGGGAATGGTAGCGAGAGAAGCAGGCTTCCTGCCGAGCAAGGAGCCCGATGCGGGGCTTGATCCCAGGACTCTGGGATCATGACCTGAGCCAAAGGCAGAAGCCTAACGACTGAGCCACCCAGGCGCCCCAGAAGGGCAATATTTTTAAGCTCCTCAGACACATCATTGTGGATTCCTCCATCTCTATAACAAGTCATTTCTCAAAATGGCTCAAGGCATTACACTGCCTAATAATGTATAAGTAGTGTAAGAAATTAGAAATGGGAGATTTTTGACAAAATCTGCACAAAATTAAAAAAGAAAAAAATAACACCACAGGAAAATGTAGTCCCTCATGTGAAAATGCTCACCATATAGTGGAAAGTCAGTGATGTACTTGGGGCATAGAAGAGTGGGTCCTGACAGAATTTCATACAAAATGCTCTCTTCTTCACTGACTCGGTCCCAGTGCTGAGCCGGAAACTTGGCACATAGTAGGTGCTCTGTAACTCACGATGAGGGAATAAATATTCCATGATTTTAGTTTTTGTTCAGATTGCTTCTGTTTTTCTTTTGTTTTTCATGCAGCACACAGTTGTTTGATACACCTATCAAAGCATCCATTTAAACGTCTTTTCTGGAAGCATTCTGACAGATTCCTTGCTTCCACTGCCCTCTACTCCACAAATTTGTTGTTGCCTCTTTGAAGTGACTGTAAACCTTTGGACGTGCAATTCTTACAGCAATTACAGTATTGTATTGTGATGATGTGTCTCCTTGTGTCGCTCCATCAAAGAAAGCCCTACTCTTTGAGATCAGAACGTGCTGTAACATTGCTTATCTTCAAACTTCAGCATATTTCCCGGCATAGAGTTAATAGTCAAACAAAGTTGATACAACTGAAGTGATCTGGGAAATGTCTTAGTTTCAGTTCACTCAAAAAGAGAGCCTGAGATAAGATCTTGGGTGCAGGTGGTGTGTTTGGGAGATGATTCCAGGAGAAAGGGCATGGGGAAGGAAAGAGCCAATAAAGGGTGTGTTCTTGAAAAAATCAATAAAGAGTTAGTTATCACTGTGAGCAATGGGGCTCCAATCTTTTGGAGACCCTCTGAGAAAAAGCATTGCATGGAGCCCAAAACTCTCCTCTGAAGTAAAATAGGCTGGGAAATTTATCTGCCCATCCCTCCAACCACTAGTAATAGTTGTCCTGGGGAAGCCACTCTTTCAACTTCTTGGATGCTCCCAGGTTTTGGAGAAAGTGCAGAGACAAGAAGCTGAGACTCACACAGGGCTGACTGTGGAAGGAATCTGTCAGAAAACAGGGATCTGTTCATCCAGCCACAGCTGAAGCCAGAGGTGGGCAGAGGAGGCATGGCGTGGAGTAAGCCAGTATCCCTTCGACCCCCAGTGAAGAACTTGGTGAATGGACAGACAGAGGAATGAATGAGAGAGAAGCTGGGAAGATGTTGAGGGGGGAGGGACAGGTTGTGTCCAGCAGCCACGCTGTGATGAACGTGGAGAGAGGGAATTCCTGGATGTGTCTAGTGGTCTTGCCCTCAGGCTGACAGTAGCCTCCATAGAGGGCCAAAGCTCAAGACAACACAGAGCCATAAGAAGATATACAACTGAGGGGCGCCTGGGTGGCTCAGTCGTTAAGCGTCTGCCTTCGGCCCAGGTCAGATCCCAGGGTCCTGGGATCGAGCCCTACATCGGGCTCTCTGCTCTGTAGGAAGCCTGCTTCTCCCGCTACCATTCCCTCTGCTTGTGTTCCCTCTCTCGCTGTGTTTCTCTCTGTCAAATAAATAAAATCTTTAAAAAAAAAAAAAAGAAGATATACAACTGCATATGGGAGCTTTATAGGAGGAAACAATAGGGCATCTTCCTTCAAAGATCTTACAAGGGCATGCTTCCATGTTTTACATTATCAGGTTTTATTAGTTCCCTCATTCTTAACCATCTTAACACCCCTAGGACCTCGTGTTAAGTTGTAGAACTATTATAAAAATCTGTGTCATAGTCTGTCTGGTATCTTTGAAAACACTTAGTTATTTACTAATCCTAATCACATCCTTTCCTTGGACCAGAGTTCTGGTCCTTACAGGTAGGACATGTCTGATGCAGAAATGAAAAGATTCATGATTAGTGATGATGAGAAAAACAAATTTCCTGACTTTTAACTTCAACATCATCTACTGAATTCAACAACAATACTGACTCAAGCAAATAAATTCATGCATGTAAGACAAAGTGAAGAAACTTGCTGAAGAGGGCCAATGAAAATTTTGACAATGATGGAACCATCTGACAAATTGATGGGCCCTTTGTGATAGACTTTTATCAGATGAATTCATTCATAGAATGCTTTTGCCCTCAAATTACGTTTGACTTTGGAGTGAGAGAAAACTTGATATTTTGCTTGGTAGAGAATTACCCTGATTTAGAATTTAAAGTTGGGATTACACAAAAGAGTGTGAGTGATATTTAGACAAGAGAGGATTTTAAAATGTTCTCTAACTGGAGATATAATGCTATGTTTTTAAAAATAAAAGAGCTATGTGTGTTCTGCAAGAAATACTAAGACGAGTGTATGCTGGCCATCTTCAGGTTGAACTGGAAACAAACAAAAGGTTACATTTTTAAGTAAGCAGATATCATATTCTGGAAGTATACTATAAAACAGGGATCCAAGAATGTTATGGCATCGAGTCACTTTGGGCTCACAAGTGACTCAAACCTAATACTTAAAACATAAATCAATAAGAAGATCCTATTTACGAATAGGATGACCCAAGAAATAAGGAATGCTAAGGCTAGCAGGTAATTGCGGAAGTTCATGTTTGAGGACATCTTCACAAGCTAGCTAAATGAGAACAGCTTTGTCGGTGGAATCCTTCAACTCGGTCTGATCAGACCCTTAGTGGTGACCTTCTCATGGATAAACCCAAGCTGTGCAAATAATGATGCACTAGGTAACAAAGATTAAAGCTATTTAGAAAAGATAAATTCTGTTGTATTAGAACAGAATAGTCAATAATTTATTTGGTCTGAACTGTGTTCTGCATATCTGCAGAAGCCAAGTAACGTCCACCAGGGGCTTGCTATTTATCCTGTTCTTAAGAGAACAAGACCACGAGAAGGAGATGCTTGTGAAGGAGTATTGAGTTATTCATGTGCATATGAAATCAAAATACAAAGTGCAGTGAGGGTTCATTCCCTACTGAAGGCTGGAGAGACACATCCTAGCACCCTTCCAGTTCTGGTCTTATTAATATATTTTTTAAGGATTTTATTTATTTATTTGAGAGTAAGAGAGAGGACAAGCAGGGAGAGGGGCAGAGAAAAAGGGAGAAGCAGACTCCCTGCTGAGCAGGGAGCCCAAGGTAGGACTTGATCCCAGGACCCTGAGATCATGACTTGAGTCAAAGGCAGAAGCTTAACTGACTGAGCCCCCGAGGCCCCTCCTGGTCCTGGTCTTAAATGGGCCAGAGAGAAAAAAAATAAATGATCATTTCAAGGAATCACATCTAATGGGAATTAATAGGGGCATGAGTATTCAAGTTTAATTGTTCATGTGGAATTTAAGTCCTTTTTCTATAACATCCTTCTGATAGTTTACAATTCCTTGAATATTCCCCACTATATGCCTAGATATTCTTAAAATGTAGTCTCAGGACATTCTTAGAAATTAAGGTGCAGAGTATTAAATCCTCCATTTAATAAATTATGCAACTCTTAATGCAGCTGGAGATCAAATCGATCAGACTGGAGTCGATTTGGCAGCCAGTCACATTGCACTGTTGATTTATAAAAAGCGTCACGTATCTATGACCCCACATGGCACTCTTATGGCTATTACCCCTATGGCATGGCTTCTCAACTGTCTCCTTATTAAAAGAAAGTTTTAAAAATAGAAATACTGTCTAATAATGTTGAATCCAGTGGGTGATTTTTTTTTATCAGACTCTACGTAGAATCTATGGCCTGCGTGTACCTCTTTCTGCCCTCACTGGCTCAGCACACCAAGATCATATGGCTCAGCGTGGCCCGGATTCATGTCCTTCCTCTGTTGTGATTGCCTTTACGACAATGTGCCTTTGTGCCTGCACATCTTCAGAGTGGTGGTTCTCAACTGGGGGCGATTCTGTCCCCCACAGGACATCTGGCGATGTCTGAAGACATTTTGGGTCGGCACCGTAAGAGTAGGGTGTGTAACTGGTGCCCAGAGGGTGGGGGAAGGATGTTGCCAACATCCCGCAATGCAAGGCCAACCCCCCCCCCCAGTGCATTACCCAGCCCAGAGCGTCAACAGCGCTGAATTAAAAACCCTTGATGCTACTCATTTTTATGATCAACAATATCAATGAAGTGCCCTCCTGTGTGCACTGCTGTGTGCAGAAATTGGATTTAGTTCTCGTCCTCAGGGTATTTGTGCTCTTAAAACAGCTGATTCTGATCAGTGATGTATAGAATGCATTGAGAAAGAGCGCGGGAATAAACGCAAACATGTTTATCCCTGTATTTCAGTGACATCTTCACGAAGAAGAGCCGTGGTCAGGTCTTCTGAGAGATTCGACATCTGAAGTTCAAGTTCGATTCACAGTTCAACCCACCCGAGTCAAACTTGGGAATGCCAGTGTGAGTCTTAAATGCTGGTGTCCGTAACGTGGACTCTGAGTATTACGATGTTCATTGAGTATTGAGTACTCAGAGTATTACGATATTCAAGTGCATACAGCTCTGACCCTTCGTCTTCGATAGCATTAATTGCGATTTTAGAGAGACAACCCTTCCTGTAAGGCTCCACCATACTATTTTTCCCCTTCAATATAAATTTACCAATGCAATCTCAAATTTCAGATTGCCTGACTTTTCCCTCAGCCCCAGTGTGATTTACACCCTTGGTAGCTCCCATAAAAATGAACGCTTTCTGTAGAAAAATTAATTAAATAATTATTCAGTGTAATAGGTTATCCCGATGGGTTTGTGAAGTAACTGAATGTTCTCTATCTTTTCCGGTGAAACCTATTTTTATGGCAGCGTTTTTCCCTCAGATTTAAAAATTTGAGGTAAGCCCTCCGATGCATTCATCAGTATCTGGTCTACCTCTTGGGAGAGCGCTCCCTCCTGCGGCTGTCCACTCCAGCCCCACCACTGTTTTGAGACTTGGCCCTCCATCCACCTTGGAGCTGGTGGGTGAGATGCTGAGGACTGGGGCATGGTGCTCTCAGCCTGCACCCTCCACCTCTCCTCGAGTAATCTCCCTGATGCACATTTCTTGAGTTAAACATACTATTTACAGGCCTTTGTTCATATGGGGAGTATCGAGCCAAACAGACCCAAGTCAGGTGTTCTTTGAATCAGAGCACATACTTGCCTTTTCATGAAATCTCAACTGCTAACGTTTACTGAGCATCTACTCTGTGCCGGGTGCTTTTGCAAATGCCTTAGAGCCAAGCATTCGCTCAGTGCTCCTGACGACCAGGAGGCCATTGCTGTCATTCTCCCCATGTTAGAGTTCAGGCACAGGGAGAGGAAACAGCTCGCCCATCTGCTGGAGGATGGACGCCAGGACTGTAAATTACACGATACGGTCTTTGGTCCTGACCTCAAGGCGTCACAGCCTACAAATCAGCCAAGAGCAAACCCAGCGCACTGTGATCGTGGACGACAGCAGGTGCGAGCCTGCAAAGCGAGCATAAGGGAGGGTGCGGTGCATCAGCCTGGCTGGTCGGGGGCCTGAGGATAAGGATGAGCCTCGGAGGAGGGGCTGTGCGCTGGAGAGAATGAGCCGGGGTGGCTCTGCCCCGCATTGTGTGAGGGGACAGGTGTGTGGAGGGCGGAGCTGGGGAGGTGCCAAGGGCCATGCTCAGGGACCTCCTGAGACATAAACGTACTTTGCATTTGACTGCAGGGGCAGTGCAGAGCCCTTGAAGGCGGTGTTTTTCTTTCTGTTTCTCCCCTGGTAAGATTTTAAGCAGAAGAACGACATAATCAAGCAGCTGATGACAATGCTTAAGGTCCTGTCTCTGGCAGGACACCCATTCAAGGCCCTGGAAGGTCCCTCGCCATGTGTTAAGGATTTTGTTTTCCTTCCGTGAAAGAAGGTCCAAAAAATTGTTAAGCTTCGGGCTCTTCAGAGCCTAGATCCGCCCCTGCTCTTTATCATGACTCGTGGAAAGAGATGGGTGGACATAATGTTTGTGTTTAAGGAAATCATTGAGCATAACTTGGCTTTGTGTAATACAGCATGAATTTAGTTCTAGTCAATGAATTGTTTGCTCATCTTTTAAAAAACATTCCGGTAAAGAATCCAGCCTGGGTCTTAGACATAAGAAGTACCAGATGGGTCCCACTGCCATATGGCCTCCCTCTTAGGGTGTCCAGACCGCACAGGTGAGATGATGACAGTCACTCGATTTGTCGCAGGAGAAATGGGTGGCTCAGTCAGCATCACACAAGCAGTATGTTTGGCTTGTGACTAATTGAAAATGTAAACTTCCAAAAGTAAAGCTGCCCAGGTTGGCAGCAAAATATTGGAGGATAAAGACGTGAACTATTTTTCTTAAGAATGCACTTGGAAGTTAATGCTTCGAGTTACATGCTCCCAGATTGGACCACATGCCGAACACAGGCAAGATTCATTTGTCGGAAACAGATTAATACGTATTCCAAGCAGTAGCACAGAATGTGAATATTCGTTTTCTGGCTCATTTCAGGAGACCAGTCTAAAGACTGGTGAACCAACAGCCTATCGTTTGACATTTGCAGGGAGGGCCTTGGATGAAGCAGCTTTTTCTGGCCCTTTTGACCTTGTGCATCAGGCTTTACTTGGGAACACTTGTCTGCCTGTGAACAGAGGCCACCGGCAAAAGTAAATGAAACTCGACCTCCACAGTGGCTGCGTCTGGGTCCCCTGAGGTCGGGGTGCATCCCTTCCCCTCCATGCTTCAGGTGCACAGCGGAGGACCCGCCAGACATCGCAACCTAGATGAAGGTGGGGGATGCAAATGTAGCGTAGTCCACTCGAGCTGCCATCATTGAATGTCATAGATCAGACATTTACATCTCACGCTTCTGAAAGCCGGGTAGTCAGGTGTGGACAGCAGCATGGCGAGGTTCTGGCGGGGTCCTCTCCCAGGCTCATAGATGGCGGCCCTCTCACCTTGTGGCCAACAGTGCAGGGAAAGCCCTGGTTTCTCTTCCTCTTCTTATAAGAGTAACGATGCTGTCGCGTCCCAAAGGTCCCACTTCCTAATGACATCTAAGTGGGGTAGGGTTTCAAACTGGAGGAGATGTGAGCATGGACTGCATAATAGGAAGGGAGACCTAAAACAAGAGACAAAGCGCCATTGAACTTGGCACTACTGTTCATCCACAGCATCACTCCATTTTAATTTAAAAACAATTCTATTGTTTTGATTTTTATTTTTTCTTCTCTAGCTTTTTTCCTCTCTCCCTCCTTCCCATTTCTCTCCCTCTCCCTCCTCCCTCTCTCCTTTCTCTTTCTCTCCTTTCTTTCTTTCTTTCTTTCTTTCTTTCTTTCTTTCTTTCTTTCTTTCTTTCTTTCTTTCTTTCTTTCTTTCCTTCCTTCCTTCTTTCCTTCTTTCTCTCTTTCTTTATCTCCTTCCTCCCTCCCTCCCTCCCTCCCTTCCTTCTCCCTCCCTCCCTCCTCTCTCCCTCCCTCCCACCCTTCCTTCCTTCTCCCTCCCTCCTCTCTCCCTCCCGCCTCTCTCCCTCCCTCCCTCCCTTCCTTCCCTCCCCCTCCCTCCCTCCCCCTTCTCCCTCCCGCCCTCCCTCTCTCCCTCCCCCCTCCCTCCCTCCCCCCCCAGTTCTCCCTTTCTAATGAAACAGCACTGTACTATCCAGTTTAGCTGCTGCTGGCATCAACAATGTGCAATGAATGGGCAGAAAGTTGCTTTGCTTTTGTTTTTCCTGAGGTTAAACCCATCAATGGCAAATGGGCTTCAGGCATTTCATCCAACCATACCTTAATTTGTAATTTTCTATTTCTAATTTAAAAAAACGTCCTCTATGCAGAAAATTAAGTATGAATTAGACAATTACTTTGTATTAAGAAGATGAAAGTTTAAGGAAGAGAAAAATATCAGCATGTCAAATTAGAAATAAGGGTATACAATGTTTTTAAAAAGTGTCTTTTCATATGTTTAATGGGACAAACCTGAGGATGCACGAGACACAGGTGAGAATAGTCCCTGTCATGTCCATTATTAAACTCTCCAAAATGAAAGTTTTAGTTGCATCCTTAAAAAATGTGACCATCAAATATTGTAAAGATTTCTTCTGGAAAACATACATGCATGTCTTTATGTAAGGGTGACATTGGTCAAATAACATGCCAAAATAAAGATGTTTGACCATTCATGAAACTGAAAAAAAAAGGCATTTAAAATCATTTAGTGTATGTTAGCACAGGAATATGATAAGCTGTCTCGCCCTTTTGATTATTAGACATTTGTCAGATTTCTTCACGTGTTCTCAGTTATTGATATTGATGGGATAGTTCTTCATTGTAATATGGCAGGTTATTAAATCTCAGGGCCACCCATCATCATTTATGTTGCCATAGTTTGGAATACTGGAATCGAAATTGGTGCTTAAGATGTTCTTGGATGTGGGGAGGAGAGGAATGGATAGTCCCTTGTTCTCATTGAAGGTCTCCCCATTTTCTTTCTCCAGTTTGGGGTAGTTTTGAATATACAGGAGCTCATTTAGCCATTTTTGTCTCTTTCAATGTCTGAGTAGACACCCGGGAAACCCATCCTATTCCCTCGGTGTTATGAGATTTCCATAGCCTGCTTCACAGAAATAGTTCAGCTTTACGCAATCACCCATCAATGCTGCCCAACTATTTTATTCACTTCTATGTCATGCTAAAATAAAACAACCAAAATAAAATACAATAATTAACACCAGCAATACTGGGTTCTTTAGAGAGGTAAAGCTCTTAACTCTTGGTTGATGAAATAGCCTTATTTTGTAGGTTTGTGCAACTTTATCTCAGTATAAAAGCATGATTAACAGACATAATTGACAAATAACGGATGACTAATTAATGACTACATTGAACCAATCGGGCACCAAAGCAGCCATATCCTGACCCTGTCCACCCCGGATTGCTCCTCCCACTGTCTTTCCTTTCTAGTTCAGGACAGCTCGTTGGTTTCAACGGCGTAGGTCTACAATGCTGGAGTTATCGCAGACCCGCCATTCCTTGCACACCTCCACAGCACATCCCCTCAGCTTCACCTTCAAAATATCCAAGGCCTGGTCCATTTCGATCGCTCCACTCCGACCGCACTGGTTCCAGCCACTACAACCATTTGGGGACGTTCCACTGCCTTGCGGCTCCTCCCTTGGCTTCCACACTTGCCCTCCAGAAATCGAGCTCAAGAGATGGTCCTTTGATTATCGAGGGAGATGGAGTCACTCTCTGAGACTTCCTATGGTAGTCTGAGGAAGAGCCTGAGCCTTTAGAGGAGTCTACCTCTTCAAGTTCTGTTTCCTGTGCCTCCACATCGCTTCCTGTCTCACCCCCTTGTCCCTGGATCTTGCTTACTCCCCTCCAACTGCACCGACCCCTCCCTGTTCTTCTGACACGCCAGGCTACATACTCAGCTCAGGACCTTTGCACTGGCCGTGTTCTGCACCTGGAATCTTCTCCCCTCGTATGCTTTTAGGGCTTTCTACTTCACCTCTGCGGGTTTAGTTGTTACTCAAATATCACTTCAGTGGGGCCATCCCTGACAGTCTACTTTAAACGTTCAATATAAATGTATAAGCACAGTTATATTACGTATTTATTTTGCTGTCTGTCTCCCCTGCCCCCACGCTGCATCCCTGTAGAATGTAAATTCTATGAAGGTGGGGATTGGCATGTGTTTTATTCACTGTTGCACTAACAGTACAGAAAAAAATGCCGGGTCCATGGATAGAACCCCTAAAACACCTGTGGAATTCATGACTGATGACAGAGAGTTCTAAAATCTGCCCTTGAAAGCCTCTGTAATCCTGCCTTCAATTCCCCACAGTATGAGCATTGCTTACGTCCCCCGCATCTAGAATGCTCTGTCACCTATCTCTGCCCCTCCCACTCAGTCCACCCGTGACTTCTCCATCAAGCTTTCCAGATGACACCTGCTGCCCATTTACTCTTCCTGGTTCGGGGTATTTATTGTCTTGATTTACATGTACATTATATTCCTCCAAAGCAAGGACATATCTTACCCAGCCCCTGGTGCCCACTGTTATTGCCATTTGCTAAATTAATCCTTGTTGGTGGACTAAACGATGATGCAAGTAAAGGAAAACAATGAATGAATGAAAAATACTTTGCTCTTTGGTGAACAGGAAGAACGTACAAAATCTGGAAAGGATTTATGTATGGGTGTATTAGCAATATCCCGAATACACATTGATGGATTAGGCTGCTGATACTTTTTAATCATACACATCTTGGGTGCTTTTTCATTTGATTGAACTTCTTTTGGAAGAGATTTTATTGGAAACTTATATTATCAAAGCTAAGAGCCACATTTTAAAGATGAAACTTCCTGCCCCAATAATGATTCTTTTTTCTCTATTAGAAGTTAAATTTTGTATGACTTTTTGTTTTATTATTTTTAATTATCTTCAGATTAAGTAAATTAAACCTAAAGAAATTTTCTAAAGAAAGTTAAAACCATCATCACGTTGTCCCGAAGGGAAACATTTTTTTACATACTAATTCAACTGCTTGCTACAAATTTAATTTTTGATAATAACTTAATGACATAAACTTATATAACCCATAATTAGACTACTCTAAAAATTGGAATAATTTTTAAGCTATTGCAAAAGCAAAGTTTTTGATGTTCAGTAAAAATTATTATGCAAATTCCAGCTGAACAAATTCTCACAGATTTTACAAAGTTTGTGGAAGTTTATAATGTGTTCATTATGTGTATGAATGTGTGTATTTGTGCACATTTTACATGTAAAATACCTATTTAAAAATAGCTTTATGGAGTCCACCCATTTAAAAAAATAATAAGCTCAATGCACCAAAATGAGTTCTCACCCAAAAATCAAAGACATTAGTTCTTAAATAATATTTACATAACCGCAACTGTTTATTAAATGCCTATTTTGTACTAAGTGCTTTGCATACATACCTCCTTAATCCTCCCTACATACGTGTGAAACAAGTACTATTATCCCATTTTGCAGTTTAGTAGACAGGCACAAAGAATAAGAGACAATGGTGATGATAAACATCAGGACCGAGGCCACCCAGCTGGGAAATGGCCACGTGACTCGAATGCTCACATTCTGAAGCTTTGTCAGTGACACCCAGCTCTGTCATTAACCATCTTTGGTGTCTGATGAAAGTCACTTGAGAGTTATAATGTGAATCGTGCCCACTGGAATTTTGCAATGCAGCTGCCATGCTTCTGTGGGTCCTCAGTATCTCTACCTGTAAATCAGGAACCGTCATACCTGGGCTATTATCTTGGGGTTGATTTGTGGAGTAGACCTTGCACACAATTCAAGAAATGGCACCAGTTTGAATGGCAGTGATATGGATGCATTTTATCTGTTAAAGGTTTATTTATGCATTTTAGAGAGAGAAAGAGTGTGTGGGGAGGAAGGGCAGAGGGAGAGGGAGAGAGAGAGAATCACAAGCAGACTCCCCACTGAGTGAGGAGCCCAACGCCAGTGCAGGGCTTGATCCCATGACCTTGAGGTCATGACCCAAGATGAAATCAAGAGTTGGATGCTTAACCGAATGAGCCACCTAGGTACCCAATGTGGTTGCATTTTAAAGACCTGTGTATAGAAATGCCAGTATTCCAATTTGAATTATTAATCATTATTTTATACGATTATTCATTATTAAGAGTGCAGATACTATTATCCGTAGCTCAAACAACCCTTTCCTGACTGCTAATTCCTCTCTTTCCATCCTATTACCCATGAACATTGAGTTGATAAATGGCTGTTTTGATCATGTGTTCTTATGGTCCCTGCTTTTACAAAATGTGATTAAAATGGCGATTTAAAATATAGGATTTAACTATTTGCATCTCAACTGATGAGGATTATGAGTAAGATCTCACTTTCATAAACCAATAATTTTTAACTATTTTAAGTACATTCACAATATGTGGATTTTTTTTTTTATTATTTGGAAGTAACATTACATACCACCGCTTTGAAGAATTCCTGTTGACAAATGGATCCTTTAGATCTGCATAGGCTGGTATTTGTTATGTAGCCACCTGGAGTGGAGAGAAGACTTCAACTTCTGAACTCTGTTCCCACCCCTCATCTCCACCTCACCGGCGGGGAAGGGTAGGAGGCTCCAGAGCGGTGTGCAGGCTCAGCCCTAGACGGTGGGAAGCCAGGTGCTTTCCCGGCTGTGGCACATCTGCAAGGGCTCTCGACCTCGGCTAATGGAGGAGCATAAGCCATCTTGAAGTAATCTTAATTTTACCTTCTTGGAGGAGCCTCTGCAGCTGAATTTATACTTGACCTTGGACCAAGTCCTTCTTAATGGCTCTCATGCATGGACAGAGATGGGGTATGCTACAACAAAATTGCAGTGATGATGCTAATCCTTTTCTCCAGCACAGCAGGTGAAAGGATGTGACTTGTTAAGGTCTATAGGAAACCGGGAATGAAAAGCAGAAACTGTGTCTGACTTTTTTGTTCTATTTCTCCATTTTCAACTTAGAACTGATCATTGACGCTTAGACATTTCAACGCATGAGTTGTTAATAGTGTATAGCCATTTTCTGTTTTGTTTGTTTGTTTGTTTTGTTCTGTTTTACTATAGACCCACGGCATCTGTGTTTGGGTACCATCCACTGAGTACCGTTCATTGCCCACCCACCACATGCCTGACACGGACATAACAATCCTGGACCCGGTGCCGGATAAAGGTGATCTAACACCTGTTTTCCTCTTCATCGGCTCTGAGCTCTGTGTTAGCTTAATTGGGGAGTAGTTAATAAATTATCAGAAAGAATTCGCCCACGTGTAGCATTAATAGTCTTTTATCATATCCCCACAAACTATAAAGCAATAAAACACAATAAAGCCATTCTAATTTTTTAAACATAAGTTTAGAAACAATAGAATTCACTGACCAACTCTGTCTGAGAATTTTTGTTAAGAGACCAAGTGTGATATCTTCTCTGGACTTCTTTATATTCATTTTTCTAGAGGCTTACATCTTTTCTAAATGTATATGGAAATGTAGCTTACTTAAGGAATTCCACTGTAGTTAGAACATGGACCTCAGTGAATGTCCCCATAAATAAACTGCAGTGTAGACATACTTTGCATTCTCAATCATGGAAGGTTACATACAGAAGTAACTCTATTTGGAACACTGATTCTTGTGGCCAATATAAACTTATGTCCTTTCTTCAAAGGACTAAAAAGTAAATGTTCACAGATCAGACAAACATAGCCAGTGAAGTTTGTTCATTTAAATACAAAATTTACAGCTTGTTCTATGTGCTTGATGCATTTGCTTTGGGAAAATGTATACTTTTCTGTATCAAAAAGCTAGGGAAACAGATTTCTCAATACAAATACCAAGTAGAATTCTGTAATAAGCAATGCATGAGAGTAAATACAGTTTAACCAGACATAAAAATTAAAAAGAAGGTTTGCTTTAGAGTTGAGAAAAGACACCAATCTGAATTATACATAATTTAGAAAATATATGCTTTCAGCAAATGTGGAACACACACATACACAACAAACGTGCATACACACACACACGTGCATTCACACACGTGCACGCACATACAGGCAGGCACACACACAAACACACACACACAGCATGCACTGACATATCAACACATGTTAGCACAAAGTTAACTCTTAGTCAATGATAAATTTTGCAAACTATGTTTTCTTTCTCATGAATTCTGGTGCTTTTCTTTTCCATAAGACCAAGCATATGTTCAGCACACATTAGAGACACTCAATAAATATTTGTTAACTTGGACTTACTGGAATGAGTTCAGGATTCTGTAGGGACTCTTGGTTTATGGAAAGCCACTTAAATTGGCAGTAGTGGTCTGGACTGAGTAAATAGTTTTTGTTTTTTTTTTTTAATCATCAAATTCTAGTAATGTCTTCCCTAGTATGTTTAACACTGACACAGACACAGAATAGTGGACAGAAAATTCTCAAGTTGTGAGCAGGTGTCGGGCTGTGGCTCCTAAAGTTATATCTTTAAAAAACAAAAAAGCATGTGACTATTTTGAATTCCTTTATCTGTTTATATTTGCAGCTTTTTTGTCACAGTCTAGATTTTTCTAGTAAGTCTCCGGGGCAGAAAGGAAAGAATGCCTAGTCTTCTGAGGTCGGAGGAATTGTTACCTTAAAGGAGAGTGCATCATGTCGCCCACCTTGGGACAAATTAACAGGAAAAGAGGACAAGCTAAGATAATTCTTAGGATTCTGTTGTGCCAGTTCCCAAATTTGGCCTACATTTCCACATCAGGACGTTTCTGGAATCACCTTTCTCTTTCAAAGCTTTCTCTTTTTTTAATTTTCTTTTTCACATAGAGGAGTAAACTACAGAGTGGGCTTCTATTTTTGCTTTTGGGGTTAAACTGGCAGAAGCAAAAGGTCACCCCTTTTTCCTTAAGTGCAACGCTGTCTTCATGGAAACAAGTCACGTGCCTCCCATGGTATCTAAAGTGATCTTTTCCGGGCAGGATGTGGAAGCATGAGGTGTCTCCTTCAGCAAGACCTTCCGAAGTGCCTAATCTAAGGTAAATAATGTTTCGAGATCCTCAGGTAGAGGACCCACATTTTTGAAAGCTTTCTTGGGCATGGAAAAGGTCAGCAGAAATAACCAAAATAAAATGGCAAACCAGATAAGATTATCACTTCCCAGACCTAAGAACTGCTTGGGGGTGATGGTCTATCTGTGCAGGAATGTTTGGTCAACAAGCAAGCCATAAAAGGAATCAGGGGCACACCTAGTGTATCCGTGTCATGGAAACAAAATATTGATCAGACAGGTAATTCTATTTG
This sequence comes from Procyon lotor, assembly GCA_028646535.1. NCBI lineage: Eukaryota > Metazoa > Chordata > Mammalia > Carnivora > Procyonidae > Procyon > Procyon lotor. The sequence goes on from CM053605.1 coordinate 163,512,703, forward strand.
ATAATCTTCAAACACCCGTCAAATAGCTGGTGACTGATTTGAGGAACACAGCAGATATATTTTTTTAAGATTTTATTTATTTATTTGACAGAGAGAGATCACAAGTAGGCAGAGAGATAATTTTTAATAATTGCTTCGGTGTGAAAAGAACTCCCGAGTTCATTCAGTAGATAGTACTGTGAAGAATGTGAGGAATTACAAGGTGTGATGCTCTCGGAAGATAGAGAGGGCTGTTCAGCGGTAGGTCTGTCTTTGCCCCTGAAATTGACCGACAGATGGAAGGGAAGGGCCAATGCTCAGCTATTTGCCCAGACACAGAAGCCCGCATACAGATATACTGATGTGAATTCATCGGCTCCTTCCTCAATTTTGCATTTACCTTAGAAGGAAGGGGGATTTTGATTTTAATCAGAGAGGAGATTCGACTCTACCTGGGTTCCAGGTATGAATGCTCGTTTTTGTGCAGAGTCCCCTCTGAAAGAGGAGTCCTTTCGAAGTCCAGGAAACAAGAGGAGACGGGGGCTAGTGCCTTTCTCTGGGGACTGATCGTAACCATCTGGTTCACTGGTTAGTATGGACCAGGAAAAGCATTCTCACAAAAGCCAGGGTCATTATGATTTTCAGCTTGCTCTTTAGAACGAAGCGAATCAACCACATTACTTTGAGATGCACAAAAACAGTCCCTTTTCCTACCGTCCTGTGATTTGCCTGGTTTTAGACTCTATTCTGTGTTTCCGAGACACCAAAATACCTTCCGAAAGTCTCCTCTACATGATGTGTCTCTAACCCACTTGCAGTGGATCCTGTGTTCAGAATTTGTGCCCAGCTGCCAATTCCGGGATAAAAAAAGAAAAAGTGAAAAGAGTTTGTTTTTGCTTCTTTGGTTTAAATTAACATCTGCCATCTTCCTGACCTGAATTCTGACAACACAATTGCTATGAAATATTGGTTTGAACTTAAAACCAGAAATCCTGAATGTAGCTTTCTGCCAAGGAGGTGCTAGTTAGAACCAGCTGCGTGAAGCGGAACCGCTCGCTGAGCGCTTCAAGGTTGCCTGTGATCTGAGCTGGTCTCCCTTTTCAAAGGAGAAACTGCTAGTTCAGATACCCCTGGATGGATGAAGATTGATCTATAGCCCCATCAATGTGTTATTTCTCCTCTTGGTTAGCTTAGCCTTCCCCAACGGAAGCAGAAACAATACACTCTCGCTATTTTTAGGAACGTCAAGCAATTATCGTAGGTTGTGGGTGGGGATGGGGAGGTAGGTACGTGTGAAAGGTGTCAAGGGAAAGAGATGGCAGGCCAGTAACTCCATGGAGGATTGTCATGGAGCACACGTTCTGGAAAGAGGCTTTAAATTGGTGTATAATGGAAAGTGCACCTTGAAATAGGCTCAACTCACTCCCCTCCATATTTTTTCCTACAACAGGTGACCCTGGATCATCAAACACAGTCAAAAGTTTAACTAATAAATGGGGCGCCTGGGTGGCTCAGTGGGTTAGAGCCTCTGCCTTCAGCTCAGGTCATGATCTCAGGGTTTTGGGATCGAGCCCCACATCGGGCTCTCTGCTCAGCAGGGAGCCTGCTTCCCCCTCTCTCTCTGCCTGCCTCTCTGCCTGCTTGTGATCTCTCTCTGTCAAATAAATAAATAAAATCTTAAAAAAAAAAAAAGTTTAATAGAAAAAAAAATTCTCTGTGGGTGGAATTGGCCGTGGTCATCTCATTAAGCACACGGTTTTCAACATAATTAGTCATCTAATTACTCATCCAAAATTAGTTAGTGCATTCGGATGCCTAATTAATTATAATTTCATTCAAAGTACTCTGTTGGTAATGCTTTTGTTCTCTGTTCCGACAAATCAAATTACCGAGGGACAGATTTGATTTGGAAATTGGTTTGGGTTGTGTCTTATCGTAAACATATTAAAATATTAATGAATAAAACAGTGAGAGTGTTAATTTCCATAATAAAGATGACCCCCGCACGTGTTAACTATTTCCAAGGAGCACTGCGAACATCAGAGCCATGGATCTCCTAGAGTCTCGGGTCGAGTGCTAAGGTGGAAAGGTCGAGACCTGAGTCCAATCATCTGCCTGCCCTCCCCCTCCCCCCCTTCCCCACTGGTGATAACATTCTGTGGCCCTAGGGCTGGACATGAGTGTGGAGCCCAGAAGACCTGGGGGTATGGAGGGAGGTCTGCCCTCTTATGATCCATGGACAAGGGACAAACCACAGTGAACAGTCCGTGCCTAACCAGCATGGTTATTCTAGAAGATAATCTCATCTAGAATGTGTGTGATAATCCATCAACAACTTGAGCATTTTTTCAGAGAAAAATTGTAAACAGCTGTCATTTGGGTCTGATCCTGCCCCCGTCATTCCTTTAAAGCCTTTGAATTTTCACTCGTTTAATCCTCACAGCCGGCCTTTGAGGTCCGGACTGTTGTTAGCCTCACTTCACAGAGGAGGAAAGGAAGGCACGGAGAGGTAGGATCACTGGCCCGAAGCCACCAGAGGGAAGTAATAAAGAGCTGCCCTCTGAGAAAATCAACTTTAACGCAATGTATCCCGAGTTTTGTCTGAGAAATGTCATAAAAATAAAACATCTCTGAAAAACGAAGATTGATTATGAAAATATTCATGAGGCTCTGCTCTTTTCTCTTTTCGGGGTCATGCTGTGACGAGTACCCACATTCGGTGATGTCAGTGATAAAGGAGCCCACAGACGCCCACCGCCTGCCTCAATGTCATGTGTACTTAAGGGACAGCAGATGAGATTGCACTCCCTTCTTTTCCCAGAAAATATCCAGGAGGACGACCGAGGCTTTGAAGGAAAGCTGACTGGACATAGGGAGTTAGAGAAGAGAGGACGGGAGTGCCAGCTGCCTTCAGCAATCGCGGGGAGAAAGGAGTGGGGGGGTCTACTTTGAGATTTCTTACCCCCGCCCCGCCCCCGCTCCCTGGTGTCTGTCCCTCGTTGCCGTCCTGGTAAAACTTCCAGTTCCTGGAATACTGGGGGTGCTTTAGTGCGGCCCAGGGCTGCCCGTGAATTACCATCTTGATCTTAGAATCTTCTGCGGTCTCTGGCACTGGCCAACCCTTCCAAACTAGTTTGTATGCTGGGGCTCTCTGCTTCGTGATCTAGTTAAAGAGGATGCAAACACGTGTAAAATGTCCTTGTTTCCGTGCCGATGGATCCCTGTGAGGCCAAATAAAAGGGAGCTTCATCTGGTGGCCAGTGCGCCCGAGGAGGCCGGACTTCTAACTCCAAGTCTGCTCCCAGTTAGCAGGGTAATCTGGGCGAGGCTCCGGATTTCCCTGCAATCTCTGTTCCTTTTGCAAGATGACGGGATTGGGCTTTTCAGTCTTTAACCTCAATTGCCTTATATACATAATGGAAATAACAATGCAAATAATAGCAAGCATACCGTAATAATGATGATGATGATGATGAAGAATATAGTCATGAGCACCAGGGGCTGATGCGGGACAGTAAGTACAAAGGTGACTTTGATAATATAAAACAACTCGATGAGTATTGCTTTGATGTATAATGTAATATTACAGCATCTACTTTCCTTTTTCTCCTCATTCCAAGTCAGCTTCCCGAATGCTTTACGTGCAAGAGAAGACCCTCGCATGAATTGGGGCCATTTCTTTCCTAACTATACTGTAAACTACGTTTAAAAAAAAAAAAATCTACTTTTTAAAAAACTGGGCCACTGA
>CM053605.1:163516929-163588625 GCA_028646535.1 Procyon lotor
CCTAATTATTTTGTCACCACTTTGTTAAGTGTCCAGGATCTACATTTGAACTAAGACACTTTAATTATCAAATTAACACAATTTCATGGTTGATATGTTCAATTTCTCACCACTGGACTTTTTAATTTTTTTATTAACTGGCTCCTTTCTGGTCCTTTTCCCCAATCATACAAAGAAGCGAATAAAGCCCTTGTTTCACATTCATGAATACTTTCCATAAATATCCAGAAATTAAGGGCTGCTTAAGAGCACCCATTCTTGCAACAAAGCCTCCCTTGTAGTTTTTCTTTATTGATTTCTAGCCCATCAATGACATTTATTTATTCGCAGGTTAGGAGTTTCAGTTCACTTGGAAATATAAAAATTTCATAGCTTTTTCTACAACTAATTGCTTGAACTCAGTAGTCGCATGTACACAAAGAAAGGAACTTTGCATTAATGAAAAGAAAAGGGGCATCTAAAACTCTGGCTGACATTAAACTATGAAAAGGAGAAAGATAAGGGGTTATTTTTTCAAAGTTGTCAAACAGAAATGATAGAAGTGAAGGAGTAATGGCTGAATAAAACTCAAAGTAATTACAAGATCCAGAATAATTAATTTCTGAAGCTCTCTGTAGAGCTGATTCATTGTAAAGTACTTTGCAGTTTCTATCATGTATTAAAACAGCATGAACACATTTGTTCCTATACACTAGGATTGCAATACACCCTGTGAAATTCAGAGCAGATTCGGAGACAAAATAACTATAATAATGCTTAAGTTTAGAAATTTATCCCAATGAGGTCAAACTGGCTGAGTTATCCCCCTGTACCATCATCTTGTCAAGCATCATTTTTAAATTACTGAGGTGTAACTTATTGAGGTATAATTTACATTCTACAAAACATACCCTTTTAAGTGTATAATTCAATGAATTTTTATAATTTGCATAATTAGGCAAACATTACCATAATCCAGATTGAGAACATTTCCACCACCCAAAGAAACGAGGTATTCATTTTCAGTCAATCCATTTCCACCCCCTGACCCCGGGCATCACTGGTCTTTATATCTATTTTTCTTCATATATTTGCCTTTATGGATATTTCGTGTAAATGGAGTCATACAATACGTGGTCTTTTGTGTCTGACTTCCTCTGCTTACCATTGTGTTTCTGGGGTTTACCCATGGTCTGGAAACATCATTTCATCAACCTCAATCTACGGTTGCAACGGTCCTTCTGACGGGTTTTGGTCCAAATTGTAGTTCCTCCTACAAAGTTTCGTGGGAGTCTGCCATATTGCGTGTTACATTTCTCTGGCTGCAAAGATGAACAAATACCAAGTTTTGTTGTGGTGGAAAGATGATCTTTTGCATGATCTAAAGAATATTACTCAGAGTGAGATGTGAGAAGAAAGACAAGACAAGAATGGTTGGTAGGTAGATAATATTTAGTGGCAAATGTAAAAAAAGCTACTCTGAATGGAGGCATAAGCCAATGTCTGTGAGAAATACTTAGGATGAAATATTTGCATACTTCAATGTGAAAAAGATTAGAAATGTGAATATCTTCATTTGAAGACTGAAGAGTTAAGATGCATCAGCGAGATTGATTAATAGAAACAAAATGAGTGCAAACTATTCCTTGGGTATTCATCAGATTAGATACTAGGAAAATGTACAAAGGGATTTTTTTCTTCTATGGTATTCACAAAATAAAAAAATTTCTCCATGAAGAATACATAGAACGTGAGTGCCTTCACACTGGTTATGAGTCTTTAAAATTAAGAGCAAATTCAGTAGAAGTATCTTGTAGGAAGGGGAAAACAACAAATATATTTAACATTGATTTATGGCACTAATGTTTTTCTGAAGACATTTTCAATAGTGTATTATTGTTTTTAATTTTTAAAATAAAATTACCAGCAATTTTTTTCAAAGCATCATTCTGTGGCTACCGAATTTGAAACTGGTGCTTCTTTGCAGATGATGATTTCTTTTTACAAAATATCTACTTACTAAGGGTTTTGACTGTCCCAAATCATAGCATACTGTAGTATTTTTAGATTCGGGATTGTTTCTTGAAAGAAATCCTGGCTCAAATTCAGTGGAAATACATTGACAGTCTTAAAATGAATATACAAAATATTAGGACCTTCCAGTTGAATGAGTTGGGGATATAGCCATTGTCAGCTGAGCCATATTGGAGCTCAAGGTGAAAAGGAAGATATAAGGCCTTGTATACATACTTCTATTATTTTTTTAAAGTAGATTTTACTTTTAACACAGTTTTAGAATGACAGAAGAGCTAAAAAGATAATCCTGAGAGTTCCCATATATCTCCTCACCCAGTTTCCTGTTATTAATATATTACATTAATATATTAATATCATTAGCAATTAATGCTATTAATATCATTAGTATGATACAGTTGTTAGAATTAATGAACCAGTATTGGCACATTATAAGTAACTGAAGTTCACAGCTTACTCAGTTTGCCTTTGTTTTAACATAATGCTCTTCTTGTATTCCAGGATTCTTTTCAGGATGCTGCAGAGCATAGAACCATCATGTCTCCTTAGATCCCTCTTGGCTATGATAGTTTCTTCAACTTGTTTTTGATGCTCTTGATTGTTTTGGGGAGAACTGGTCAGATATTTTGCGGGATGCCCCTCTGCTGGAATTTGTCTAGTTTTTTATTTGTTTGTTTGTTTTTAAGATCTCTCTGGGATAATATGTTTTGAGGAGGAAGACCACAGAAGTACAGTCCAATTCTTGTATCATATCAAGGTTACATGCTATCAGCATGAATTACTGCTGTTGATGCCAACAAAGATCACATGACCCAGATAGCCAGGATTCCTGTTGGGTTTCACCTGAAAGTTACTCCCTCCCAACTTTCCATACTGTCCTTTTTGGGAGAAAGTCACTGTTCACAGTCCATACCTAAGCAGAAGAGGATTATGCTCTATCTCCTTGAGGGAAGAATACCCACATAAATTATTTTGCATGGGGCATTCATGTAGTCTCTTCTGTTTGTCTGTTTGTTCATATTTAGTCAGTTACTTGTATTAGAAGGATCTCACGGATATTTAGACATTTATTTTACAATTAGGATTATATTCCAATATTACCTTATATTTTGCTCAACTTGTTCTAGCTTTGGCCATTGAGAGCTCCTTTAGGTGGCTCCTGTGTCCCCTTGACATAACCCTGTAACTCCATCAATGTAAAATTTATTTTTGTTAGCACTAGCTTGTTTCCTGGCACTGCCCGATGCTACAGGCTCATCAAATGTATCTGGAGGTGCAAAGTCCTCCATTCGGCCAATTTCCCTGAAGCCCTGATTTCTCTTCTTAGAAAATGGTATTAGAAACCAAGATCTGGCCATTAGGTGTGCTTGTTGTTACCGGAGTATCACTGCTTCCAGTCACTTAGCTGACAGTTCAAGGAAATACATGTATGACCATAATATTCTTAAATGTGGAAATACACTTTTTATGGGAGCTGAAATAACCGGTATTCTGAAAGCAGATTATTCTACATGAATAATAGTCTCATTTCTGATTTGTTTTCATATTAAATTATGTAAATATTTCAGATTAACAATTTTCCCCGTACTTCTTTTTTGGATACTTTTTTCAACAGATATTTTCACAAGACTTTTTCAGGAGAAAGTCTCCTGTTTTTTAGGAGAATTAAATTAAATGCTGCACATATATAGCCCTTCTTAGTTCACTTTAATTTGTTACTAATTACTGATTTACCCAATTAAAAATAGGAGCTCCATCAAATGAAATATATGCTGAATTGATTTATTTCAAAATGCAGTTATAAAAGATCACATTTAAATCTTAAAAACCTTTTGAATTCTCACCACTTAATTTGTTTGGTTCATTCCTTGCTTTTTAGGAACAACTTATAATATCTTCTAATTCGGGAGCTTTGTTTTGAATAATTGCAATTTGCTAAAAGTTTCCTAAGTTGAATTTCTTTGGATACTTAATATTTTAAATAATTTGAGTAAAGATTTTCATGGGACTTTGAACAAAATTGCAACTAAAGTTCACTATTACTTTAGTCATGAAACTAATTCTTCAAAGGCTCAAACATTTCAAAACCTGACTGACGCTGTGTGACAGAGTGAACTGTCATGCCAAAGGATTTTTGTATTCTTACCAGCTTCCTTCAAACATTTGGAGTTGAGTCTTTCTCGGTATAAAAATATCAGAAAATACTTGTAATCGTTCTATATTTGATAGAATATTGAAACTTATTTGGATGTAATTATGAATTATGTGTAAATCACAACCAAGTACCTAGTTTTCTTAGCTTAGTAAAAGCATTGCTTTACCACAAAGCTGTGCTTGACCAAAATTTATATTATGTGTTATCATTAAAAACAAACAGATAAAACAACAGAATGACACATTGTCCTATCTTCAATGTTGAACTTTTCATTTGACTTTATAATAGCATGTACAGTCATGCTTCACCTTTGACAGAAACTCCAAGAGCCTTCCTTTGATTCTGTGAACTGGATGAAAACTTAGAAATCTTATTAAGATGAACTTCTTTCCCCTTTGCATCACCTGATGGCACTGATAAAAACTGATGCTGTTTATTTAACTCTTTAACATATCCTTCCTCCAGTGGAGCCAACACATGGAAAGATTTCACTTTTTATGGGTGTCTATGAAAATCTGGAGTCAAAGAGAAAAAGCATGGAGTCCCTGGCTGGCTCAGTCAGTGGAACATGTGACTCTTTTGTTTTCAGAGCTGTGAATTCCAGCCCCATATTGGGTGTAGAGATTGCTAAAAAAAAAAAAAAAGAAGAAGAAGAAGAAGAAGAAGAAGAAGAAAAGAAAAGAAAAAAAGTAAAATTAATTGAAAGAGTCATCGATCTAAGTGAAACATCATGCTTTATTGAGTGATATGTAAATGACCTTTTCTAAAGCTGTCAAATAATATTTGGGTCAAGTCTCAAAAATAAAAACTAACTTTGGAAGTAGATACTGAAGCTCTTTCAGAAGCAGTTGGTGACATCATTAGGGCCCTGCTCCTCTCCCTCTGTGGATGGTGAACTTTGAAAAAAAATCTAATCCATGCAATTACATCATCAACTTTCTTAGAAAATGGAAACTCAGTGCCAGTGAAAATAATTTTTTTTTAGTTTTTAATTGTTCAAATTCTTTATTGGAAAATGAGGGAAAGCATCATAAAATAATAATAAACAGTTGCATTTTTTCAACTAAAGAGGGGAAAGACTTCTTTCTATACACCCTATGTCAAGATGGCTCAGCCCCTATTTCCTACTTGTATTTTCACATCTATAGCCTAGAGTTTTTTGCATTTCCTGTGGAGCCCGCTGACTTGCAGTTCAGTGGCTTCATGACTTTCACAGCACAAGACGGTGGCTACTCCCAGCTGGCTCTAGTTTGGAGCTGGCAGGCTGAAACCGTAGGGCAAGGCATTTCTCTGATACCCTGTAGACAGAAGAGTTAGCTGACCCAGTTGCTTGAGTCTAAATCCACTTTGTTTGTCCTGGGTATCCTGCATGTTCTCCTTGAAAGGAAAACCAAGATACGTGGTCAGCCTGGTTGTGACCAAGTGTCTCCTGTCTTGTGCATGTTTCAGCCATGGAGAATGAGGACCAGGAGCTCCCACTCTTGGATTTGTGGGCCACAGGGGATCTGTGGATGGGCTTCTGGGAGGTCCCAAACCTCCTAAATTAGTTAGTATGCATCATGCTGTGGAGTGAATGATCCATAGCTTTCATCAATTCCCAGAGGCTAACCACTATTAAGTAAAATTATTTGAAACTTGGAAATTAGGCAAAAAAGTGAATTGTATGCCTTTCCCATATCATATTGAGTTATTGTTCATCAAGTTCCCCCAAGCCTTATTTAACATGTTTGACTTCATTGTTTGTTCTTTGACTACAGGGTAGGCACCATGAAGTTACATGTTAATTGCAGATTTCTGTTCTGTAGGAAAAAAATAATCTCAAAAGAGTTCGTGGTTTTTTTTGTTCTATATAATATTAATCAGTTTTGTATTTAACTTACCCATATCTCATTCTAATATTCAGCTTTTTAAATGCATCTCCAGAGGATGTATCCAGAACCCTCTTCCTCAGATATTCTTGACTCCAGATTTATCATCTTCCTTGTTCCCACACTAATTAAGGAGGTAAATAAAACCCTTGAACACCTTCATTCTATATGGATACACAGAACATATTTTTAAGTTTTTGGAAATTATACATTGAGGGTCCAAAATATTAAGAACCTCTGGTGTAGAGAGCTATCTGAAAAACATGAGAGGATAAGCTATTTCTTCAGCTTCCTGCCCCCACCATGGAGACTATCAAACAAGGACAAGAGTGTGTCCTAAACTATAAATGTTATTTTGGGAGAAAGCAAAGGAAACTGGTTTTTATTCAGCAATCAATGAAAACAAGGGCCTCCCATATGGTTGGGACAGCTCTGTAGAACATAACTCCTGAGATCCTCTGACCTCTCAGCCTAGGTGTTCCTCTGTTGTTATACCAAATTCACAGCTGCAAGCGACTGCACTCAAGAAGGAAGTTTTTCAGGATGGGGATCAACAAACAACCCTCTTTCCATATCCAAAGCATGTCTACACACAGAAGAACCATATCAGGGGCAGGAAGAGCAATCACAGGGAAGAAAAAGATGAAGTATAATCCACAGTGGGCTCAGAGAGACATTCATGGATAATTTTCTCCATCCACACATAGATTAATTTATTATTTCATTCAAAAAGTGCTTATGAGTGCTTTCTTAATGTTAAGTGCCAGTCTAGGTTCTGGAGTTTTAAGGCAGATGTGGGTGGAGATTAAGCAATTAATATACAGTTAAAATACAGTAGGGCTTCAGGGACTATAATTGGAGTTAGGTGGGACGATCCTTACCCACACTATGGAGGAGATAACTACTTGGGTCCCTCTATAGTTGAGCGACAAAAGATGGAAACTGGAGAAAGTATGGAGAGCACAAATGGGAGAACATGGCACCTCACCTCATGATATTAGAAGAATTTGGGTGTGGGTGAGGAACAACATTTCAGAGACATGGTAGTGAGAAAGGAAGCTTAAGAAAAGTTAGCAGAGGCCAACTCGTGAAGGATCTTGAAGACCACATTGAAAAGCTTTATTTTGATATTTTCTAAATAGCTCTATGACTAGACTTCAAGTATTATCACATGGTCAGGCTGTAGGGAAGAAATTTGGAGTATTTTTATCCAAAAGAGAAACCTTCTTCGACCTTTACAGGTTTTCTTTCATGAACTCTGAACTTCGATTGGAAACATGGGTACTGATTCAACCTCAAGGCTCGGCAACGATCTAAATGCAATCGATCTAAGATGACTATACATTGATAGAAATAGAAGATGGAGCACCTGGGTGGCTCAGTTGGTTAGGTGTCCAACTCTTGATCTCAACTCAGGTCTCAATCTCACAGTTGTGAGTTCAAGCCCTGTGTTGGGCTCCACACTGGGTGTGGTACCTGCAAGGAAGGAAGGAAGGAAGGAAGGAAGGAAGGAAGGAAGGAAGGAAGGAAGGAAGGAAGAAAAGAAGGAAGGAAGGAAAGAGGGAAGGAAGGAAGGAAGGAAGGAAGGAAGGAAGGAAGGAAGGAAGGAAGGAGAGAGAGAGAAAGAAGGAAAGAAAAAAGGATAGATGTTAATCAAATCACAAACTCTTCTGTAAGTAAGCCAGCAAGTGAGGTAATAACAGGTTGAAGAGAGGGAGGTTCTTGGGCTGGACAGTGCAAAGGTCTGCACATCTAGTTGTTAAAGGGAAGAAGAGGGTGCATTCAGGGAAGAATCTTTAGAACTTACTTTTCAAAAAGTTTAAAAAGCAATTTGAAACATTTAAAAAAGTAATTGTTTTTTCATTTGTTTCTTAGCAGCAGGAAACAAGGGACCACAGCCTTTTTATACCACATATATTAAAGTACACTATATAAATGGCAAAAAAGCTCTTTACTTTAGAATGTCTCCCCCCAAAACAACCTTGTAGTAGTGCCTTTGTGCCTTTAAAAATATAGTTCCATGTATAAATATTTGCAGTGCAAACTTTCTTGGTAATAAATCTACTTCAAAGAAATGTATGAAAAGACCGGAGGGTAATTTATCTCATCTGAAATTACAAATTTGTAACTCCGAATGTGTTAGTTTTATGAAACCATTTTCTCAGACTATATATTAATAGTTTCCTATTTTTTTATTTTAGGTTTTTTTTTTTTTTTAATTTAGTACACATTTGTTTATCAGTTAGAAAGATTAACTGCAATTGATTTCTTTGGATAGTCTTTAGTTAGGTCATAAAGCCTTTTCTCAGAATAAACCTCTTCAGCCTGGCAATCGAAACATTTGCTGTATTCTGCACACCTTAAAGACAAATAACCTGCTTACCAGCCTGCGTCCATCTGCCCAGCAGGCACTAGAAGCAGAGTGGAGTGAAGGAGAAACTTTTAGGTTTCCCTTAATTAATTCTCTGATCTATTGGTGTTTGTGTTCAGAGCAATCAATCACAACCTAGCTACAGAAAAGAAACTTCAGTGAATTTAAGAACTGAGGTCACCACTGAAAAGACCTAAGACCATTTTTATTCAAGATTTCCTTAGAGTCCTACCTGTTGGATGCATATTATCAGCCATTTTGGTGATAAATTATTGAAGGCTATGGAGGCCAATCATTTTTATCTTGATTTTACAAGTAATTACTTACATATAAACATCATACATGATACAAAATTTCTAAACTATATTGTGTTTTTCATATAAGCAGGATGGTGCTCTGAATTCTACCTATGTCTCAATACAGATATATGTTTTCTATATAAGTATATATAAGTGTATATAAATTTACATATGTACAAGCATGTATATGGAGAGAGAGAGGAAAAGTAGGAACATTGCAGAGTCTATTCAAAAATCTGGAGAAACAAAGGAAAATAAATGTATTTTTTTACTTGCCAGGAAAATATTTTTTCGTTATTACAAAGAAAATTATTGTAAACTTATTTCTTCTGATATCTGTTCCAAGCATTCAACAGAACCTCTTCAGAAACGCCACAGCGCAAAAATAAACATGCAAATTCTCAAGAACTATTTTATATTCTTTGAAAAAGAATAAAAATTGGAAAGAAAAGTATATATGCAATCAAAGAGTCACAGCTCAAGTCGGAACTTAGCCAATGAAGACAGATGATCCGAAGAGTTATTTTCATTTGGAAGTCCATTAACAGTCCGTAAGTCCTGTTCTGTAAGAAGTGACAACTGGATCAGAAGTTTTAAGCCACCAAGCAGAGCAACTTCACCTCCTGGAAATAAATATACTTTCAATTTTACAACATGCTATTTGAGGGACGCCTGGGTGGCTCAGTCGGTTAAGCATCTGCCTTTGGCTCAGGTTATGATGGTTATGATCCCAGGTTCCTGGGGTAGAGTCCTGCATCAGGCTCCCTGCTCAGTGGGGAACCTGCCTCTCCCTCTGTCTACTGTGCTCTCTCTCTCTCTCTCTCACAAATAAATAAATAAATAAAATCTTTCTTTAAAAAAATAAAACATGCTATTTGATAAGCAGGAACATTCTGAGATATTCTTCTCATAAAGCATAGATCAGAATGAATGAGTGTATCGGCCCCCGGCTAAGAATGTTTTGTAAAGACTTTAGGGAAGAAAAGTTAATAGAGCTTACCTTGAAGATGAAGTTTTCCAAAACCTTCCTCCATGTTTTAGGAGTGGAGGGAAGAGATTTAAGCCCAAGCAAAGGAAGAAAAGAGTTCCCATTGTGTCCTAGGACAGGAGAGTTACAAAGATCTGTGCTGGATATGATGGGAAATGTGATTTTTTTTCCATTACAGAGTGCTAAGGAGCGTGTGCCCCCTGCTAGAGGCGGGAGGAATGGTTGAAGTCCTGTGTGAAGATGTGGAACCCACAGAACAGCCTGGCAAGAGGGTGGGGACTGCACCAAAGGCTGGGAAGTCAGGTTTCACTGCCACTGTACCTGAAGGCTTGAGCAGAGGAAGGAAGGGGAAGGTAATAGGCAAGTTGAGGCAGAGGAAGGTAATAGGTAGTTGAAGGCAAAGGAAGATAATAGGCAAGTTGAGCTGACCTGACTGAAGTGGAAGAAAGAACGAAGAAGATTGAGTTTGGACAGTCTCGAACGTCCGGGTTGCACATCACGTGGATGCTAAGTGCACAGGCAGTGCCTGTGACAGTGCAGACAATAAGTAGGCGTGGCATTAATGAACAGAAGGACCAAATTGAAGATAACCCAGTATTTTGACCTAAGCAACTGAACAGCATAATTCTATCATTTAGAGGAAAAGAAACTAGAACTTGAAGCTGGTCTGAAGGTAAATACACTAATTTAACACGCTGAGTTGGACATGAAGGTGATCTAACCAAGAGAAAATGTTCAGCAAGCAACGCAATTCAGGTGGGAATTTAGGGATGCAAGAGAAAGGATTTAGTAATCTTCTGTCTAAAGACAAGAAGGAAAAAAAAAAAAAAAGACAATAGGGGAGTCTTGGGACCGGATGGTACATTCAAGGAGTAGAGAATGGAAAGAACAGATTCAGATTCATATTTAATGCAACTGCCCTTTTGGTTCATACGACACACTTACGTGTCCTCATGGAGGTACCAGTATGACCTGGAGAGGCTGGTGTGAGAATCTCACAGTGGTGGAGGAGCAGCCTGGGGATGAGAAAGGCCTGTTGGGGAGCATGGAGTTGGGGACAGCATGATCCAGGGCAGCTCCACGCACCCTTGCCCAGCAGGCTGAGAGCGGGGCCCAAGGGGTGCATACTGGCAACTGAGCACAGAGTTGACAGTGGTCATCGATATTGTCACATGCGGTTTGATTAGGCTGCCTTTGACTTCCAAACAAATACAAACCACACTGCTTTACACCTATTCTCACGGCTTGTTCCTTTCCCTACAAAATTTTCCTGTTCTGGTTGGAACTCGCCGTGTATTTTTAGTCACTAGTTTAGATATCACATTTCGGTTCAAACATAAGCCATTAAAATGACTTATAAGGTAAAATGTAAATCTTTTCCCAGCAAGCGGTCTATTTATACATTTTTTTTTCTTGAAAATAATTAAGGGCTTATTCATGCTTTTGGATTTCTTTCTCCTGACGTGCATTTTTAGATCACTATTAGCAAATGGTATCAGACGCAAGATAATCTCCTCCAGCTAGCCACAGGAGGAGAGCAAATATGTACCGAACCACACTGAAAGTTATCTACACCTTGGCTTTCTGAAGTCTTTTCTGCATTATACTTATTTAACAAAGAGGTGGATACAGGCCCTGGAGCAGAGCAAGATATGCACTACTATTGGCAGAATGGATTTATTAAGATTTCATTCCCCCCCCACGCCATGCAGTCAGCATCACTGAGAAGAGTCTCAAATGGTCCCTCCAGACACAAGTGAGCTTGTTAAATCAAGAAGGAATGAGTGGTTTGAAGGAAGCCTTAGCTAGTTTAGGGATGGGGATACCTTAAACTCAAATCACCTCTCTGCCACAAAGATAGTGCAGCTACTGGGCCAGGAAATGTATCTTTCCATTGACTGGAATTTAAATATCATGACAACATGTCTTAGAGCAGTTTATTGAACTGAGATATGTTTCGCTCAGATGGGGACACTGAGACCTAGAGAACAGGTTGAGTTTTCAAAATAATAACTTCTTAATTTTCGCCCAAATTGCTTTCCTTCCCAGATTATGAGCATATTTATGTCAGAAAGCTGTATTTCCTCTTTGCATCCCCAAGGCCTGGCACAGAACTTGACAGCTACTGGGTGCCACTAGATGTTTGTTGAACAGATGCGCGAAAGAGTCAAAAAATCAAGTTGAAGGTCCAAGCATGTCAAGATGGACAACATCGAAGTCCCATTTACCTTGCAGGACACCCAGAAGTTGACAGATAAAATTAATCACAGAAAAAAAGAGCCTGACATTTGACTGAATCAATCAACCGAGTTAAGGAAATTAGGGAAAAAAGTGAACACAGATATAATGGAAAGACCACAGCGTCTACGCTGGAGACCACGGCTTTGGTGCGTCCGCCATGTTGTAGCACAGGGTAGTTAGCAAAGCAATGCTTCTCACAATGTTACCGAGACCTCCTGGTGGCTGAGAAATCAGAGTGTGGGTTGGAGTGGACTTCACAAAGATTCACAGAAGAACAGTGAAGTGAAGCCAACAGTAAAAGAAGAAAATTCATGACACTTCTGATACACTTATGCATGTAGAAATGACCAGGTCGTCATCACATGGGTACTTGTTAAAAAGATTTGAAAAACAGTGCATAGAGGGATCCTAAAATAAATTATGCCCTGAGAGTTAGGAGAATTAAGTTTTTCTAGGCCCAGATGAAAGGTGCAAGAGCTTTCTCCCTTTCTCCCTAATCACTCTGGCAGAGCACGTCCTAGCTGTGACAAGTCACTAGCCGACCAGTTCCGTAAAATCACCCACTTGGTGTGGCGACAGGCATAGTCTCACCATAGAAGAGGCACTGCCATCCGTGTGGCGTTTTTCAAATACTGGAAAGATATCACTAGTTGTGTGGAAGGTCAGGCTGATTTGCTTCTGTAATAGAAAAGCCTGTTGGAGAACACATGAAAAGAAAAGCCCTTTCATTATTTTCTTTACACTCTTGGCTCTCAGCTGACAGGCAAAGGCTTACTGCATCTGTTAAGAGCTTCGCAGAATAACTTGGAAGCAATCCTGCGGAGGACGCTTACTGTTTGAATGCAAATTTTGGCTAGAATGGCTTAACAAGAATTTATTGACCTTTGCTGAATAAAGTGTTCCTTAATTATCTTTCATTTTCTTCGAGGACCCATTTTTACATAGCTTGCTATAAATACACTATGTCCATGCTTCATTTATGATTTTGTTACTTTTTTAAATATTTATTTGTTAGAGAGTGGGAGAGAGCAGGTGCTCATGAGTGAGAGGAGAGGCAGAGAGAGAAAATCTCAAGCAGACTCCTCACTGAGTGGGGATCCCTATGGGGCTCGATCTCATGACCCATGAGATCGTCATCTGAGCTGAAATCACCAGTTGAGCATTTAACAGACTGAGCCACCCAGGAGCCCCATGATTTTGTTATTTATATCAATAGTATTTCGTTAGCTACTGTGTTTGTTGGTTGATTCATTCACCTTCATTCACCTTCATTGAATTTTAATAATATCCCAGGTTATGTGTTAGATGCCAAGGAATGAGGAGACATGGTTTTGCCTTTGGGAAGACTGCAGATTAGTTGGAGATAAATATGAGTAGATAAGCCAGCATGATGAGTTTCTTGATAGGCTGCTCTGGAAATATTGAGGAGGGACATTAAGATCGGACCAGGCGTCAAGGACAGCAATCCTGGAAAAAAAAGATACTTGAGTTTCTTTACAGTTTATCGTGCACTCTATGAACAATTTGAGATTCCAAAACTTCTGTGTTCTTCTCGTCATTTCCCTCAGTGGGAAGATAACAGCTAAGATCCTTCCTGACTGGCCCCATGGCTCCTTCAAACCTTGCCTTCCTTTCTCATATGTGAATTATGTGCCTTCCTGAAAGCTGGTCCTTTGACTGCTCCTACTTCTATTCTTCCCTTATTTTTAATCATCTCGAATCATCTCAAAACCCACATCAAAGAAAGTAGAGATCATTAACTATGTCAATGCTTCACCTTCTTCCTAGCTACAATTTTGAGTTGCATCCATACTCAACCAAGTTCTATCCCTCTTGTTTGAGAGAAAAATATACACCTTCTCCATCCTCTTCCTGACCTCCACTCTATGTACTCCTTATGAACTTGTCCTCACCTCTCTTCCTCCTCCTCTCTCTCTCCCTCTCTCTCTCTTTCTCTCTCTTCCCATATTTTACTGGTTGTTTCATCTCTTTGTGGGGCTTCAATTACTGCGCAATGACCTATGACTCTGAAAGCAATATCTAGCTAAGACGTTTCATCCCATTCCCCACCTGCATTTCCAGCTGCCCACTTACTCTAAGAAACGTGATTGAGACTGGAACCAGTCCTGTTTTTCAGCTTGAAGGAGACAGTTTTAATGAGCTGGAAATAGATTCATCAACTATTATTCGTGCAGTAATAAATGGTCATCAGTGCCAGCTGAGTCCCGAGATCAAGATATATGCTAAATGCCCTTCCTATCTCAGACGATCCTCAAGACAACTCGATGTGGTAGGTATGATTGTTATCCTAATTTTATAGATAAGTAGTTTTAGGAAGGCTGAATTACAATTTCCTCCAGGCCACATACTTCCGATGATTTAGCAGAATCCATTCACAAACGCAGGCCTAATCATAGTCCAAAATCCTTGTCTTTAAACACCCCACTATACTGCTCTCAAATATAAGACTTCTTTTTTGTTTTTGTTTCTGTTTAAGCATTCTGCAATGATTTGTATTCATCTCACTACAACTCCTGCGGGTAAATATGCTGTTTATCCTCCTATTTTGCAACTAGAGACTAGAATACAAGGACCATGAGGAGGGCCTTTCAAATTAAGTGTGTTCACACAGCAAATAGCATATCTGGGAAGTAAATGCAAATTTAGCAAGGCGTCTTAGAAAGCATAAAAAAAAAGCACAGGCTACAAAAGTGAACTTTAAAAATTTGACTCTTTGTATACAGTTTAAATTTCAATAAATTTTGAAGACTGTGTACAATACGGATATAAGAATATTTATTTGATAGAATATGGCTTTCCTAAATTAAAATAGAAGCAAGAGCTAGTTAATTCTCAAAATCACTAATCAAGAGAGCTTGCCTTTCTTTTTTTAGTATTATTTTAAAATGAGCATCCTTACGAACTATTCTCTTTCAGTACATTATGAGCTACGACTCTTTTGTGATTTGTTATCTTTGATGACAAAATGAAATATTACTGTACAGATTCTTTTTTTTCCTAAAATAAGAGCTAACTGCTGAGACAGCTCCCACGAATAGGCAGATAAGACTGGCTTCAAATGACAGAAAGAGCAAAACCAAGCTATCAAATGCCTTACAAAGTCAAGCAAAGAGAGATAATTTTGTTCCTGAATAATCATAAGGTCATGGAAAGAAACAATATTACATTGCTTGCTTATGGACAATCTAGAGGACTGGGTTTTTATTCCGGTGGATAGATATCTATGTCCTGATTCTGTGCACTCTCTCACAGGGTCATAAAGAGTTTTATCTCATGTTGTTGACAAATCAAATTAAAAAAAATCCCTAAAGCAATAATGCTAAAGGACAAAATAAACAGGAAGAAGATAAAATGACAAATGTTAAAGTTGTATAAACTCTTCGGGTGATGGATGTTAAAGTCATTTACGGTTATTTTCAAAGACCAATGCAAAATAGCATCATTTCTCACAATTTTCCCACAAAAGTGATCGGCTTAAACATAGGTAGTACCTAAGCATAAGCCTTTATCAGTATTCGTATTATTTTCATTACTGAAGAAAACACTATTCAACTTCCCTGAGTTATACCTTCTCCATCCATTGTTTCCAGAACACTCCAGACAAGTCCTGGTCGATCCTTCTTAACTTCCTGCTTGGAGTCCAGCAAATATCCTCTCTCTGGTTGTTGCAGTCAACATTCTAGGTTTAGGCTGAGAGTCTCTGAGTGACTTCTACTCTTGCATGATTATTTAGACAGCCACAGGCTATGAGCCACACCACTAAAGCCAACCAGCTTCTGCTGCTTAAGGAATGTCATTTGGCACAGAGCTAGACATCCGATAGATTCTCAATAACAACTTTCATTACAGCTTAGTAGAACTCTCTGGCTACGTCTACCCTGTGCAACCAAATTATCCTTAGGTAAGAGGTTTTGGGCTTCCTGACTCTCTTTCTCATTTTAAAGTCACATCTACCTATCTTGATTCTCAAACGCACGGTCTCACTCGTGCTGTATGCAATACCATGTTCTCAATTTGAAATGTATTTTAAGAAGCAGTGACAAGGGGCTTCAGGGTGGCTCAGGTGTTAAGCCTCTGCCTTTGGCTCAGGTCACGATCCCAGGGTCCTGGGATAGAGACTCACGTTGGGCTCCTTGCTCAGCGGGGAGCCTGCTTCTCCCTCTCACTCTGCCTCTGCTTCCCCTACATGTGAGCACTCTCTCTGTCAAATAAATAAATAAAATCTTGAAGAAAAAAAAAAAAGAAGTGACAAATTTTTCCTTGAAAGTGGTTCCGATATTTTTCTTGGATATAATGAATGTAGATACCGATTAATTAAAAAGAAAGTTCCAATGTCCTGTCTGAAGTAGTTTGGGACCCAGAACAGAAAGAAAGGTGTAAAAGTCATTAGAGCATGAACGTAGTGAGTTAATGTTGAATTGAAACATATCTTTCTAAAACCATCATAGTATCAAATTAAATATGAAATAGGCATTCACTTTCACCTAAGCATACATTTTCTTTTTTAAAAATTATCTTTAATAATTTATTATGACTTCATGTCCAAAATATCAGTCATGACGCTGATATGCCCTAGAAATTCTCAATACTTGCATTTAGAAAATAATCCCCTATATAGTAGTATGGTCTTTAGAAAAAATCTGAGTCCTCACATGTAAAAGAAAATACCCCATACCACCTATGCCCATTAGACTAGTGGTTATCACTTCTGAAAAATCTGATTTACTCGGGAATATGATTAATACTGATGGGCCTATCCTTAAAAGATCCTCCTTTGAATTCCTATACTACCTGTTTTTAAATAAAGTTCCATGGGCCAATCAGGTCTTCAAACCACTGTCTCTCAATTTCTTGGTTACCAGTTGTGATTCCTGCAATGAGCCATTGCTCTTACCAGCCAAGGAGAGCCACAGTCTGAGCAGTTCCTTGTTATTGTGTCAGAGAGAACGCAGTTGACTCTATCCTAGGAGATAGCCTGCATAGCAACACTGCAACAAAAGGCAATCTTAAGATATGCACTACTCAGATAATTTCCAGCTAAGAAAGATGAATTCATTTGAGAGGCTCAAACTAGCTACACTATTAGCTACTGGTACTATTAACAGCAGGATTTATTCACATTTAGTTCATCAGAACAAAATGGTGACTACCATTTATCCAGAGGCATTTCTGTTTTGGATGCGTCACACATATCATCTGGAATTTCTAAGACCTTCTGTCAGGGTAGTTGGCATTATGTCTGTCTCATAGATGGGGAGATAGGCTCAGAAAGGTCTAGGTAATTTGCTCAAAAGCATAGTACTTTGTTGAAGTGGGGTTCAATCCGAAGATTGTATTGTTACAGGGGCCAATCTTAGAAAAACAATTCTGATCACTTGGCAATATTTGAGAACTGTCTAGATGGTTATATTAGGCAGGATTTTCCAGAGAAACAGAACTTATATATACTATATATATAGAACAGGTAAATACGGGATTATGGAGACTGGCAAGTCCCAAATCTACAGAGTAGGCTAGCAGACTAAGACCCAGGGAAGAGTTGACGTGATGTTACAATCTTGGATTTAAAGGCCTTCTGGACACAGAATTCCTTCTTCCTGGGGGAGCACAGTCTTTTCTCTTAAGGCTTTTAACTGATGGGCTGAAGCCTACCCACATTACAAAGAGCAATCTACTTAGAGTCTACTGATTTAAACGGTAATCTCATCTAAAAAACACCTTCACCACAGTAACATTTAGATTCATGTTTGACCAAAAACGGGTACCAGAGCCTAGCCACTGACACAGAAAAGTAACCACCACAATTCACATTAGGCAGAAATGTGGTAAAATGTCAAGAAACTGGCTGGTGACTAACACTTTGGGAGAACCTCTCTGAGGTTCTATGATTTCATCATTTTCCACATGAAACAAAAAGCAGATGGTATGGATGATTACAACCAAGCCAGGAGACAGGTCCTCAAGGAGTTCACCATCAAATACAAGAAACAACATGAACACAAAGAAGTCCCAGTAAGGACAAAGTTCATGAAGTGACTTTCTTGATTTCTTATAAATAGATTGTGGACGTTTGCCAGTGCTTTTTGCTCTTGACCTCTTTCCTGAGCCTTAGTGACTGGCCAGATTTCAGAGTAAGGAAGCCGAGATCAGCAAGGTCAAGATCATAAGTCAGCACTACTGAGGCTGAAGGGAGATGTATCATCTAGCTGCCAGCCCCTTTTCCTGCTGTCCTCGTTTCTGCCTCTGCTTTATCCGTCCAGTGCAGTTGGGATAACGGAGTGATTCTGGGCAGGAAATCAGCTTTTGCATAGAAGTCTGCCTGCACTTCTGGTGGGGTTGCAGAATACTTAAATATTCTTGACCAAATAGTAACCTTCTTGTTTTAGGCCATGTGCCTTCACTGCATGCTTCATTTCAGGAAGACAGCGTGGGCAGTAGTGTTTGAGGAGGGCAGGCCTTGCTAAGCTGAGGTCAATCGCACGGGCTCTGGAACCACGGATATTGCAGACAGATGACCTTGACATCTGTGATCTAATCTTGACCTGGAAGCTTCTCATGGAGGGGGTTTCCTTCTTGTCGGAGGCCCTTCAATGAAACCTACACCTGGAGTAAAACACTTACCAGATTTCCAGTGTAAGGTCGCTCACAGTAAATATGATGAAATATGCTTCCCTACCCCCTGCCCGCTCCAAAATTATTCTTCCAGGAAATCTCAGTAATGGCTGGAAAATACATGATTCTCTTTTATTCCTACCCAAATTTATTGTGCCACTGGGTTTACAGTCTCTTCACCTCACGAAGGGTCCCAAATCATGATGTGAAGAAGAGAAACAAAATTTTATTAGTAAGGCTTTTTGTAAACATTCTGAATTTACTTTTAAAGTGAATAAGCCGTTAAAAACCAAGCTTGTCTTCTGAAAACCAAATAGGCCTCCAGCACCTTAGAGTTTCTAATGTAAAGATAAGATTTTAAAAACCAAGTTACTTAAAAATCTGAACAGAAACTTCACACCTGCAGATCATCTTAGAAATGTGCAAAATGCAGACACATTTTTAACAAATATAGAAATAACATCCACACATTGGAAATAGAAACTGAGAAACATGAAATCTTACAAACTTGCAATAAACTTTTGAGATGAAGAAATTAAATGGCCCCCAAAAGAACAGATCGGTGACTTTTAATCATTCTAATGCTAAGATGGGAAGACATTTACTATCTCTCCTAACACATTAATTTTTATATGAAGACATTTCAAAAATCACTTGACTGAAAATATAAATTTAAAAGAAAGATTTTTTTTTGTAAGGGGGAGGCTTTGCTTTTGCAAAATGATGAAATTAATTACATTAATTTTATTGTATTTTACCCCATCTTATGTTAAGCTACCTCTTATCTACAAAAAGGCACTTGCCCTCATGGTGATTATAAAAGGAGTATCGGCAACTTTATAGTAGAAATAATTAGAAAGCTATATATGATCAAGCATTAAGAAATATGTTAAAGTGTTTGAACACAGCGGATGTCTAGATAAAGAGGGGACAGGGTGAGGAGCCAGGGGGATATCATGGAAAATTCAAAATCTTCATGAAGAAAACTAAGTGTGCGTTGAATTTAACATGTACAGATATATATAGCAGCAGAGTTTGTGTTTATTATGCTTTCAGGGAGTAACAGGTGAAAAAAAATGCCTTTTCAATTTTTCAGAATCCTTACCTGTATTGTCTAGTTTGATGGTGTTAACCTAGGAAGGGACACTATCGTCACTCGGATAAAATTTAAGGAAAGCAATATGTAAGTTACAGTCCTCCTGTCATTAGCCATAGACGAAATCTAAATTTAAAAATCCAACCAGTCCTCAAGTCCTTCTTATTCTCTAAGCATTTTTTGATCTTGCTCCTACCTGTCATTCCCACCATCCTTGCCATTACCCACCCAGAGGCTGGCCCCCTGCACAGCTCCAGGGGCAATGGTCGCACCTGCGCAGTGGTCAGTCCCCTTGATGTCCCTCCAGCTCCTTGGGCTGAGGCCATGCAAGGCTCTGGTTCTCATGCTGGGGCTCTTGCTGTTTTTTTATCTGGTCCCTCCATTCTGGCTGCTTTGTTTCCCCATTCAAGTCTACTTTCTAAAATGACACAATAATTATCTTTAGAAAATGCAAATCTGACTCTGTTCTAGTTCTTTATGCCACTCATTCCTTCCTCCGTTTATTCATTCATCAAAAACTACCCATAAACTCCTACTTTTTAAAGAACTATTGGGCTTCTCAGGTGCCTGGGGGGCTCAGTGGGTTAAGCGTCTGCCTTCAGCTTAGGTCATGATCCCAGGGTCCTGGGGTCGAGCCCCACGTCGGGCTCCCGGCTCGGTGAGGAGCCTGCTTCTCCCTCTCCCTCTGCCCGCCACCCCAGCCTGAGCTCTTGTCTTCTCTCTATCTCAAATAAGTAAATAAAATCTTTTAAAAAAAGAGCTACTGTGCTTCTCAAAATAAAATAAAACTTGAGATAAAAATAAAACTTATTTATTTTTCAAAATAAAATTTGAACTAATGTCATAGCTTTTTTTCCTTCATTTCAACAAGTATGTGCTCGTCATAAGTAGGAACGTTAGTGGACCCAGCAGCACTCAGAGCCTCCTTGAAGGCACTGTCCCGTCTCACCAGACTCCTGGCTGCTCTTTACCTTGTATGTTACATTCCAGTTACCGCATTTTTGAGGCATCTGCAGAGATTTCCGGTAAAACACCAGTCTGTTCTGTGGCTTCTAGCTTTAGTGTGTGCTGGGTTTTTGTCTTTTGTTCCCTGAAGTGTTCAAGGCTCCCAGAATAGTGCCTGGACAGGTGGTAGGCACTCAATAAATACCAGGTGAGTGAATGAATAACGAACGAACGAACGCCCAGTTCCCCTTGCTTCTTCTGGGAGGCATGGGGAGTTTCCGAAAACCAGCACTCTAAAGCGGGAAGGGGTGAAGCTGAGGAGACCGTTCAGGGGACACGAGGGGCTTCCTGTCCCAGAGTAAGTAGAGCCACTGCCAGAAACTTTCCCAGGAAGTCTCTCCAGAGGAATGACCTCTGAAGGAGGAAGCGGTGAGCATTAGGAAACAGGCTTCTGGAAAGTTGTGCGTGCGCGTCTTCAGATGTGCCCAGCCCATAAGTGTTTTTGCTTCTTGCTGTGTTCACTTGATTTTCTTCATCTCTGACCCGACTCCTGATGAATCACGCAACACATTGCTAATCTTCTGTTCAGTGGGACATGCACGTGCAAAACTAAGTGGAAACACAAGGGAAGCATAAAACAGACCCTGAAAGAATAATGTCGGCAAAGGCTCAAATCCATGAAAATGAAATTCATGAGAAACACTAGGGAAAAAAATAGAGCTTGTTTGTTTGGAGCAACAAGAGCAAAGAAGGCACAAGCCTTTGGGAAATATGATGCAATGTTGACCGAAGGCAAAACTGTGTGATTTCCATTTAGCTTTAGTGCCTTCAACTCAGAGAGCAGTCCCAAACTGGAAAGGGCAGGGCAAATCTGATAGGCAAAACCCAAAACTCAAATAAGCTGCAGAGAACATATACGACAAAACCTATCCATTTAAATAAATTCAAATTCCTAGGTACATGAGAATTACATCAGAACGAGTTGAATAAATTTGCGTCATCTCAGAAAAACTTTATAATTTTTAAAGAGGTCGGGATTATACGAAGAAGTTTTTTGTTTTTGTTTTTTGACGGGAGAATGGCAAATATGGCAAATCATCTGGAATTTCCAGAAACTAGAGACTTTCGTGAATTTTGTCCAAAATACGCAATTAACACTTTTTAGTGGATTGTCTATGAGTATTTAGAACAGAATCATTATTTTAAAAAAAAAATTTTTTAAGGATTTTAATTATTTATTTGAGAAAGAGAGCACAAGCAGGGGGAGATGCAGAGGGAGAGGGAGAAGTAAGCTCCTGGCTGAGGAGGGAGCCTGACATGGGGCTCAGTCCCAGGACCCTGAGATTATGACTTGAGGGGAAGGCAGATACTTAACCGACTGAGCCACTCAGGCGCCCCTAGAAAAGAATCTTTAGAAGAGAATCTTGTGGGTTTACTAAAAATGTGTCGTATCAGACCAGGGCAATTTAAAACCTGTTGTTAGTATTACTAGACACCTGTTTCCTACATGCCTGATGTAGTGGACAGTTACTCTTCTGTATATTAAAATGTTGAAGGAACAGAAGATACCAGGACTAGCAGAGGGTGATAACATCAGGATTCCATCTGCTGTTTAATAATTTGAGGCCACTGTGGAATTCCTAAGTTCAAAATGCTCCTGCCCTTAGATCTGCCTATCTCACGATGTTTATTAATATCTAAAACCAAGGCGTAAAAGACAGGCAAATGTATTTTATGTTGACAAATATATTTGAGGAACATTTAAGACACTGTACGGCGGGCACTGTGAAGCTTATAATTTATTTTGGAATACCTGGGACACACAATAAAAACACGTTTTGGGGACTACATCCAATTAACCATACTTTGTGACATAGGCTATTTAAGATTTCTGGAAATGTGAAATGCTTCCATTATTATACAGCAATTAATTGTAATAATAATATTTTCCCTTACCCTTTGACATCTCACAAACTGGACTGAGACCTACAGAGGAGACACCGTCTTTATGGCCTTTAGGACCAGGATTAGCATCACCAAACCTTGGCACACAGCGCTCTCTAGGTGGCACTCTGCTAGATCTGATGTTGATCGTACGCTGCTGCCAAGATTTGATAGGAATGTCATAGGAAGGAAGTTGATGGTGGTAGAAACCACATTCAGATGGGAGAACGAAGGCTGGAATTGAGACCCAGTTCTGAAATCACCTCCTGGGTGAGCATTCGAGAATCAACCCGTAACCCCAGCTCCAGGCTTCTCATCAGGTACACTAAGGGTGTTGTGTGATGTCATGATAAAAATACTCACATAATTGCTGTGGTCTTTATATAGGCTCTGAAAGTGCCTCTGCCTGCATTACTGATTTGATACTCACAATGACTACATGAGGGATGTCATAAATCCCTCTTTTACAAGTGAGGCTACGGGGAACTCTGCGAGGTTGATGGCTTTGTCGGGAAGGGTGACCAAGCCATTCCCACGTGGTGGCACCAGGACTGAGACCCAGATTCGCCTGGCAGCCCAAGCCACAAGCTCCAATCCCTGCTGGACCGCCAACAAAGCTGGCCCGTGACAAGGTATGTGACCTACCAAGCCACCACGCTCCTTCTGTCTGAAAAGAAAGGTTCAAGGTGCCTCCCTTTCCCACCATCAGGTCATGGGATAATTTTGTCTTGAAACCCAAGTTTTCTTAAGCCATTTTGCTTATTCATCTTGGTACAAAATGGGAGTAATTCCGAAATACCATAGAAGATACAGAATATCAGTATTGACTCACATGTCTTCATTTTTTCCTACCTGAACCCGATTTAAGAGCAGTTTTCTAAGAATGTTTTAAAAAGAATCTCTGGCTGCTGGCTGCTGATCCTACCCATTTTTCCATGACCTTGCTTTTCGAAGTTCTGACCCACATCTTAAATTCTGGCTCAAAGAAAAGGCGATTGCTCCAATAGAGGATGGGTCCCTCATACTTTTTTTTTCTTTTCAAAAATCTAGTACAATTCTAGAACAAACAAAACAAAACAGTGCAGGCTTTTCAGGGTGATCTGAAGCAGTAAATCCATCCCTAGGAAGATCAAATAGAGGCTAGCGTCTCTAGATACAACTTTAAAATAAACTTAGAGACGAAACTATTTAGACTTTCCATTCCGGGTATCTAATACTTTTATTTTAGCAAAGAGAAGGACGATGAGAACTTTTGAAAGAGGTCAGAAGTTACGTTCCGCCCTCCAGCTTCACTTGGCCCAACTGGGGGGCATCTTCAACACCATGTGAGCCGTTTTCAGCAAACACATCCTTACAGACCCTTTCGACTCTGGTTTCCGTGTATGGCGGGTGAGGGGACACATATGTTAATGAGCATGTTTACTACCAAAGCTGACGCTGATATAAAGCTACTGGCTAGCCTTCCCTGTGCATTTTACCTCTGTTGCTGGTGTGGCCAGAATGACTTTCTTTTTCAGCTTTTACGTTTCCTTTCCCCCTTACCCTCTCTCTTTCTACCGCAAGAAGACAATTCACAGGGACCTTGAGCTGCCTCCTCAGCCCCTCTCCACCACCCGGAGTCTATCCCAAGCTCCAAATTGCACATAATACTAGAGAAGTTTCCCCCCATGACCCGCTCCTTCAGTTTCTGATTTCCAAATTTCCCGCTTGGTTAGCTGATACCCCAAGACAAGCCACATATGAAGATTCAGTCCAAAAGCAGGTGGTGCGCTCACAGGGGTTCACGGATGCTAGGTTAATAAAGGCAGTCTTTGCAGAAGGGAGGCGGGGTTGGGGGAAGTTTGGGAGAATGAGCGAGAGTGAAGGGTCTAGGAGCTGGCTGTCATGGGAAGCTGTTACCAGCCTGGGTCTGAAGAGGTAGGGTGCAGAATGGTCTTTCTGAAGCCTGGAGAGAGACTGGAGTCCTAGAAAAAGGGTCTGTCAATGGAAACACTAACAAATGAGCCTCCGTGAGAACTGAAGTCACGTGGGGGCGAGGGGCTCCAATCGGACCTACAAGAAGCCAGAGGACCAGGGAGCCCAGGGGATGGAGGGCTCAGTCTCCCGAGTCATGGAGCAGAGCAGAAGGGAGCATGAAGGATGATCTCGGTTGGCAGGGGAGGTGGGGGGCCCTGGGTGATGGAGAATAACAGCTCATAGCCAGAGAAGGAATACTGGAGACTGAGTACTTCAACCCAAAGAAAAATGTTTTCCCCTGAAAAAGGAGTTTTAGGCATGAAAAGGAGAACTCCACTTTTTGACAACATTTGTAGGAGCTGATCCCAAAGTTTGCATAATGCACCACGGGATGTTTACATTGAAAGGTACTGGCCGACTTCTTGAACCGTTCAGTTCGTATAGTAATGTGAATTCCCACTGGAAATCCTGGGAAGATGAAGTAATTCGCAGCTGATACTGAGATGTGACCACCGTGAAATGTGGGAAACAGCAACCTGTGCCTGACCACAGGTAAGGGAGCTCACAAACATTCTTTTCAAGAGCAATGCCATCCCACTCGAAGAGCCGTGCAAGGTCAAGCTTGGAAGTCTCCTCTCGTTCAGACCAAATACCCTGGATCGTCAGGAGTCAGGCTGACTGATTGCAAGAGACACCACTATACAAGGCAGTTTCACTTCCATGACTTTTTCCTTTTCTTCTGTTTTCTTTTATTTATTTATTTATTTTTTTTGCAGTTTATGTTTCAGTGACACTTTGCTTTAATATTTCCTTTTCTTTTTTTTAAGATTTTATTTATTTATTTATTCATGAGAGAGAGGCAGAAGGAGAAGCAGGCTCCTCGCTGAGCAGGGAGCCCAGCCCGATGCAGGGCTCGATCCAAGGACCCTGGGATCATGACCTGAGCCAAAGGCAGACAGTTAACAGACTGAGACACCCAGGTGCTCTCGATGACTTTTTCTTTAATTTTTATTTTTTAACTTTGATACAAGCTTTTCCTGTAACAACGTTGCAAGGACAGTGTATGGAACCATTTTTCCCCAGAGCTGAGGATATGTTGTCAATGAGCTGTGCTATTCCTCCTCACACCGTACAGACCTCGGATGAGGAAAACCCCATTCATGCTGCATCACCATGGTTTCTGAGCACCTCTTTCCAGATCTTTCCTGCTGTCCCCAAAATATTCTTGTGCAGCAAAATCTTTTGTCTCGGAATCAGACATGCATTTCGTTGTTATGATCCTTCGCTCATTGAACCGGGAAGAGTTTCCCGTCATTCCTTGGCTTTTATGATCTTGAACGTTTTGAGGATTCCCGACGATTTGTTTTGTGGCCCGTCCCTCGACTGAAGTTTGTCTGAGGTTTTCGTGATTGAATTCAGGTTATGTACATTTTTCCGGAATATCTCAGAAGCAGCAACACTGTGCTCTTCGCACCACATCCTTCCTTGTAGAACACTTTTCAATTTGTCACATTGTTGATTAAATTAATCTTGATCGTTGGATTAGATAGTATCTGCCGGGCCTCCTCACTCTAAAACGTCATTTTTCTCATGGTAATTGAAAGTTCCTTGGTTTGCTTGGGGCGGGGGGTGGTGGAGTTTTTGAGATTGTATGAAAATCTCATTCTTCATCAAACTGTCAACTTATTTGTGTACACGTAATATCAGTAGGCACTCATAGGTAGTTTAGGTTACAATCTGTTATTGAAATTATTTATTTTATTGCTGAAACTATCCTAGACTGACCAGTGGGACCTCCATGTGTTTGTAACATGTTCTCACAATTTTTTTAGCCCTTTTTTTTAATTATGTGGCACAAGACGTCCAAGAGTCATTGTGTCCTCTCCTTGCCCCCCTCTCGTGGAATCGACCGTTTCTTCCAGAAGCCCTGGCTCCTTGCAGAGGAAAATCGTATTCGAAGCTACAGTCTGAGTACAATCCGTGCTGGTTGTTTTATACTGTCACTGATCCCGGGTCCTCTTCGTGGACAGTGGGAAGAACTATCGCAGATGACGACAAAAAGTCAGGAATACATAAGATAATTTTTCTCACTGTTGGGAGAAGGGAATTATAAACATACAAACATACTCTTACATCTAAATTATTTCTGTATTGGGGCGCCTGGGTGGCGCAGTCGTTAAGCGTCTGCCTTCAGCTCAGGTCATGATCCCAGGGTCCTGGGATCGAGCCCCGCATTGGGCTCTCTGCTCGGCAGGAAGCCTCCTTCTCCCACTGCCATTCCCTCTGCTTGTGTTCCCTCTCTTGCTGTGTTTCTCTCTGTCAAATAAATAAAATCTTTAAAAATAAATAAATAAATAAATAAATAAATAATTTCTGTATCTATTTATTCTTACTGAAAGTGATGAGTTCACTCTGATACCTTATTTCTAATGCAAACACACAGGAGTCTTTCTAGTTTTCCTTCTTTTCCTGTTTGTGATTCTTCTCTTCCAGTAGTGAGAAACCTGCCTCCTACTACCTTTAAATTATTTGCTTATGTGATCAGTGCCCCTTTTGGTAGCCGATCTTCCCTTCCTACGACCCTGAGCTATTTGAGAATAGCCTCACTCAGGCTGTGGCATCCCCTTCTGGCCAGCCACCACAGGCCACCACCCCCCTCCACACTGCTGCCGCTGAGACCCCCGGGCCGGAGCATTTCCTTGTGTCAATGCCGTCCCAACTCTGCACTGGGCTCAGGCTCCCTGCACTGGGCCGCCCTCCCACCCTTTACTCTCCTTATCTCTTTTGGGTCCCGACTCCCTGTGCTGGACTAGGCAGGAGAACTTATGAGAAAAAAAGGTTGCAGGTAAATATTGCAATCAAATATCAAGAAGGTAGGGGACCGTGGCATGCGAATTGTTCTAGATTTTTTTCTTTTAAATTTCATTAAATAATCTTTATACCCAGTGTGGGGCTTGAACTCACCACCTGGACATCAAGAGTCACATGCCAGGTGCTCCTAGAACTTTTGTTTTATGCTAGATGATCATCAGATTAAAAGTAATTCATGTCATTGGGAACCACAAGATTCATCACAAAAATCCCCACCTTAGTAATGGTGAGGGAAGCTGCGTCTTCTATATCTTTAAGCATTTTGTGGAAAAGTGCATTTTTCTCTTCCAGTTTTTATATTTGCACTATAGCAACACTATTACAAAGCAGTGGAAACATCCTATGGTCACATGGCTATTGCTATTACCCTATCTACAAAAACTAACCTTTTGTGAAATGAAAAAAAGAAAAATTTATGTTCAAAGGAGATTCTTTGAAGTACAATTTTATTTCAACAGAAGTATGTTTGTCTCTCTGAAGATTTTTGACCCATGGTCACATGGTGTGCATTCACTTTTCCTGCACTTCTGTAGTCTGATGGTGAGTGCTTCATCTAAGAATTCATCCTCAAACCATGGACTTTAGAAATGCTTCTACCCAAAAGTCTCCCCCTGCCACCACATTTTAACCGCTTCTGGGTCCCATCAAATGCCACTTAAATAATATTGCAAGCAATATTATTTAATAATATTAAATAATATTTTATATGAATATTAAATTTTAAATAAAATAAATTTTAATATAAACATCAAATTTTATAGAAATATTAAATTTTATATAAATATTAAATATTTTATATAATATTTAATATAATAAAAAATGGCATCTTTAATTTTCGTTCTCTACTCATTATTCTAAAATGTCCTGCTTCTAAGGTTAAAACCTTTGGGGAAAACCCTTTCGCCCTAATCAGAGAACACAGCAGTTTTATCTATTTTGGAGGAGTGGAAGGAGCTCTCGCCCCACCCACCGTTTTGATCTCCAGCCAGAACTCCCAAGTCAGTTAGTTCAGCTGGAGGACGGAGTAGATCACATTTAGCCACGTTTCACGGCACGCTCCATTGCGAACATAATCCTTGGGGAAACGTGATCTTTTTCTTTTTTTTAAACAGAATATTAAACTAGATCGATTACAAGTGTGGTTATAGTGTTCTTAAAATATGGAACAGATTTTATCGCCCTTGCTTAGACTTTATGGCCAATACACCTGACCAAAAACCTGTCTCCAGCCCTTATGTTTCCACGGGATGCTGATGGAGAAGGAGCCATAGCAGGATGTTGGTGAAACGCATAGTGTTTCTCCGTCAGTGTGTTACAAGCACACCTGAACTTTCGGCTTCATTGTTCGGGCAGGAAATCACCCAATCTCCCCACATTTCATATTTTCTCTCTTCCAGAGTATATATTTAAAGTTATTATTTTATAAACGGCTATCACGCCATCTCAGTTTCACAGATGACAAAGGCCTTGGGGGAAGTTAATGTTTTGCTATTATTAACTTATCAAGCAACCGCAGTCCCAAGACATTCTCTCAGGCAATAAACCATATTCCTTTTGTTGTTGGCTCACCCTTTATGTTTATGGCCCATTAACCAGTGCTGAATTAAAATCAAATTTGTATAAATGATATAATGCTGATATAAATAGTTTTGCAACCTAGTTAGTCATCTGAATATCCAGTACATTGCAAAGCCGGAATGAGGTTATGAATCAAATACAAGTAAAGATTTTAAATGATTGATGGTCAAAAATACTCTTTTTTTAAAAACCGGTGGCCAAAAACGGGAGAGAAAATGTTCAAAGGTGCCAAACAAGACACATTTGGCATCAACTTTAGCACACGTTTCATTTACACAGCAGAGCAGGAACCCGTGGCTGAATGAATCCCTTGCTCGTGTTGGCAAAGGTACGGTTTCTAGTTTCTTCGTGACACTTCATGTTGGCATTTGGAGGAGCTGAAGGTTTCTGCATGAATTTTTCTACTTCGCAATATGAATATCATCAAAATACACCAAAGCTTTTCTTTGTAAATCCATTCACCATCCTGGGGGGAAAAAATGAAGACTGAACAGAATTTTTAAATGGGAAAACTTCTGCGATTCTAAGTAGAGGTTTGGAGCTCACTGAACCACGTATTAGAATGATTCGATTCTAATTCTCTTCCTCAAATAATAATCA
Organism: Procyon lotor; assembly: GCA_028646535.1. Classification (NCBI taxonomy): domain Eukaryota; kingdom Metazoa; phylum Chordata; class Mammalia; order Carnivora; family Procyonidae; genus Procyon; species Procyon lotor. The sequence goes on from CM053605.1 coordinate 163,546,488, forward strand.
GTTCCTATTTTTGAGAGAATTTAACTAATTGATTTCCTCCTGAATTAAGGAGAGTGAGTTTCTCAGCTCCTGTGTGACTTTTCACAGAGGTAGCCCTTGGCCTGGCCCAGCTGTGGTCACTTGAGTCTTGGGAGAGGTGGAGCATGTCCCTGGAGGCTCCTAAAGCAGACAACAATGTCATAACTAAGCGGAGGACTTTCTCCGGGCTGCCGGGGGGGAAGGGTGTAGACCTGTGGTGCTATGACGCTACACCCTGCAAGAGGGAGGAGGTTGTGTGCCAGAAAAGAGGATCTTTGAGTTAGAGGAACTTCGCCCCAATCCTGACTTCACCATTGAATGTACAGGCTCACTGATCTTTTCTGTAAAATGCAGGCGAGGCACTGGATTATGAGATAAGACAGAGAATGCTGTCTGATGCCCCTACATTATAAAAGCTCAAGATAGAGATTTCTATTCACTGAATAAAACAGATACAAAAAGCTTCTGGTATTTGAACCAGTTGATAAAAAAACCAAAGAGTTTATCCAGATCATGTGTTCTGTTTTGCTCAAAATCGAAAACCTTGGTTGTCTTTATCGATAATGGGTTTCTTAGCCCATCTTCACATCCCGGAAGAGCAGGTATTGGAAATCCTGCCCTGACCAACCTCTGCTCTCCTACCCACTGTATCATTTCGTGGCCCATTTATCTGCATTCCTGTGTGTCTGCCTGTCTCTGTGGCTCTGGAGGACATATGTCAGGCACCTGTAAACCACATGCTTTGTCCTGTTCTTGGCCATGGGGATGCAGGGAGGTTGGCTTGTTCGTCCTTGTAGCCACAGCATCTAGAATAGTTCCAGACACAGATTAAGCACCTATAAATTGTTGTTAAATAAACAAACAACAGGAATCAATTTTCTAAATGCATATTTTTTTGCTCAACCTTCCAAGCTCCATCCGTTTACATTTTTTAATGTGACAGCATTGATGACATATAAATCCCCACACTACACAATTCATCCTTCTAAAGGGTACAGTCGAGTGATTTGTGGTACATTCAGAGTTAGGCGACCATTATGGTCATCAATTTGAGAACATTTTCATCACCCCCAGAAGAAACTCTGTACGTATTAGTGGTCCTTTCCCGTTTCCCCACAGGTCCTAACTCTACGCAAGCACTGACAAACATTCTGTTTCTATAAATGTACCTCTTCTGGGCAATTTGTACAGATTGAATCATGTAGGATTTTGCGTCTTGTTTCTTTCACTTAGCATAATATTTTCAAGGTCCATCTCTGTTGTGGCAAATCAGCACTTCACTCTTGATGACTGAATAATAGTCCATTGTATGGAGTAGTCCATATTTTTATATTCACTTACCATTTCATAAAAACATTGGCTTTTTCTACTTTCTGAATATTTTGAATAATGCTGCTATCAACATTCATATATATATTTTTGTGTGAACAAAGAATTAATTCCCTTGATATATACATGGAAGTAGAATTCTTGGGTTGTATAATAACCATCAGTTTCACATGTGGAGGAATTGCCAAAATGGTTTCCAAGTGGTGGTAGCATGTTAAACCTGTGCAGGCAAAGTATGAAGGATTCAATTCCTCCACATCCTCACTGATATCTGGTGTTGTCCATCTTTTAAGTTATAACCATCCTGGTGGGTTGATGTGAAATCTCACTGCAGTTTTCGCTTACATTTCCCTAAAAACTAATAATTTTGAATCATTTCATGTGCTTATTGGCCATTTGTATACCCTCTTTGAAGAAATGTTTATGCAGACACTTTGATTGTTTTATAATTGTATTGTCTTTGTATTGTTGAATTTAAAAATTCTGTTTATTTTGGTTATTGGATCCTTATCAGATACTTGCAAATACTTTCCCCTCTTCTGCAGGTATCTTTTGACTTCCTTGATAGTAGTGCCTTTTGGAACACAGATGTTTTAATTTTGATTAGTCCAATTTATCTCTTTCATCTTTGGTTGCTTGTGCTTTGGTGCCACATTTAAAAAAAAAAAAAACACTGGCTCACCCAAGGACACAGAGACTTAAACCCGTCTTATTTTTACTCCATTTTGATTCGAATTTTTTTTTTTAAAGATTTTATTTATTTATTTGACAGAGAGAGATTACAAGTGGGCAGAGAGGCAGACAGAGAGAGAGGAGGAAGCAGGCTCCCCGCCGAGCAGAGAGCCCAATGTGGGGCTCGAGCCCAGGACCCTGAGATCATGACCTGAGCCGGAGGCAGAGGCTTAACCCACTGAGCCCCCCAGGCGCCCTGAGTTTTGATATGATGAGAGGTGGGGTCCAACTTTAATCTTTTACATGTGGATATCTAGTTGTTCCAGCACCATTTGTGGAAAAGATTTTTCAGTCCCCATTAAATTTTTTGAACACTTATGTCAAAAATCAATTAATCATAATGTTTAAGCTTATTTTTGGCCCCTCAGTTATAGTCCATCAGTTTGCACAAATATTGGTATCCCAGAACCATGCTGTCTTGTTCACTGTAGATTTGTTGAAAACTTTGAATTAGGAAGGGTGAGTCTTCCAGCTTTGTTTCTTTTTTTTTCTCTCTCTCTCTCAAGATTGTTTGATATTCTGGGTCTTTTGAATTTCTATATGAGTTTTGGAACCAGCTTGTCAATTTCTGCAAACACGGCAGCTGGGATTTTGATAGTGTTTTGTTGAACATTCAAATCAATATGGAGAGTATTGTTATCTTAACACATTATCTTCCAGTCTTCCATTTCTTTCAATATTTTATAGTTTTCAGTGTATAAATCTTGCAATTCCTTTGCTAAATTAATTCCAAAGTTTTATTTTTTGATGCCGTTGACAGTGAATGGAATTGATTTCTTAATTTCATTTTTAGATTGTTCATTTCCAGTGTATAGAAACACAATTGATTTTTGTATATTGGTCATGTGTTCTGCAATGTTGATGAAATACTTTATATTCTCTAATAGTTTCTTATGTGGATTCCTTAGAATTTTCTACATACAGTATCATGTCATCTGAAAATAGGGACTGTTTTACTTTCTCCTTTGCAATCTAAATGCCTTTTATTTTTTTCTTGCCTAATTTCCCTCACTAGAACCTCCAGGCAATGTTGAATAGAAGTAGTAGAGTGGTTATCTTTGTCTTATTCCTATTTCATATGGAAAGCTTTCAGGCTTTACCAGTAAGTATGATTGATATTAGCTGTTGGGGTTTCATATATATAATTTATCAGGGTGAGAAAATTCTCTTCTATTTCTAGTTTGTTGAATGTTTTTATCATTATGTCAAATACTTTTTTCTTCATCTACCGAGATGATTATGTGGTTATTTTTTTTTTTTCCTTAGAGGGAGAGAGAGAGAGAGAGAGAGAGAGAGAGAGTGAATGGTGTGTGTGCAAGTGTGAGTGAGTGTGGGAGTGGGCAGAGAGAGAGGGAGAGAGAGAATCCCAAGCAGACTTCATGCTGAGCATGGAGCTGGATGGGGTTCTCAATCCCAGGACCCCGAGATCATGACCTAGCTAAAATTAAGAGTTGGCCACTTAACCCTCTGAGCCACCCAGGTGCCCCTGTTCACTCCTCTTCTGTTTTTTGGAAAATTTGATGATATCTGGTGTTAAATTTTCTTTAAATATTGGGACAGTGAAGCCATCTCGAAACCAAGGTTTTCTTTGTTTTTTTGATTACTTATTTGATTATTGACACATAAATATTTATAGTAACTCCTAATAATTCTCATTATTTCCATAAGGTCAGTACCAATTCCCTCTCTTTCAATCCTGATTTTAGTAGTTTCAGTCTTTTCTCTCTTTTCTTTCTTTTCTTGGACAGTTGAGTTAATGATTGTATATTTTGTTGACCTTAAGAAAAACAAGGGGCGCCTGGGTGGCTCAGTCGTTAAGCGTCTGCCTTCGGCCCAGGTCATGATCCCAGAGTCCTGGGATCGAGCCCCACATTGGGCTCCCTGCTTGTCAGGAAGCCTGCTTCTCCCGCTACCATTCCCTCTGCTTATGTTCCCTCTCACACTGTGTTTCTCGCTGTCAAATAAATAAAATTTAAAAAAAAAAAAAAGAAAAAGAAAAACAACTTTTGGTTTTGTTGATTTTTGTTATTGATTTTCTATTTTCTATTTCATTTATTCCTACCCTAATATTTTTTTATTTCCTTCCTTTATTTCCTCTGCCCACTTTGTTTGTAGTTTGCTCCTCATTTCCTAGTTTCTTACAGTAATGGTTAGGTTATTGATTTGTCATTTTTCTTGCTTTTTATATTCATCTTAATATACTTCTATACATTTCCCTGTAAGTTCTTCTTTAGCTACATTCCATAAGTTTTAGTATTTCATATTTTTGTTTTAATTCACCTCAAAATAATTTCTAACTTCTTTGACTCCACTGGTTATTTAGGAGGATATCATTTAATTATTACACATTTGAATTTTTTTCAGATTTCCTTCTATGATTAATTTCTAATTTCATTCTGTTGTGTTTGGAGAGCATAATTTGTAGGGCTTTTTAATTAATTGAAATTTGTTTGATGGCCTCACATATGCTCTATCCTGCAACATACACACACACACACACATACAGTAATACTAGCCTGTAATTTATAAATCCTCACTAAAAAGTTAGTTTTAATCAACAGCTCTACAGTATGTATTCAAGCAAGGACAATGATCACTATGGAGAATACAGTGAAGAATGGAACTTATCTCCCAAGAGTCTATCTGAAGATCAGTAGAAAGAAAAGGTAATATAAGATAGGACCAGAACTATGAGATAACTAGAAACTATATAATATTAGAAATAACTGAAGTCTCAAGGTATTAAGCCAAGAGACTGGGAAACACATAAGAATTTGTCTTAAATACATACGAGACCATGATTTTGTGTGGGGTCTTTGTTTCCACCCTGAATACAATTAGAACCATGAGAGTAAACTAAAGTAACTGAGGAGATTATTGCTAATTAAAAATTTACAGCAACAAAGAGGGTAGTAAGCTCCTTGTCACTGGCAAGTTCAAATATGGCCTGGGTATACACTTGATTGGGCTTTCTAGAGGAGGCTCATTCATCACACCAGGCTCATCTTTGAACGACTTGGTTTTCAGTATTTCTACAAAACCTGGGAACTTTTGATTCTATGAGACAGTTTACCAAGAATTATTAAGCTATAGAACTAATTGATTGTACCGGTTCTAAGAAGTAAGTTTTGAGGAAGGTGAGAGGGCCTTCTGGTGGCTCCGGGCTGAATAAGGGAGGGAAATATTTGTGGAGGACATGGGAGGATTCAGAGTTGGAAGAATGTTCTGAGGAAATCTGTAGAGGAGGAAAAAGTTATCAGACACACTCAGAGATCAGTTTGACTAAGATGAAGATTCATGTAGTGTCGTATAAAGACTGGACTCAGTGAGGTAGAGTGTGATAGAGCCAATGGGAAGAGGGCAGATTTTGTCAACTCAGAAGTGCTCTGCAAATGTTAAGTTTATTCTATTTTCACCAAGAGACTTGAATGGCAGGTGGAATGTCAGGAAGCCTGGCAGCAGGTAATGCTCAAGTCTAATGATGGCCAAAGTGTGTGTCCCCACAGAAGTGGAGAACTTTAAAACGTATTGAAGTTTCCAGAAAATAGGTAACACAAACAGTTGGCACCAGGGAAAGAACTCCAGCCTTCTAGAGAGCCTACTAAGAATAAAGAAACACCAAAATCCCAAAGAAATGATGTATCCTTAGCAAGTAACCAAGTTATAAACTCAGATCTGACATTACATACCAAGGACCTCAAAGAATCAGTCAAAGGCCAGTCAATAGAACTAATGTATATTAGTTCTATCTATCACTATCTTATGGCACCAATAAAGAGGCTGACTTCTTTCTGAGCCTCTCCAATTCTGACTTATGGTTTCTTAAACTTTTTCCCTTTCTGGAAAGGTTGCCCTCAGAGCCTGTAGTAGAGCTGAATTGGAGATGGAAGTCCAGGGATCCTAGCCACAAGGACTGGGGAATAAGGAGGGAGCAGCAGATCTATATGAGCTGGCGTGCCTGCTCTAGTCAGCTGTTAGCTGCTGCCTGGAACATGATGCTGAGAAGACTTGAGAGCCTCTGTTACTACTTGGTGTGAAGAAACACAATAGTCCAGGGATGGCGACTTCTGTGGGCGTGGGACAGAGGTCAGCACTTGCACCCCATGTTCTTCGTTCGGGCACAAGAACATTCCAAAATAGACTCAGGGATGAATTGGAATCAATGTGGCAGATCTTGATTACCAGATGAAAGGATCGCAATTTTCTGTGAGCGCTAACGGCCACCTCTGGAAACTCGTGGCCAGCAGGGATGTGCACTCCTGATGTTGAATTGGGTCAACCAAATAGGTTTGCAGAGAAGACACGTTGGTCGGCATAGCAGTGGTTCTTCAACGTCTGTGTGTGTGGCTCTCAGCTTTCACTCTAGGGTGAGAAATGGGATTCCGGGCCCTCATGTTAAATTTTCTGTGCAGTGAATTGTAAAAGCAATTGCCAATAAGAATTATTTCATGTACGCATAATCCCTTGTGCAGCATGCTGCAAATTTATTCATGATCTTCTCCAGCTAATATGAGGAAACTCAGCTGCAGTGCCAAAATGACAGGATGATTTATATATAAAACTGAAATCCACATTAAAATTCCCCTACTTGATCTCCTGCTCTGGAATGCGAAGGGAAATTCAAGGGATGCTTAAAAACCAACTTTCCTAAGGTAAGATGTGCAGGTAGGAGATTAACATCATTACCCATATAAGACAGAATTCGTGTGTTTATGAATATATGGGACAGAAGCACTGAAGAAATAATACCAAAAATACTGTGCAAACTTGGTAAAAATTATAGAATTTTAATCTGAACATGAAAAAAATATATATCTTTTGCAATACATTTTACAGATGAAGGAAATTAGGCCCAGAGAACTACAAAGACTCATCAAAGGCTCCATAACAGAGGCGGAAACATGACTTGATTTAGATCTGCCACATGCAGAACCTTTGTGTTTTTCCCTTCATTGTGGTATATTTTGAGTTATCTATTTTTTAGAGTACCTTCATTAGCCCAGTTGCTGAGATTGAAAATCTCTGTTTCTGTTGACCGTGCTCATTCTGTGTTCCTTCCCTCAATCCCTGCTGCCTTGTCTCAGGTGTGGGTATCTGCCTACTTTCTGCTGACCTAACTTTTGCATTTGCCTCTGGTTTTCTTTTTCATTTTTCTTGAGCTTCAGTTTTCTTGAGTTTCTCACTTAAATGTTCTTCTGTAAGAACATCCTCATTGGCTTGATGGTTCTCATAATTTTTCTTCTTTGTCGAGTACCATAAACCATCTCAGATTTAGGTTTATAAAGCACATTTTGTATTGTCTTTCCCAGGATCAAAAGCTTTCAAAGGAACCCAGTTTCCTACCGATTCGGGTCCAATGGCTTTATCCTCACACTGAGGAATAATACTTCACCATCTAGCCCCAACTCATGACCCACTTCCAGAAAAGAAATCACTCCTTTTTTGTCTCATGCCATATTTTATATATATTTAATTTTAATTTTTTATATGGTTAACACATTATACACACACACATATATATATGTGTGTGTCACCTTGTAAACTTGGACATAGTTATGACATTTCATTTACTCCACTGAATTTTCCAGAGACTTTGCTCTCAAAGAGCACATCTAACCTGTTGCCTCTGTGCTGGGCTTGTTGACAGCTTCATCACAGATGCTCAGGCATTTCACGAGTAAATAAAATTTCCCTCCCAACTTACATGTCCCATCAATTTCTTACGCAAGTGTTTCTGTTCCACTCCAAGAACATGTAATGTAAAGTCCCTGTTCTACTCACTATTCCCCACCAATCTCTTTCTCTTCCTCCCTTCATGGCTATCCAGACTAGGTTCTTTTCTACCATTTCATTTCCTATCCATTGTACTCAAGTGCTGTTTTTCTTTATGCAATCTTTCTTGATTATTACAACTGAAAGAGATTTTTCCTGCATCAGACATCCTGTCACTTAAGGATTGCAATACAAAACACTTAAGGATAAGTGTCCTAAATGCTCTGTATTGCAATTATTTTTTTGCATGTTTTATTTCCTTGTGGATGACAGGAGTCATCCTATCAATATTTGTGTTTCCTAGAGCAGTTAGTGCCAAATGAAAGAGCAATTGCAGAATGCTAGTTCAAGATGGAACATTGACCACATTACTTAATAACAAAAATGGAACTGGCAGTGAAAAGGAAGAGGATTATTAACAAACCAAAACTCAGAGGAATTTCTGAAAAACTGGAAAACAACTCACATATAGACATAGCATGGTGGGCTTTTCAGACATCCACAGATAAAAAAAAATTCTAAACTTTATTTAAAAAAATAACAGCAAGTATTAAAGAAACACTGGACTTCTCATTAGTAAAATCTAATGTTTGTCAACAAAGGAACAACAACTCCATTGTAATGAAGGAAACCACATTAACATTCAAACTTGAGGGCAAAATTAAGTGCTTTCCAACATAAAGAGACTGAAAAAGTTTATTTGGTCACACACATTTTCTTTGACTATAAACAATTAAAAATAAATCCAAAAAGAAATATGAAGAAGAGGATTTAAGTTTTAAGCAAGGTGGGACTAACTTCTGAGTGTGAATAACAGATACATTTCAGAGTGACTTCTTTACTGCTGGTAAAGAAATAATCATTCCAAATTAGAACATGAAGTCTGAGGACTGCATTAAAATGTCTTCAAGAAGAAAATAGATAGTGTCATCCAAAATAAGTGATTATCTTTTTTGTCAAGGGAAAAAAAAGGCAATTACAAAGTGAGGCTAAAAAAAAAAAAGGAAAATAAATCATGGTCTCCAAAATGAAAGTTTGACATAACTTTTTAACAATTGATGGAGTTTAAAGAGTGGTGCCTTTTGAGATCATAAAGTCAAACAAACAATATTCAGGTAATTCCTAGGAAGAGAGAACACTGACTGATATTCTCAGTTCAAGGATTTATGGTAGCCACAAGCCATAATTACTTTACCATCATTTTCTTTTCTAGAGAATGATTTATCAGTTTTTTGATAATGACCAATTTCGTAAAGGTTTTGAAAAATTTTATACTTTATATTTAACCTTTAAGAATTTACACATAGTGTTGAAGGAAATTTTTATTTTACATTTAACAGGTTCTTTAGTTTTCTTTTTTCCCAATAAGTCTGAGTAAAACCAAACACTTTGATTAACATATTAACAGTTGTTTTCTCATGATTATTATTTGCTCTACTTTTCCAAGTTTTATAGTACAAGTACGTATTTTAAAGCAAAAACAAAGTCTATCATTTTAAGCAAACAAGTATGTTAAAAGTACCAAGCAAATATCTTTGTTTTTATTTACAATATTGTAACCCAATTCCAGAAAAAGCTCAGAACAATAAGAGATGAAGTAGATTTTCAGTCTATCATGCTGTTTATTTCTTTTACTTTTAAAAAATTCACTAAATCAAATTGTCCTATTTCCTTTGAATGTAGAGTTTAATTACTTCTGAGTGAATTTAATTAATAATATTATTAATGTTTAATCCAAAATTATTTTTCTTTTCATTTTAAGAAAAATAAATCTTAGAAGTTTCAATAAAATTCATCAAAATTAAATAAAAAAAATTTTGCTCCAAAAGTAATGGAAAAGATAATCCATTTTTCAGGCTCTTTCATTTTATTGATCAAACATAAAGTATTTAAACACAGACCAACATTATAATGATGAAAAGGAAAATCCAAGATGTAGAAAGGTCGGAGGATCTTGGAATGATCAGCAGTAAATGAGAAAGAGACGATGGTGTGTAGATTTGACCCTCTTGTAATTCTGCTGGTCATGGGACCAGACCCAGAGACATCCTCCAGTGCGAAGGAGGAGTCTGATGGAACTGGCTGGAGCTGGATGGGGCCAGAACTACAGAACTGGCTTCTCTCTAGAGAAGTTAGATCCAGATTTGAGGGAGGGGAGCTGTAAATCAATGTTCCTGGCTAAAACAGGCAAATGTCAACTTTGGAGTCAAATGGGATGAAATCTAGCACCACAATTACACAACCAAGTTATTTGACCTCTTCAATCTTTCTTTCTCCCTGTCTTCAAAATGGTGATAATTCTTTTTTTTTTTTTAAAGATTTTATTTATTTGTTTGTCAGAGAGAGAGAGAGAACACAAGCAGGCAGAGACAGAGGGTGAAGCAGGCTCCCTGATGAGCAAGGAGCCCGATATGGGACTCGATCCCAGGACCCCGGGATCATGACCCAAGCCGAAGGCAGCTGCTTAACCAACTGAGTCACCCAGGTGTCCCCAAAATAGTGATAATTCTTACCTTGTATTTGCTATGAAGCTGGTCAAGTCTGAACAGGTGACATTTTTGTGATCCTAGGGAATCCTTTTGTACAGCAAAGGAATTTGAAGATAGGTGGAGGTTCAAAGACAAGCTTTGGTCTACATAGAACCAGAGTGCTGGCAGGATATTCATGCAGAAAGCAATTTGCATGAAATGGTTACACACAGAAGATGTTGGGGAAAGACTGGATCTTGTTGAACCCAAGGTCCCTGGTTCACTGTAGTTACACTGGCTACTGGATGCAAGACAAAACCAATTTGTTTCATCCTTCAGTTTTCTTGAGGGGAGTTGGGGTTTCGTATGTCCTCCAGGCTTCATCAGGTTTAGCTCAAAATTCAGTTGAACTGAATTTACAAATAATTCTTCTCAACTGTACATTTGAATGATAGATAGCATCTTAAAAATACATTCATATCCGAGTCCTGGTCCCTACAATTTTTGTTTAACTGTTCTAATGCGTGGCCGGGAATGAGAACCACTAAGCAAAATTCATTAGTGTCTACAACTAAATGGAGTTGAAAAATTTGGGGTTGAAAATTGATTCCTCAGTTATAAAAAGATGCTGTCACTCACTTGCCTTTGACTCTAGTTCTAGAAATGACTATTGTCTCGGGTTCAATATCAATTTTTAATTTAATTTAAGTAATATGAATGCATCCTACAGTTTAAAGGCTATGAGGTAACTCTTCATGTTAAGTAACTCGCCATAATAAATCCTCATGAATAAATCTCAGAATAACAGAGAATACTGGACTGCACAAGGCTGCTGGGCAAGTCTAACGTGTGAACATGACATTAAGATCACTGCCTTATTTGCCAAGTAGTTTAGTGCATTTTACATATATTTAGGCCAAAACATTCTCCCTTGGCGATTTTCTTGTCTACACAAGTCTCCCTAAAACAGAGTGAGATGGTATTAGAGCCTTGTTCATGGATGCTTTTGCCTTAGTTTTCAAACTAATCAATAAAGAGAATTTTTCCTACTGACAGGACTCCCGAAGCTAGTGTCTGTAACATTAGCAGATTGCCATGTATAGATTTATTCTAGTTCTACCCTAACAAATATATATTGATTCAGTAATTGATTGATCGGTTGGTTGATTTATGGAATTATTTGCTAACTTATTCTGTTCCACTGTCCAGTAAAAAGTTAAGACAAGATGGCGTCTAATGAATAACCATGACCCCACTTCCTTCGCCTTCCCTTGCAGGATTCCAATCTAGGTGAAAGTGGCTAGGGAGTGGCATGTTGGTTCGCCTGTTTAAACACTCCGAGTCTGTGTGATATGGTTGCAATCTGTTCGTTACTCATCCTTCCATATGGCCCATTGACAGCTGATAGCAACTTTGCTCATCATTACAGTTGGGGGGTTGACAGATGACAGATGTCAGTTGGAGATGGCTCTCTCACACATGGCGGACCAATCACCAAGCAAGGTAGGGACAAGATCCCAGCCAACAGATGGCTTGGCCTGTCTTGATTAGGCGGTAATTAAACATTTTGGCTAGAAACCTCCTTTTTTAGGTTTTCCTTAAGAAGTTGTCACTCAATCCCATATGCACTGATGTTTCCCATCCCCAAACATTCTTTCACACTGTCATTCAGGCACTTGACAGAAGTTCACACGAGTACATTTTCAGAGATTCTGATCAAACAAACTCTAGAAAATCGAATGAGAAAACCACTAATGTTTAACACATCACAAGGAAACAATTGAATTATAAATAGCAGCGTTAGGAATGTCAGAGGAGTGTTTTAGCAGAAGACTCATTGCTTTCTTTTAAAAAACGATGTTCTAAAAGACATTTATTTTTCTTACAGCTTTCTTTATGTTCTCACTAATGTTTATGTTTTAAGAAGATTGTTCTTTTTCCCAACTGGGTTTCTCCATCTGATTATTTGTGTAAAAAAGTCCCATGAATTTTGGCCAAAGGCACGATATTTCAGAACGGGTCCTACAAGCTCATTGCAGGACCCCCACCGGTGTGTGGAAGGAAAGACTTTATTCATAATGAAAGGAAGCAGCTTTATCTGGGATACTCCTCATCTGAACTCTTCATCCAGACCCACTTCTGGAGACTTTCTGCTTTATAGTTCTTTTTTTCCACTTTATAGAATTCTTCTTGTGACTGATTCTCTGGTTCACACATAGAGAAAGCATTTTAAAAATACCACATATGGATCCAATGGAGAACTACAATATATAACTTTTAAAAGCTATAACATATTTTGACATCAAAATATAAAAAACTTTCTAAAAGGTAAAATTCTGCTTACTTTGTTTTCTTCTAGTAGGAAGTGAACTAACTTTCCCTGAGACAAATGGCAATATTTTTTAAAAATCATGTTGCGTATAGGTTTTCCTAAGGGAAAGAAAAATAATCTCTTCAAAAATTGGAGCATCTTTGTCTCAGTGAACAGGCTGGAGAAAAAAACGCATATTTAAAATAAATTCATATCCATGATTTATTGAAGGAAAAACCTGCCACATAGTAAGTTGTGATGACCAGCAAGCTTGCTTTCATCAAACCCTGTGTCTTGTAGGACTCCAATTCAATTCAATTTGTTTTTTTCCTCCCTTAAAGAATCCAATCCAATTCAATTTTGTTTTTTTTTCCTCCCTTAAGCACACAGGACCATGATCCACAGAAATACGCCTCAGGAATTGTGTTGTGTACATGCTGCTTCTTCACATTCTTACCACCAGTAGCCACAGCCCTCACGTCTGCGGTGGCCTCCAGTTTGTTGATCCTGGACACGATGGGATCATTGTGCCTTCCACAGTCATCACCATGTGCAGCTGAAGTACGTGGTATGAGGCTCTCCAGCCACGGATCAGCATCAGGGCAAGGAGAGATATACCTTCAAAAGTCCACATCAGACGGAGCCAGAGAATACTACCTATTAATTGTGCATTACTGGTACAATTTCTTATCAGAGCTCTTTTAGAGTTTCCCTCATTCATAATATTGAAGTTGACTCAAGAGTTCTCACCTTTAGTTGGTTTGGGAGCTCATGCATCCTATGTAATCTACATATTTATAGTCCACACACTTGAAAATTAAGTCATCAGAGGCTATATTAAAAGTAATATAAAATAATTTATGCTCTGTCCATTTTAACTTCAAGTGTTTTTATTTACTAAAATCCCCACTTGTAAGGGTCCATAGAATTAGTTTGTTCAAATGATGCTGTAAATAAATACCTGATTTCTAGTTGCTGATGTTTTTTATGATTCTGTAGCTATTAGCTTGTGTGATATAATGAAGGCAATAAAAACAGATCAAATGCAGGTTTGCTGTCCTCTTAGTCTTACTGCTGATATGACTAAGTTTGGGTTCTTCCAAGAAAGGGCCTGAATGAAGGACCTGAGCACAAGCAATTGATTAGGAAGGCTCCTGGGTGCCAGGGAGAGCAAGATAGAGGTGGGAACATAGCCAGGCAAGGGTGGGATTTCAGATGAAGATCCAGACTCTCTGGGATTCTACAGGGGCTCTGGGAGTATGTCCAGATTCAAGGCCAGGTACTGGGGGTTTGTACCTTCATACCAGATGTTGACCTTGAGCTGCTGCTGCTGGTGATGGTCGAGAGGGTTTCTGGCTCTCTTTACCACTTGAGCAGTGAACTGGGTGGTGAGGCCCGTCTGAAGGTGGCTGATGTGGGCCATAGTGGTCAGTTCACAAACGCTGGGGCAAGGATGCACAGAGCTGGTGAAAGGCACAGAGTCTACGTTACGGGGGGAGGGGGAAGTGAGCACAAACCCTGGCTGCTTACTCTGACCTTGGGAAAGCTACTCACACTTTCAGAAGACGGGGTTCTTCACCTGTATGCGTGTATGTGAGGGGTGAGGGAGGGGTTGCCTGCAAAGGTGGCGCTAGTGGAAGATAAAGGGACATAAAACACTGTGTGGAAGTGCCTGGCACAGCACCTCAAATGCCCTTTTCAGTTGACCGTGGTAACTGTCTCTCCGCACTTCCTACACTAAACTGCTTTTTTGCATCATGCCCAGTTAAGGAATATTCTGCATGTCTTCTCTCCCATAAAAGACACCTCCTTTGGCATTTTTACCGAACACCCTACAGGTCGAAACGGCTGAATCCTGAAGTTGTAGAGACCCTCAAAGTCCATGAACCCATGGAAATTGTGCGGGAAATACAGATCGCAGCTTTTTTTTTTTTTTTTTTTTCCTGGGAAAAGGGAAATGATTTTTTTTGTCCCTTAAGCACACAGGACCATGATCCACAGAAATACGCCTCAGGAATTGTGTTGTGTACGTGCTGCTTCTTCACATTCTTACCACCAGTAGCCACAGCCCTCACGTCTGCGGTGGCCTCCACAGTTTGTAGATCCTGGACACGATGGGATCATTGTGCCTTCCACAGTCATCCCTGTGCGCAGTTCACAAAAGCTCGGAGAGGCAGGGTGGTGCTGAGCTCAGATTCCAGGTTTCCCGCTTTTTAATGGGGAACCTTTACACCACCACTACCATCTTGTTGCCTGGCACGAAGGGGATGATGGGTTTGGAAGGATGGAATTAGGAAAAAGGACTTGTGTGAAACACAGTGTGAAGCACATTGAAATCATGTGTGTGTGTGTGTGTATTACTGTTTGTGACCACTGCTCATGTTATGGCTACTATTGTTCTCATCACATCAATATGTGCTGCTCTCTAAAAGCCTGGATCTATATTCCTGCATTTCTGCCTCTGCTCTTATGCTCCCTTCGCTGAACTTTGCTCTCCAAGTAACATACTTGCACCCATTTGAGGACCAACCCCTCCTCCCCAGCACTAGCTCTCCCTCTCCTGCTGTGAGTCACAGTTTCCCAGTTCACCAGTCAGTCCACAGTGATCCAGCCTTTCCCAGGCTCCCATCAAAGTTCCCAACTCTGTGAGTCTCATCCCTCTTAAAAAACCAAATCCTTTAAGAAAAGAAGCCTTCCTTCTATGGCCCGATGCTCTACTCATCAGGGTCTCATAGAACCAGTAAATCCTAAGTATATGCGGAGTAGACTCTCACCTACTACGTGTTCAATGCATCATTTTAATGTAGCTCCTCCCTATTACCAAAGGACATCTCAGAAAGAGTGAGTTATTTCCTCATTAACGGTGACCAGGGATGTTGAGCTTATGGGTGCCTCACTGAATGCCCAGCGTGCAGTAGGTGCTCTGTCAATATTATCGAGTGGATCGACTTAGCAGTACAAAGGTTTTTACTTAAATTACTGTGAGGGGTGCCTGGGTGGCTCAATTGGTTAAGCACCTGAATCTTGATTTCGGCTCAGGACATGATCTCAGGGTTATGAGCTCGCTGTGTGGGCTCTGCCCTCAGTGGGGAGTCTGCTTGAGATTTTTTCTCTCCCTCTCCCTCTGTCTCCCACCCCCCCAACATGCCCGCTCTCTCTCTCTAAAATAAATAAATCTTGAAAAAAAAAAAAGGACCGTGTTTAGCATGGGTACCAGCATTGATGAATTTATGGTACCTTTACATTTACATTTTAGCATGGGTACCAGCATTGATGAATTTATGGTACCTTTACATTTACATTTAAAATGTATTAAGTAAGGGAATGAAAACATTGTTTCCATCATAGACATGGAGAAATTAAAGTATCAAGAAACAGAGCTGAAAGTCGGAGAAGACTTTTCCACAAGCTACTGTTTTTGAAGCCGCCAAGTGTCCCCAGCTGTAGCACAACACTAAAAAACTGTTGCTTTGGGGCTGGTTAATGATACCTCATTACTGATAGAAGATAATGAGATGATAAGGGCAAGATTCATTGACCTTTCAAAGGCTTTTGATTTAGTAAATGACACTGTTGGATAAGCTAATTAATTTTGGCTTTTCTCCTGTAGTGATGGAGGAGTTCAGATCTCATTTGATTAGTAGGAAAAATCAGGGGCTGTTTTAAGGCTATCAGCCTGATTTATTACTCTTCCTATCTGATGGTGCCTTAGGGCTCAAGAACTGATTGACTTTATTTTATTTATTTTAAAATTATCTTTCTGATGCTAGCGATGATAAGCCAAGAATTCACTTACAGAGCAATGATAATACCACTCCAAATAACATTTCCCTTAGTATCCCAGGACTTAATATGTTTTTGTTTCTGAGCCCTACATTTGCCAACAAAGAAGATTCTGGAAGATAAGCTGGCTAATGGTGGAAACATTGCTTGGTGACAAACTTCCCCTCTACAGGTGAGAGCAAACACATCTGAATCTAAGAAAAGCAGGAAGACAAACAGTTTGGTAGAGATGAGTTGGTCAAAGAGTCTACTGAATTCTCAGTTTCTAGGTAATTCGAGGCATGTGCCTTGAGCTGTATTTCAATAGTAAAAGCTTGGCATTTTTTTCAATAAATACTGGCCTGGCCTGCTAAACCAGGTCCCACATTGCACTGCAGACTACCCTCTAATGGGAAACGATGACTGCACTTATTCTTTAGACTGAGGCATATATTTAAAATGTTTGGCACCTACAAAAAGCCTGTAATTCTATTCTCCACTGAGTTTGATTCTATTCTTCACTGACTGAAGTTAAATGGAAGGAATGTAAAGCAATCTTCTTTTTAACTGAAACGAGTGTATTTTTTAGAACTTGTGAGTTTAGATTTATTTCCCTTTGGCTTTCAAAGACATACCTGTAAATAGTCATTCAAAAAAAGTGGAGTTGAACTCTAATGAGGAAATAAATCATAATTCAAAGCTAGAAAGTATGGAGAATGATACATTGGGCTTTTGACGTCTCTATTATATAACAGAGAACAGCAGACTTAAAAGCCTATTAGCCCCATACACCTATCATATGACCTCAAGTCATCCCCCGAGACATTTACCCAAGAGAGCTGAAAACATATTTCCACTCGCAAATGTTCACAGAAAATTATTTGTAGTGGCTGAAAACTGGAAACTACTCCAATGTCCAGTAATGAACAAATGGATAAAAAAAATTGCAGCATACACATCTACACTGTATGACTCAGCAGTAAAAAGTCAAATTATCAATACACACAACATGGATGGATCTCCAACTAATGGCGATGAATAAAAGTCAGACAATAAAAAAGTACATACTGTATTGTTTCATTTGTATCAGGTTCTTAAAAATACAAACTAATCTATAATAACAGTGTTGCTGGGCGTTTGGGGTGGGAAGTGTGCTGGGGCCAGTGAGAAAATGGGAAATGTATTAGTCATGATTCTCCAGAGAAATAAGACCAACAAGATGTGGAAAGAGGGAGATTTATTTTAAGGACAGACTCACATGATTGTGCAGGTGTGAGTCCAAAATCTGGAGGGAAGGGTAGTTGCTGCATCTAAAGTCCAAAGGTCTTCTGAAGGCAGGATTCCTTCTTATTTGGGGAGCTCAGTCTTTTCTCTTAAGGCCACCAGCTGATTGGATGAGGCCCACCCATGTAATAGGGGGCAATCTGTTTTACTCAGCATCTACTAATTTAAATGTGACTCATCCAAAAACATCATCACAGAAATACCCAGAATAATGTCTGACCAAATATCTGGGCACCGTTGGCCCAGACAAGTTAACACATAAAATTAAACCATCACAGGGAGGGACAAGAGTGAGCATTGCCAAGACCATGAGACAATTTCGGGGCTTATGTATATGCTGATTATCTTAATTGTGGTGATAGCCTTTATGTATACATAAGGTGAAGTTTATAAATCTCTACACTACATATGTACACTTTACTATATGTCAAACATATTTCAATAAAGTCCTGAAAAAAACGGAATCAAATTTACTCAAAAGACAGTCACTGAGCAGGCTGGTTGACACTGGGGAGGGAGAGATCTCCAAGGCCTCATCTATGTGCCCCTTAAAGAACTTCTTTATAAAAATGTCCATCAGCAGAGAAATGAAATGTTGCTATATGAAAATAACCTGTGCACAGTAATAATGGTCCATAGATTCCACATGCTAAAAAATAAAATAGGTATGGGATACCGCACTTTGGACATCCCACTGGGCATCATGGCCGACTTCACACTTTTGGTGTTTGCTCTTTTCTTTCAATACAGTAGTATTAAAAAAGAGCCCCTTCTTTGGTATGTGGTTATCTGGTGCTGTGAAATGGATTAGGGCGCGTCATACCCTGGCGTACAAATCCATGTTGACAGGGCACCGCATGCCAATGGAGGATGACTTCTGGCGGGATAATTCAGTCCTCAATGGAAGGCACCATTTGTCTCTTCCTCTCCCCCCTTCCTGCTCCCACCCCCCACCAGTAACTGGCAGATATTTACTTTAGCAGCAAAACAAACCGTCAAATTATACACTCTTTCTTGTGAAAAATAAAATAAATTAAATTCATTTCGTGGTTGTAAATGGTAATGAGAATCTGAGAGATGCGTTGAATGAAAATCGAAGTGGTGGGTTAATATTATTTGGGTCCAGTAGGTTCAAGATCTTTGAAAAGAATGATGAAAAAAAAAAAAAAAGAAAGAAAAGAATGATGAGTTATTCTTCACAGTAAAGGGGAGCTTTAAAATAATAACTTAGTTGAATTTTTTTTAGAAACTTTGTTTTTAAGAGTTTTTAAGTCTTTCTTCAGCATTTAGAGTTGATATGACCCCTTATCTTTAGGCTCACTGAAATGGGTCTTAGGGCTGCTTTTCTCACTGATCTTTTTCTCTTATAATCAATGCACTGAGTTGAGGCAGATGAAAATACCGCCTGCATTTGCCTTGCACAAAAGAATAGAATAGGGAGTCTTTCGGAGGTCAAACAAACTCAGAATCCTCCTGGACACAGAGTTCTGGGGAGCACTGACCATCGTATGGTGACAAGGCGATTGAAACAAATTTATTACCATCAGTGCAAATGGCACAGTAAGTGTAGAAAGATCAACTCTGAAGACAAACAGTAGGATCACAGGTAGAAAATATCACCGTGCCCAAATGCCTCTTTGTCTTTCAGTGACACCCCTTTCTCAGTCCACATACACAGAAAGGCCGTACTCCGTCCACATCCAGAAAGCTCGTGTTGGAGGAAGGAGGACAGATTACACTAGGATTTTCCCCTTTTCTGAAGGAAAACAGGATGCTGGAGCCCTGCTTCTGTTGAAGGTGCGCGAGCCCAGGAGACACGATGGGAGGCTGTGATCGCTCCTTAGTATTCTCCAGGGGATGGTGGGGTCACGGTCGTTAATCACCCAAAGGGGATATTCACTTGTGAATCTTAAATACCTTTGTAGTTGTTGAATAATTTATATTTTTTCATAACACGCCTATAAAAGAGGCAGGAGTGGTCAACCTTACTGCTTCCATTTCACGTGCGAGGGAGCAGAGACAGAGGGAGGTTGAGGGGCGGGGTGCGCGGGGACCTGCAGGGAGAGAGCCGAACTTTGCCTCTTAGGGCTGCAGCTGAGCTTCTTTCTCCTGGGGAGTCTCATTCCCTCGCACTCTCCTGTCCACCGCTTGCTAGTTCCTTAGTACTCGGAAGCTAGTGCTCTTCCCACAAAGGTGTCTTCCCTCCTACAACACTGTAACTAGGACTCGGAGAAATGGGACCCAGGCACTCACGTTGCTTCTCGAGACTACCCATTTTCCCACCGCTGTCTGTGTCTCGGGCAGCTAATCCCTGCAGCAGGGCTTGGCCTCTCTTTCCAACAGAGATGTGTTCTGTGTGTTCTGAGAGAAGGGACAGCCAGCGTGGGGGCGGGGAGCGCGGCCTCACCTTCCTTTCCTTTGCACCTCTGCTGGCCAAGGGATGCTTTCTGAAACGCTTGTCTGACTTCCCCAGATGGAAGCCTGTGTTTCTGAGCAAGCGTTTCCCACTTTCACCCGGTATGTGTCTCCTGTGATCACTTCATATCCAGACAGGAGAAAACAACTTCAGTAATTGCCAACTTAATTGGCGAGCATGGATCTCTAGGCAGCACTTATGTGTCTTGTCCTGTCAGGTTGCTCCACGATCCTCGACTGCTCCAGAATCGCATTATTCCCAAGATGGGCACTGTGCGTGCCTTTCATTTTCCAGTCACTGTGCTAAATCCCACCCTCTGCTTCCCGAGGGTTTCAACTACCTGGATTGTGAAGAGGGGGAGGGGACGCACCTGCAGCCCCTTGGCCGGGTCACAAGAAGGCTTCTTTGTGTGTGTGCGTGTTTGTTTGCAGACCCGGTTCCCGCAATCCGCCCACTGGTGGCCTTCAGCCAGCGGGGACAGGGGGGTCCCTCAGGGGTCTTCACAGTATGGGGCCCGTGGGGTTGTGGCAGGGGACGTGGGCGAAGAATTTCTCAGCAGGCTGAGGATGAAATTGCTTATTGAAACTGGAAATAAAAATAATGAAACCACAAGATCACAGAAACCCGAGGACTGTAGACTTGAAAGGGACTATGGAGAACATCTAATTTAATTCCCTCTTCTAGGATAAAACGCGGGTCTGAGTCCCAGTGAGGTTAAAAGATTTTAAAGAGGATAATTTCGTGTTTCTCTTTGCTTTCTTCCTCGAGGGCTTTCAATACTTTTTGTTTGTTTTTGTCTATATGATGTCTTCTCTGAGAATCAACTCTTAATTACACTGGACGTGGGGTGGGAAAGGGAGATAAAAGGAAGGTCACTTACGACTCTGTTTGGACTTCACGTGTCAGTGCATGTCTGAGAAATTCATTAAAGAATGAAGCCTTATTCCTCAGACCATCCTCACGCCAGGATGTAAACTTAACCAAATTTCTTATTGGACTGCTGCCCATATTTAAATCCAATGTCCTTTCTTCCTCTTGCCCTGCACCCTAATTTAGATGATGTCAAATTAAGCCGTGAGGGATAAGAGTCGATCGTCTCCCTAAATCCTCTGAAATAACTGTATATTTCCGCTCATGTAAAAATTAGGTGTTTATATATTATCACCAAGGCAGGCCACACCTGTGAACAGAGGATGTGAGGAGATCGATAAAAATTTCAGAAATCTCAGAGTTCTCCCTGCTTCTCCTCCATATTCAGCACTTAACTTTAGAATATTCACTATTCCTTTGGAGTCAACCTGGCAAAGAACTTTTGGGTGAATCTGACAAAGATATGTTCCTTCAGCCAGAAAAGTAACATATCCACTTGCACCAAATTCTGTTTATAACTTTTAGGAAATATAAAGATATTGGGTCAAGAACCCCTATTATGGATTATCTGTAAGAAACTTAGTCCATTTCTCAGAGTGATTTAATAGCTGAACTCGTGTTTGAAGTCAGGCAAAACTAATGGTAGGTCAGCCGATGGTAAGAATTGAGATTTTTAGCTACCACTGATTTCACTTAGTGAAAAAGCCACTAGCCAGACCAAAGATATTTGAAATAACCAAGGCTTCTTGCAAATTGACATAATGGAGACTCATCAATGAAGAATTTGGGAAAACTTAATGATAATTACCTTAATGGTAAATATACATAAAAAAAACAAATGAGATGAAAAGTTGTTAATGAAATGTTTTTGTAAATTTTATTATTTCCATAGAACCAAAAGTATGGGGTGCAGATGTGGTTAAAATAAAAGGTTTTTTAAACCACCCTCCCACTGAAGGTGAGCCAGAGGTCAAAACAGTATAATCCATGTAGAATGTATATATTCCAAGAAAAGCAGATTATGTGATGACGTTGCAATGCACACAAAGTTAAAGAAAACAAATGTAGTGCACTGGACCTTGAAAGTTCCTAAGTTTATTCTTTGATGAAATTCCAGAAACAGTTAAGAGGCAGAATCTGGAAGAGGAGAATCCATCAATTGGAATGGATTTTGGGAATTGTAGAAAACAGAGAGGAGATACATTTCTTTGATGAACACAGACACTTTGGTAATTATACTATATCAGAACACACTGCAAGTTATGAATTTAAAAGGCCATAATTTAATGCATGTATTTTTTAAATTATATATATGTATATACATGTACATATTAATAATAATAAAAACTTTTTAAGATATGGGGCCAGACGAGAGAAGTAGGGAGGGCAGTTAAATATAAATCACAATTTCTACCATCAACAAGATGTACATAAAACTGTTGAATAATAACACAAGGGCAGCATTTGAGTATTGGCACATAGAGCAATTTTAAAAATAGAACAAGAAATGTGCGGGAAGAAAGGGATCAGCGAAGACATATGTGAGGGAAATCGTTGAGTAGGAGCTGGGAGTTAAGTTGGATTTGAGGTCTGGAGAGGATATGGACGAGAGTCAGATGCTGGCTTTAGTTTTATGATCCTTAGTGACAGGCTGCTCTCTCGCTGGCAGGCTGAAGGGGGTACTGTAGTCTGGGATGAGTCGCCGCCGAGCAGCACTGAGATGCTGGGGACTTCACAGCCGAACTCCCCAAGTGATAACTTGGGACGGAGACCAGCCTGCCCAGCCCCCAGGGCTGCGTGGGATGGCGCATGGTGAAATCAGGGCATGCCTGACACTTGGTCCAGCTAATTCCACAGAAATATTGGCCACCAGGATTGTTTGGTGTCAGAGAGACAAAAAGACAACGCAGTGGCCGAATCTGTCATTTTTATCAAGCTATTATTTTGAAGTCGTGAAGTTATAGATCTCACTTCTTACTGTGGGCTTTGAGGATGTTTATCTCAACAAGAGTCCGGGAGTAAGGTGTTCTGGGGTGGGAGGGGGAGGCTATGTTTCTCCTTAAGGGAAAAGGATGGTCTTTTCCAGTGGAAATTCTTGCATGGCCTTTCCCAAGGAAGAAGTGAGGAAAGCGAAGGTTCATTATTTACTTCTGGAGGTGAAGCCTGCAAGGGAGTGGCTTACAGGATGTGCCCCAAACACACTCTAGACTTGCCCAAACGATATCAAACAAACAAACGCCATCGGTTACTGATGACTGATCTGAATTGAATTCTTTCAAGTGTCAATTTTTAAACTTAATTTGGACTTGAGAGACTGTGTGACATTGGTTTGGATTCTTCAGTGGCACAAGGTCCCTGCCACCACGGATGCCAGAGCAGAGTCTTACGTTTGCTTGTTTAATTTATACTTTTTAAAAACCTCTTCGACCTCCTGGTAAACAAAGAAAATCTTTCTTTCATGTCCCTTGAAATCTGCACATGTATAAAAGCAGCCAAAGAAACCAGTTATAGTCTGGAGGGTGCCTTTCTAGCTACTCGATCCCTGGAGATTCGGAAATGCCCCCATTGGGCAGCTGGACCGACCACAGCCATATTTGTCACGCCCCGAGGAGCACCCAAGAGATATCAGTGGCTACGGTCTTGGGAATTTATTTTTATTCTTATTTTTCCGCCCCTTCTTTTAATGACCCTCTTTCAGATAGGTCTTCTGAAGTTCAAAAATACCACTTGCCACTTTGAAACAGGGAGAAGCAAATCATAAGAAGAAAATAACACAGATAACACATATGCAAACAGAAAAGTAATCAAGGGCAATCACTTCCACGTTCACTTTCTTCCCCCCCTCAAGAATTGGCTACAGGGGTTTTTGCATGGGAGGCTCAGCTCTGTCTGCAGGTGCTGTCTTCCTGGAGGCGAGGGGGCCGGACACACAGGGGAGTGCACAGAAGAGCATGGGGAGCAGTGGGCAAAGCAGAGCCCCTCGCCTGTTTCTGGAGTGAAGGCACGTGCATGGAGGCAGACTTTGAAGCTCCAGGTGATTTTCACGGGAAGGAGAAACCCCACCACACTGCCCAGGGGCACTTCATGTGATGCTACAGTCAACCCCAAATCTCTGCCCAATTTGGAAAGTCCTCTAGGGCTTAGAGATCATCTCTCAATTCTCTAACTGGGGACCGAGCCAGAGATGCCGTTATTGTTACCCCAGGAAAACATGGGACACTCACATTCTCGTCCGGGTCAGAATTCTGAAGGGGAGAAGTGTTTCTCATGTCTCTGATTTCCCCTGGATAATAAACCATTGCAGTTCCATTGAGTTCTGCCTGGAGCGTAGTCCCCGGGTTTGAATTCTCTAGCCCTCTGGCTCTGGTCAGGTGGTTGAAGCTTTCTGAACCTCAGTTTTTGTTTTGTTTGTTTGTTTGATTTTTATCCTACAGTGTGGATAAAGTCACTACCTTATCACATCGTAGATCCAATTATACGTGTGTAAAGTGTTTCCACCATGTGGCTGGTGACCCTGGCTGTTAAATTGGACCCCTCAGCTCGGCCAGCGCCTCTGTGCTGATGGTTCTCTTGCTTACACACCCTGCCCCAACCTCGACCCTGAGTTCTAGGCTTGTTTACCCAGCTGTCTACATGGCCATTGGAGAGATGGCAGCTTAAGAGAAGGGTTAAGGTTGCTTAGACTCTGCCCCTCCAATGTTATGTGCTATTGCAAAAGCTAGTTTTTGTGCCTCAGCTGCTTCATTGGGTAATAATAATACCTATTTTTGTGTCTCATGAAGATGAAATTAGTTAATATAGATAAAAGGCTCAACGCACGCTTGGCCCATGGTAAATACTCCATGCATTCTGGATCATATTACCTCCACTGAATTTCTGATAGGTATCTTGGCTCCTGCCACGTGCAACCTGCTTCATTCATTCAATAATTCAACAGTTTCTGAGCCCTTGCACAGTGCAGCTGGGGACATGGTAGTTAAGGAGACAGGTTTTCTTTGCTCACAGAGCTGACTTTCTAGGGCAGAGGCACACAGTAACTAGATGAAGACACGATGCAATCTCAGCTTCCTCTTTTCTGCCAGGACCACCAGGCAGGCTCTGCCACATGGCTGTGTCTCCTGCCTCATGTCACTCCTAGCCTCTTCCCCTCACTGCTGTGGCCATGCTATTTATCTCTCTTTCTCGAGTGTCCTGGGCTTATTCCAGCCCTAAACACATTGTTCTCTTTACCCAGAGCATCCTTTCTCTGCATTTTCCCATGGTTGGCTCCATCTTGGCATCCAGATACCACCTCCTCCAGGAGTCTTCATTGACTGGTGTTGCCCAGTGCCCAACCTCAGCGACGTGCTGGGTCTTCATCCTGTTTATTCTCTTTCTTGCACTTGCCCACTCTGAAATCATTATGTGCTGGAGGAGGGACAAAAGGAGAGGGAGATAAGCAAACTCCCTGCTGAATGAGGAACCTGATATGGGGCTCAATCCCAGGATCTTGAGATCATGACCTGAGCCAAACCAAATGTTGGAAACTCAACCGACTGAGCCTTCCAGGAGCCCTGTTTGCTTCTTTCTTGCCTTCTTGCTACCTGAATGAAAGTTCCATGAGGACGAGGATCTCCATCTTGTGTATTACTCTGTCACCTCCCTGCATGGTGCCTGGTGTTAGGAAAAGCTCAGCAGTATTTACATGTACAGAGAAATTTTTCCTTACATGCCACACACACCCCCAAGTGAGGCTTAATCAATATGTCTACAGAATCCAGATTCTATCTTAAAAAAGGGCCTCACATGGTCATGACTCAGTAGAGGTGGCACAGCTGGCATGTGTCTGAGTCGGGGTTCCTAGGTGATCTTACTAGTGGCACTAACCAGGAAACAATACGACTGAGGGACAAGAAACAATTTGCCTAAAGCCACCTGTCAAGTCAGCAGCAGAACCAGGATGGGCTCAGCAGGTCTGTTGACCCCCAGTCCAGAGCTACCACCATTCCACACGTGGTCAGGCCCCGTCCTGAGCAGAGACTTGACATCTTCCTGCAATTCAGTCTGCTCCGCCCTACTCATCGGAAGGCTATGGGCTCCAGCTTCAAGGCTGTAGCCTTGTGTGGCTCCATGGTCAGTGATCACCGTGGGTGGGGGCTGACCCCAGGTTCCAAGGGACTGTCCTTGTGGACACCAAACTGGCATAACTGAGTTAAGGTAAGTGACAAATAAAGCCAACTTTTGACAAGCCAAGAAAGAGGGCCTCAAATTCAGACTCTAAATGAGATAATACGTACATTAATTCTGTGTGTTCAAATATTATTAATGAGACAAAAAGAAACTTTGAACTATATTATTGAACTATATTACAAATTATATAATTGTGTTTAAGCACTTCGTCATTGTAAAATGTAAGTGGCTTTGCTTTGCCTGATGTCTGAGGAGTCTGCCAACCAGCACTGGGCATGCCTCACGTACTTTTGAACTTTCTTCTTTCTCTAATTGCTGCAAACCCTAGCTCTGCTCCCTATTTTTGAGGAGACAGAGGTATACCCCTTGTTAGTAGTCATTCCTGAACCTATATATATATCTATATGACAATACAATCAGATGTCACACATTAGGTACAAGTAGTGAGGTTGTGTTCAATGCACACACTTAAAATTTTTTGAATCACTACAATAGTACAATATATACACTAATATGTATATATTATATGTATATTATATAGGTTATACATAAAGTCTCCTTTTTATTATTTTAGCTATCTAGTCATTTATCAAATACTATTGGGGTTTTTACTCTGTGATAAGTATATGTTAATTGTTAGAAATGGAAGGAGAATGCAAAATGATCTTCAAGAGTGTGAAATTCAGCAGAAGAAATATGTATGAGAAACAGGATATCATATAGTATGGGCGATGGAAGTAGATAAATACACACAATTATATAGAAATACAGAAAAACAAAAGCAAGTTTCTGCCTGCAGAATCAGGGAGGGTTCTGTGAAGAAGGTAATTTGAACTGAGCCCATAGTAGGAGTTTTCTCAGCAAAGAAGGGTGTGAGAGGGTATGAATGGAAATTGTGAGGAATGCCTGGCTTGTATGGTGGCGGAAAAAATCGACAAGTCTTGGGAATGTGGCGGAGACAGAGTACGCGGTGATGAACAGAAGCAGATGCCAGAAAAAGGGTAAATTGTTGCTGAATTGAACGTCCTTACTGCACTGAGTTTACATTTTTATTCTGGAAAGCCAACAGAATACTATAAGCATTGGAGTTGCTTGATCACTCTTTTTTTTGAAGGATTATTTTGACAGCAATATGATAAAGGGATTGAACTATTCATGTTTGGAAGTCAGGACTAAACTATTGTCAGTAAATCCTGATGGAAACTGTTTTAATACTTCAGGGGGAAAAATACCAGGGTCACACAGTGTTAGGGTAAGTGGAATACAGTGTCAAAAATTTAGAATCCACAGGAGAATGGATACCATTTGGTTGTTGTTTAGAAGTAAGAAGTTGCAAGTTTTCTAGTTTAGAAGGCTAGATGACAGTGAGGTTATTGATTGAGATCCAGAATAAAGAAGGACGACCATGATTTAGGAGGAAGGGAATACGTTCCATTCTGTACCTAGGAGACATACAAGTAGATCTACCTATGGCAGTTAGATATTGAGATCTAAAAAGCAGAAGGGAGTAGGGCAAGTAATTAGTTATTCATATAGATGTTATGTACCAACATAAGGAGGAAAAGGAGCCAGGTCCAAAATGTGTCATGATAAGCCCAGGTTTTGAAGAAGGGAAAACAACAAGGGGATGGGGCATAGAGAAATTTTTTAATTTAAATTCAATTGGCCAACATATACCACATCATTAGTCTCAGATGTAGAGTTCAGTAATTCATCAGTTGCATATAACACCCAGTACTCATCACATCACATCCCCTCCTAATGCCCATCATCCAGTTAGCCCATTCCCCCAACCATCACCCCTTGAGCAACCCTCAGTTTGTTTCCTAGAGTTAAGAATCTCCAGTGGTTTTTCTCCCTCTCTGATGACTTTCAGTTCAGTTTTCTCTCCCTTCCCCTATGATCCTCTGTGCTATTTCTTTTATTCCACATATGAGTGAAACCATATGATAACTGCATTTCTCTGATTGAGTTATTTCGCTCAGCATAATACCTTCCAGTTTCATCCATGTCAATGTAAATGGTAAGTATTCATCATTTCTGACGGATGAATAATATTCCATTGCATATATGAACCACGTCTTTATCCATTCATCTGTTGATGTACATCTGGGCTTTTTCTAACATTTGGCTATTATGGACATTGCTGCTATGAACATTGGGATGCAGATGCCCCTTTGGATCACTACATTTGTATCTTTGGGGTAAATACCTGGTAGTGCAATTTCTGGGTCATAGGGTAGCTCTATTTTTAACTTCTTGAGGAACCTCCACACTGTTTTCCAGAGTGATCCAGAGTGAGTACACCAGCTTGCATTCCTGGCAACAATGTAGGAGGGTTCCCCTTTCTCTGCATCCTCACCAACGTTTTGTTATTTCTTGTCTTATTAATTTTAGTATCCTGACTGGTATGAGGTGGTATCTCATTGTGATTTTGATTTGTATTTCCCTAATGCCAAGTGATGTGGAACATTTTTTTGTGTCTGTTGGCCATTTGTATGTCTTCTTCAGAGAGAAATGTCTGTTCATGTCTCCTGTCCATTTCTTGACTGGATTATTTGTTTTTTGAGTCTTGAATTTGATAAGTTCTTTATAGATCTTGGATACTACCCATATATCTGATATGTCATTTGCAAATATCTTCTCCCATCCCTTAGATTGCCTTTTAGTTTTGTTTACTGTTTCCTTCGCTGTGCAGAAGCTTTTTATTTTGAAGTCCCAATAGTTCATTTTGCTTTTGTTTCCCTTGCCTTTGGAGATGTATCTAGAAAGAAGTTGTTGTGACCAAGGTCAAAGAGGCTGCTGCCTGTGTTCTCCACTAGGATTTTGATGGATTCCTGTCTCACATTTAGGTCTTTCATCCATTTTGAGTTTATCTTTGTGTATGGTGCAAGAAAATGGTCCAGTTTCATTCTTCTACACGTAGCTGTCCAATTGTCCCAGCACCATTTTTTGAAGGGACTGTCCTTTTTCCATTGAATATATTTTTTTTAATTTATTTTTTTTATTATTTATTTATTTGACTGGGAGAGACACAGTGAGAGAGGGAACAGTAGCAGGGGGAGTGAAAGAGGGAGAAGCAGGCTTCCCACTGAGCAAGGAGCCTGATGTGGGGCTCGATCCCAGGACTCTGAGATCATGACCTGGGCTGAAGGCAGATGCTTAACTGACTGAGCCACCCAGGTGCCCACCATTGAATATTCTTTCCTGCTTTGTTGAACATAGAGTTGAGGGTCCATTTTTGGGTTCTCTATTTTGTTCCATTGATCTGTGTGTCTGTTTTTGTGTCAGTACCTTGCTGTCTTGATGATTGCAGCTTTGTAATAGAGCTTGAAGACCAGAATTGTCATGCCACCAGCTTTGGTTTTCTTTTTCAACATTCCTCTGGCTGTTCAGGGTCTTTTCTGGTTTCATACAAACTTCAGGATTATTTGTTCCAGCTCTGTGAAAAATGTCAATGGTATTTTGATAGGGATTGTGTTTAATGTGTAGATTGCTCTAGGTAGCATAGACAATGTCACAAAATTTATTCTTCCAACCCATGAGCGTAGAATGTTTTTCCATCTCTTTATATCTTCCTCAATTTCTTTCATAAGTGCTCTGTGGTTTTTAGAGTACAGATCCTTTACTTCTTTGGCTAGGTTTATTCCTAGGTATCTTATGGCTTTTGTGCAATTGTAAATGGTATTGATTCCTTAATTTCTCTTTCTTCTATCTCATTGTTAGTGTATAGAAATGCAATTGATTTCTGTGCATTGATTTTATATTGCCACATTGCTGAATTCCCTTACGAGTTCTAGCAATTTTAGGGTGGAGTTTTTGGGGCTTTCCACCTAATGTACCATGTCATCTGTGAAGAGTGAGAGTCTGACTTCTTCTTCTTCATTGCCAATTTGAATGCCTTTTATTTCTTTTTGTTGTAGATTGCTGAGGCTAGGACTTATAGTAATATGGTGAGAGTGGGCATCCCTGACGTGTTCCTGAACTTGGAAAAGCTCTCAAATTTCCCCATTGAGGATGATATTCACTGTGGGCTTTTCAAAAATGGCTTTTATGATATTGAGGGATGTTCCCCTTATCCTCACACTGTGGATTGTTTTAATCAAGAAAGGATGCTGTATTTTATCAAATACTTTTTCTGCATCAACTGAGAGGGTCATATGGTTCTTGTCCTTTCTTTTATTAATGTGATGTATCACACTGATTGATCTGCAAATGTTACAGCCCAGGAATAAATCCCACTTGGTCATGATGAATAATCCTTTTAACATTGTGTTATATCCTATTGGCTAGTATCCTGGTGAGAATTTTGGCATCCACGTTCATCATGGATATTGGTCTGTAATTCTCCTTTTGGTAAGGCATTTGTCTGACTTTGGGATCAAGGTAATGCTGGCCTCTTAGAACGAGTTTGGAAGTTTTCCTTCCATTTATGTTTTTTGAAACAGCTTCAGAAGAATGGGTATTGGTTCTTCTTTAAATATTTAGTAGAATTCCCCTGGGAAGCCATCTGGCCCTAGACTCCTGTTTGTTGGGAGAATTTTATGGGTCTGTTCAGGTTTACTGTTTCTTCCTGTTTCAGTTCTGACAGTTTATAAATTTCCAGGAATCCATCCATTTCTTCCAGATTGTCTAATTTGTTGGCATATAGTTACTCATAATATGTTCTTAAAATTGTTTGTATTCCTTGGTGTTGGTCATGATCTCCCCTCTTTCATTCATGATTTTATTAATTTGGGTCCTTTCTCTTTTCTTTTTGATAAGTCTGCCTAGGGGTTTATCAATCTTATTAATTCTTTCAAAGAACCAGTGTCTAGTTTCATTGCTCCTTTCTACTGATTTTTGTTTCCATTTTATTGATTTTAGCTCAATTTTTATTACTTATCTTATTCTGCTTGGCTTAGGCTTTATTTATGTTTCTTCCTCCAGAACCTTTAGGTAAAAGGTTAGCTTGTGTATTTGAGCCTTTTTTAATATTTTGAGAAAGCCCTGTATTGCTATGTACTTCTGTCTTAGGACCATCTTTGCTGTACCCCAAAGATTTTGAACAGTTGTGTTTTCTGCCTTTTTTTTTTTTTTTAAGATTTTATTTATTTATTTTTCAAAAAAGAGAGAGAGCGAGAAAACACAAACAAGGGGAGTGGCAGAGGGAGAAGCAGGCTCCCTGCTTAGCAGGGAGCCTGATGCGGGACTCAATCCCAGGATCCTGGGCTCATGACCTGAGCTGAAGGCAGTTGCTTAACTGATTGAGTCACCCAGTCATCTCTGAACACTTGTGTTTTCATTTTCATTTGTTTCCACTTTTTTATTATTATTATTTAATTTCCAGGTCCACCCATTCATTCTTTAGTAGGATATTCTTTAACCTACAAGTGTTTGAGTTCCTTCCAAATTTCCCCTTGTGATTGAGCTCAACTTTCAAAGCACCATGGTCTGAAAATATGCAGGGAATAATTCCAATCTTTTGGTATGGGTTGAGATCTGATTTATGACCCAGTATGTGATCTATTCCAGAGAATGTTCCATATGCACTTGAGAAGAATGTGTATTTTGTTCCTTTAGGATGGAATGTTCTGGTCCAATATGTCATTCAAAGCCCTTGTTTCCTTGTGAATCTTCTGATTGGGTGATCTGCCCATTGTTGTAAGTGGGGTGTTATTATTGTATTATTATCAATGTGTTTCTTTAATTTTTATATAATTGGATACTCCCAAGTTAGGAGCATAAATATTTATAATTGTTAGATTTTCTTATTGGATAAACCCTTTAAGTATGATATAGTGTTCCTCTTCATCCCTTACTACAGCCTTTAGTTTAAAATCTAATTTGTCTGAAATGAGGATTGCTAACTCAGCTTTCTTTTGATGTCCATTAGCATGATAGATGGTTCTCCACCACCTCACTTTCAATCAATTTGAGTGTAAAATGAATCTCTTGTAGACAGCATATGGATGGGCCTTGCTTTTTTATCCAATTTGATACCTTGTATATTTTGATTGGAGCATTTAGCCTATTTACATTCAGAGTAACTACTGAAAGATAGAAATTTAGTGCCATTGTATTACCTGTAAGTTCCCTCTTTCTATAGACTGTTTCTTTTTGGTCTACATTACTTTTGGGCTCTCCCTTACAAGATCCCCTTTTATATTTCTTGCAGGGCTGGTTTAGTGATCACAAATTCTTTTAGTTTCTGTTTGTCCTGGAAGCTCTTTATCTCTCCTGCCATTCTGAATGACAGTCTTGCTGGACAAAGTACTCTTGGCTGTATGTTTTCTCATTTCTCATTTAGCTCTTTCTGGCCTGCCAGGTATCTGTGGATAGGTTTGCTGTCAGTCTAATGTTCCTACCCCTGAAGTTTAAGGAGTCTTGTCTCAAGCTGCTCTCAGGATTTTCTCTTTATCTCTGAAATTTGCAAGCTTCAGTATTATATGTCAGGGTGTTGATGTATTTTTATTGATTTTAAGAGGGGGTTCTCTGTGCCTCCCGGACTTGGATGCTTGTTTCCTCCCCCAGATTAGGGAAGTTCTCAGTTATGATTTGCTCAACTATACCTTCTGTCCCTCTCTCTCTTTTTCCTCTGGGACCCAATTCAAATATTATTTCACTTTATGGTATCACTGATTTCTCAAAGTCTCCCTTCATGATCCATTAGTTGATTTTCTCTCTTTTCCTCAGCTTCTTCCTTTCCATCATCTTGTCTTCTATGTCATTGACTCTCTCATCTGCCTTTTTTATCTCACATGGTAGAGCATCCATTTTAGACTGCAGCTCAGTTAAAGCATTTTTTATTTTGACCTGATTAGATAATATTTCTGCACTAAGAGATTCTCTGGTGTCTTTTTTGATTTTTTTCAAGCACAGCTAGTAACTTTATAATCGTTTTTCCTGAATTCCAGCTCCGACATTTTACTTATATCCATATTGATTAGATCTGTGGCAGAGTGTATTACCTCTGGTTCTTTCTTTTGTTGTGAGTTCATCCTTCTAGTTATTTTGGCCAGAGAAAAATGGATGAAAAAGAGAACAAATAAAAAAATATCAACCAAGACCCAAGCAAAATACACACTAGACAAATTTGAAGAGGTCAGAAACCAAAAAAGAAAAGAAAAAAAAAAGCTAAAATATAACCTCCCAGGTGGATAAACAGTGTGATACATTTGGTTCTAGATATAATTTGGTCTGTTTGTTAGAAGACACTAAATCCCAAATATTGTAAAGATATATATAGATATAGATATATAGATACACACACACACACACACACACACACAAAATAAAATTGAATGTAAGGAAAGGAAGCCAAAAATCAAGAATATGTCTATAAAACGTAAATGTAAAAGTGAAAATTTAAAAATAGACTTAAAAATGAAGAGTTGACAAAATAAGAAACCAGATGAAAAGGAAAAAAAATTAAACTGAAAGACTAAAGACTCGTTTAAAAACCTTTAATTCTATATACTATTTTTCTCTTGCACAGGAGTTTTTTGCTTCTGAGTGATCTATAAACTTGATATTCATCTGAGGATCCTGCTGGTCTTCTAGGGAAGGGACCTCTTGCCCTGATTCTCAGGTGTCTTTGCCTGGGAGGAGTTATACCACCCCTTGCCAGGGGGCCAGGCTCAGTGTAAGTTGCTCTGCGTTGCCCTATGTGGCTTTTGTTCCATGAAGCCTTTTTACACTGCTTTAGAGGATGAAAAAAAAAAAGTAAAAATTGGCAGTGCCCCCATCTCCAGCCCCAGAGCTGAATGATCATGGCCCCTACAACTCAGTGCACCCTCAGGGAAAGGGAGTCAGTACCTTTCATGTGGGCCAAACTCTGCAGACTCCCGTGGTGCACACCTATACCAACGCCCCCAGGGGAGGGAGGGGAGTCTCACTGTGGACCTGCCACTGGTGGACTCCTCCTTGGGAAGCATTTGCTCAGTTCTGTGCACACTGGAGCCACTCCTCCCAGGGTAAGGAGCTGGATCTTCCAGAGATTGTCACTTGCTGGGCCCTGCTTGGAGAGCAGTTACCCCATCAGTCAGCAGGTCATAGTTTAGGGCAACACCTAAGTGAGAGGCCACTCCAGGGCTTGCTAATTGTAGCCATCTTCCCTGCTCTAATGCTTAAGAACTCTGACAATTCAAAGTTCTTTCTGTGACCCTGGGGAACTTGAGACCACACTGTCCCCTCTAGGATTCTGCCCCACTTTGCCACCTGAGCACCTTTCAGGCAGGGATATTCCTCACAGGAGCAGATTTTTAAAAGTTCTGATATTGCTCTCTGCTGCTATACCACTTTCTGGTAGCTGGCTTATGGAGGCTTCCTCCTCCTGGGATTTATCTTCCCACATATCCCCTCAGATTCACATCTCTGCACCTCCTACCTTGCAAAATGTGGTCGCTTTTCTATTTGTAGAATTCCAGTAATTCTTTTTCTTAGATCTCAAGTTGAATTCACAGGTGCTCAGAAAGATTTGATAGAAATCTTGCTGAATTCAAGGGACCAGTTGAAATGCGGGTCACCTATCTTCTGCCATCCTCTCTCCCTTGGGGAATAGAGAAATCAACAGATAAAATGAAAGCACTAAGCAACCAGCAGCAGGGAAAATATAAAGGGGGAATATCTACAAAAGAGAAGGCAGAAAATAATAGGATCATAGTCATGGTGGAAAGGCATAATGAAAATCCAGGAGCAAGTACAAATTTGTGATTTCAATCCTTAGGGTCATTGAGAATGGTCTCTTTATGGTCCTTGTCCTTTTTGTTCTCTGATAATTTGGCTTTCTCTAGGTTCCCTTTCCTGTGTGTCTTTATATTACTCCTACGTCCTCCACAGTACTTAAGAAACTTGAATAGGTAATTGTTCCTTTCAATTAAAAGAGGCTAGCCTTTAAACTGCATGTGGGAGAATAAATTGATTTTTAAAAAGCTGTTATGTGAATATTTAGTTATATAAGTTATTAATACAGCATGTACATATTGACACAGGAATTCCAAAGGAAATGATCAGAGATGTGGAAAACATTTGCCTGTAAGGAAAGATATTCACAAGAATGTTGTTTCCATTAACAGAAATCTTGGAAATATCTAACTATATACAATAAGGTTAAATAATATAACATGCATGTACAGTGTGTGAAGGAAGGATGTATTATGACATAATATGGTATTAGGCAAAATTAAAAAGATTTCAAAACTGTATGTATTGTATGATTCAATTAAAAATACCAATCTATTCCTAGAGGCAGGCTGCTACACACCAAATGTAAAACATGTGAGTTATCCTATGAGATTGGGACTTTTTCTTATTTATATACTCTAAAATAATGATTATGCACTAAGGTTTTAGTGAGAGAATCATGAAACAAAGTCATAAGATGAAATGCAAAAAGGTGAAGGTGCAGAGAAGGGATTCTGTTGCTGAGAGGGCACAGTGGAGGGGATCTAGGTTGTCTGATTAAAAACTGTAGCTTAGGTGTAGGGATGGAATGATTTCATTGTATCCTGCCTTTAAGCTCATCACTCTGCACCATAGCTTTCTTTCCCTTTGTCTTTTCCAAACAGCTTTAAGTTCCCTGGATGCAGAGGTACTTTCCATGGAGAGTTCCTGGGACAGTGTTTGGCATAAACCAGAAAATCACCAGATACTCAATGGAAAAATGAATAAAGAGAGGTTACTCTAAGGGACGAGAAGTGTTACTTCTCTCTGACCATTCTCTTATTGAATGAATGATGAATAAAAATGAATAAATTATTTATTCAAGTAGAAGGAGTAGAAACTGAGGGTGTTTTTCCAGGGAGAACCCTACATTCCTGTGAGTGGGCAGAAGGTCATGTACTGTCATCAGGGTGCCAGGGGATGGAGACAGAAGTGAAGGACAATCACTGTGGGTTGGAGTCCAGAATGCCAGTGACTTTAAGGGACAGGAATATGTCCTCCTGACCTATATGACTAGTCAGGAAAACGAGTCTGTGTGAAAGAGCATGGGGTGATTTTGTCTTTGCTCTGATGAGAATACATCTGCAAAGCTTGTGCATTCTAGGGAAGTCTGTGCTATGACCACCTAGTGTGTCCTGAGATGGAAAAGTCCTTGAACAAAAGATGTTCCCAGGGAAGTGTCTAAGAGGGATATAGTTTAGTGGAATAACTGTCTCTTGTCACTCATATTCATATCTCCTTTCTCACTTGGCAGGCATCCCCTTTTGCATGGTTTCAGTCTTCATTCTCTTGACATTGGCATTCACCTTTATGTGTGTGCTCAGTTATTTGGAATTTGGAGCCCCTGGGGGTGTACACTTTCCTTTTTCAAAATAGGATCTCATTAATTGTGACAACTGGTTTATTTATCAATGTGGCTGTATTCATTTTCCTGGGGCTGCTATAATAAAATGCCACAAACTGAGTGGTTTAAAACAACAGAAATTTATTGTTTCAAGTTCTGGAGGTTAAAAGTAGGAAATGAAGGTGTCAGTAGTTTCATGATCCCTTAAGACTCCTAGCTAAATTCTTCCTGTCTTTTCCTAGCTTCTGGAGGTTTGCTAGCAATCTCTGGTGCTCCTTAGCTTGTAGAAACCTCACCCTGATCTCTGTCTTCATCTTCACATGGCATTCGTCTTGTGTTTTTATCAGTCTCTGTTTCTAATCTTCCTTTTTTGTAAGGTCACCAATCATGTTGGGTTAGGGCCCACTCTAATGACTTCTTTTTAACTGGCTGTAAAAACCTTATCTCCAAATAAGATCATATTCTGAGGTCATTGGGGTTAGGACTCTAACATACCTTTTTTGAAGTGCACAATTCAATCCATAGTACTTGTATTCAAGACCCATGGCTTGGCTCAGATACTTTTGAGTTACTCACAGTTTTGTGTGAAAGGCTCTACAAATCTAGCAGAACGTTCACCTTCTAACCTTGTGAGTGACATCTCAGGCAATAAACCCTGTATGGTGCCTGTGCTCTCACTGGTCAGAAAGTTCATGGTCATCTGACTCCAGCTGGTCATGTGAAGCCCACCACTGTAACACTGCTCTGTTTGTCCAAGATGAAACTTCAATGGGACACTTTTCAGATCACCAAAAGGAGACAGCTGGAACTTCACAGCTCGTGTAATGGGTTATTGTCCATTTGTGTGCCATCAAACATCTGCAAGTTTGGCTGGAGTTCGCTGAGATCAATAACCCTCAAAATGAAAGTGACCATAAGACCTGATTTGCCTGCAGTGTCTTCATCTCTGCATGTTGTCGAGGTATAATTCCTAATAGCCCTCCACTTCCAGTCCCCAAGGGAGCCTGATTTGGTAGCCAGACTGGGGAGACATCTCTAATTCCCATCTACCTCTACGGCATTGGCAGAACATGATGCTTGTGCATTTTCCAGTTGTCGTAAATGAAGGTATAACGGAATCACAAGGACTCTGGTGGATGGAACTCCAAATAGGTATGTTGAAGCTGCAATAGAACATTCCTGCATCCTTATCAGCTATGGAAAGAGATGTTGCCAGCCTTGAAGGGAAATTGGTGTTTGGATGTGTAGCTGAATAAACAATGATGCCTTGAAGCCTAGAGGACCTTTCTCCACATTACAGAGCTTAACAGCTGCCCCTATCTCTATGCATGGGCTCCTTGTAATGACAGATATCAGACAGATTTCATGTCTCAAGGCTTCAAGCCAAATGCAATGTCATATAGTAAATTTTTGATGGTTCTGATTTCTATATTTGTCAGTGTCATTTATGTCCATTACAACAGGCTTAAGATAAAGTACTTTGAATTATCCTAAGTCAATGGTGTACAACGATGCTGAATTTTGTTATTTTCTACAGAAAATAACAAATCAAGCCTGTGGAAAGACTGTTATCTTTGGCCTACTTTCAGGTTGACCGACACAGACATCAGTTGAACCCAGTGGAGATTCGTTGGCTGAGGAGATGCCCCCCATTCACCTTGCCCTTCAAGGCATATTTTAACCATGTTTGTACTAAGTTCTGAGTCATAGTTACGTGGCCTTTGATACTTCATAGGGTAAACACCTACCTCATTTCTTTTTTTGATACTGAAACTTCGATGTCATTTGGTTTATTAACTGACATGTAGTAGACACCAAATATTTGCCAGACTGAATTTAGACTTGAGCTTCTGTTCATTCACATTGAGGTTAAATGCTGGTGTCCATTAGCAACCAATACCAGGTATGAATTGAACATGGGGCTGATAGCAGGCTATAGTTTACTTTGTGTGTTTCCTGTGAATGATCTGTCATGTGTGACCTTCATATGCAACACCTATGAGCTGGCCAGAGGCCTAGGATAAGAGCTCCCACAAACTCAGCACTTAAAACATGTCTGTCTTCTCCTAGTTTTCATGGGTCTGAAGTATAAACAAGATAAGTTGGGTTCTCCTCCCAGGTTCTCATCAATGTGTGAATCCTGGTCTGGCTAAGCCTGTGGTCCCATTGGAAGCTCATATCCTTGCCACAGGTCACTGGTTGTTGGCAGAAGGCTGTTCTTAGTGTTTGTGAGACTATGACCTCAGCTCCCAGAAGCTGCCTGCCACTCTCTGTCTTGTGATCTTCATGTCACAGCAATTTCCTTCTTCAAGGAGGGCATTTGCTGCTGCTCTGATGTTCTCTGGCCTCTGGGTTCTCTTTTAAAGTGCTTACCT
Organism: Procyon lotor; assembly: GCA_028646535.1. NCBI lineage: Eukaryota > Metazoa > Chordata > Mammalia > Carnivora > Procyonidae > Procyon > Procyon lotor. The sequence goes on from CM053605.1 coordinate 163,585,261, forward strand.
GATTGGCCAGATGCATTCAAATTAAGCTCTCTTTTAATTAACTTCAAGTCAACTGATTAGAGATCTTAATGACATCTGCAAATCTCTTTCCTTTTGCATGTGTTCAGAGGTCTTACCCATGCCCAGAGGATTCAGTTAGAGAGGGTGTGGTGTACACGAGAGGTAGGAATCTCAGGGGCCATTTTAGAGTAAATGTGACATCCCACATTTCATTGAAGAGACAAAACTCTCTTACTCAACTCTAAAATGTACACAGTAATACCTTCACCTGTGTGTATCATGAGGATTAAGTGACATAAAACATGCATTCATCAAAGCACCTAACAACATGGTCAGGCTCAGAGTGACTTATTAAAAAGAGCAACACTGAAACTACCAGCGACTTAGTATTGCTTCATATTCCTGCTGCACCAGAACATGATATATTTTAAGGCCACAATGGTGCCCTTCCTTCTACTCTTCCTCCAAGGGCTGCCCAGGTAGATGGATGCATACATGAGGGTTGAAAAGGTGCCAGGCATTCCTGCAGACTCAAATAGCATTCCACTTTGTATTGTTGGGAGTAAAATTTAAGAATGCAAGATTTGGTGGGGCCCCAGGGTGGCTCAGTTGGTTAAGTGTCTGCCTTCGGCTCAGGTCATGATCCTAGAGTCCTGGAATTGAGTCCCACATTGAGTTCTCTGCTCAGCAGGGAGCCTGCTTTTCCTTCTCTCTCTGCCCTCCCCCTGGCTCATGCTCTCTTTCAAATAAATTTTTAAAAAAAATCTTAAAAAAAAAAATGAATGTAAGATTTGAGGGTTGAAGAGGCCACCCAGACATCATATTCCAAAAATATCACAGCCAGTAAGGCACAAGAAATTTCCAATAAGGGCCAGATTGATATCTGGAGCTGGAACTAAAGACCCTTGTGGGCTAACTCTTCATTTACTGGATGATGATGAGTTTCCATGATCTAAGGGGGGGCCTAGGGCTTTTGAGCAATTTATTTACCAAAAGGTACAGAGATGTTTGGATATTTTATTAGTTGGTATGCAACACGTATATACTGGCTATAGACTGGTCCTATTTGTCGTTTAAGACTGTTTACCTCCCTGGAGATTTCCCAGGAGAAGTAACCTGTCAAACCCTCCTCAGGGCTAGCAATTAAACTATCAGACTGTAGGGGGAAGGCTGTCTTATGCAAATGCCTTGATATGGTCCAGGTCCTTGTGGTGGGGAAGGGAGAAAAGAGTTTCACAGAATAAAAGGGGGTTGTTCCGGAGTCCAGCCAGCTCTCCTCCCCTGGGCCTTGTTCTGTCTCCAGGAATACCTCTAACATCTGTTACACACATCAGCTACATCACCGCAGAGCTCCGGTACCGCTCTTGCATACACGAGACCACGGGAAACTGGCTTTATTAATTAGAGTGCTTGCCCAATGGAACTATTTGCTTCCATTCATAATTCATCGACATCCTTGCTAAATAAATATTAGGGTATTCACTCATCCCAACCAATTATCTAAGAGAAGCTATATCCATCACAAGGGTTCACAAACTCAGAGACTAGAGTGTAAAAAATTATAATTAAGGGAAGCCTACTTTTAATAGCTCACGTGCCCATTCTTATCCATATGCGTTCAGTACTCCCCAGTACCGGAAATGAGGTGCCAGCCGGGATGACATATGAGAACACAGCAGCGGGCCTTCTCTGGTGGAGCATGGCTGGTGGCACATACAGTGGCACATTCAAAGGCTCACATCACCTGTGGACAGGGAACGGTGGGGATTCTGGTTGTCCCTCCCTGAGACATCTTCATTCCTCCTATTAACCCGGATTGGAGCAGAACAAGCCCCACAGCCCCAAGGTTGAAAATCAGGCCCCACGTCCATTCCAGGGTATCAGAAATCAGAGGGTCTCCACTGGAGATTCCTGCCTCCTCCCAGCCCTGAGAGCCTTGAGGGTTTTGAGCCAGCCATCACGCCCCTCTCCATTTTTTGTGCTTTGAATGGCAAATCATTAGGGCTTCCTCTAGGGCTTGAGTCAGCCCCCTAGTTACATAAATGATGCATGGAAACAGGCAGCTTCTTGCTCCATTTTCCCTCTCACAGGTTTACGGCAGCCTTCCCACCGGAGGTCGCTGCCTTTGTGAGCATTGTAACAATAACCTCCCTTTGATTTGATGTAGAAGCTTGGGCAGCCTTCCAAATGGGTTCTTTGCACCATCTCATCCCTGCTTTTATCTCTATGAAAATGGCCTCCTTAATATTATCTTCAAAAATATCATTGAGTCCTATAGAGGGTTATGCACAAATATCTCTGCCATGGACGGGGCTGGAAACTGTTTAAAAAAAACCCTATCTTCCTCCCTACCTATTGCCATCTCTGGCTCAGTTGTTTCTTTACAGATTGATGCAACATACACAATGAAGTCCTGAGGTTCCAGAGGACACATTGTTCCTCCCCGCTACCTAATATTTTACCAAATGTTGATGGTGATGGAGAAGATGATGAATTAAACATTCTGTTTTCTGTTTTCTTAAAAATAGAATGAAATATCAACACACAATTTTGTTTTTAACATTTCACAGGATCCTATGAAACTAACAGCAAGCCATCTTTCATTTCCTGGTTTGAACAAAGTGGTTTTGAGCCCCTATGGCCAAGTCTTTGGGAGGCATGGGATTGTAATGCCCTCGGTTTCGAATCCGAGAGACCACTGAGGAGCCGATACTGGTGCAAACTCAGGAGGGTTTATTTGCAAGCTCGAGCTTGGGCCCAAGTATATCCGATGCAGCGGGGTCAGGACTTGGACCCCTAGGTCAAAGGGCGTAACAATTTTATAGGGGCCAGTGAACGTGCAGAAAGTTGCGTAGTCATGTCGGTCCACACGCAGGTGGCCAATGAGATCTGTAACACACACGGAAATTTGCATAGTCATGTCGGTCCACACGCAGGTGCCCAATGAGGTTGTAACACACATGGAAAGTTGCATAGTCATGTTGGTCCACACGCAGGTGGCCAATTGAATCACAATTTACCCTATAGTAACCGTTTGAACTAGACTATTACTCTGGTCTAATTTGGCGTGCAGGTTTGGCAGGTAAGGTAACTGTTTGAACTAGCCTATTATTCCAGTCCCAAGTTTGGTGGGCAAAAGGCGGGGTTTACATCCTGTGGCGGTGAGGGATTCCGCATTCCTATCCGCTAACTCAAGGACTGGTTCAAGGACTGGCTAGGCAATGTTCTGACATTCTGTGACCTTTCTCAGGAGCAGGTCGTGTAGGGGTTATATACAAGATGACAGGTGTAGCACAAATGAAGTTGGCCTTGTTCTGCTCTCTCAGGGATGATAGCTGGTTTAGAAGTTTGTGAAAATAAATATT
>CM053605.1:163589125-163622151 GCA_028646535.1 Procyon lotor
TTTTTTTTTTTTGAGAAATGTATATTTCCGAGAAAATGTGTCTTTCAGATTTCGAAAGATGGCTATGCTTCCTGATGAGTCATTGCGAGGTGTCAATTGTCTGCATAGCATGATTCAGAGTAATGTCAGCAAAATAAAATTATTATAATGATAACATCTTGAACTCATACAACATTTATTCTGAAGACTAGAGAGAGAGTCATATAATCACATTTACTTATAAAGCCTCTGAAAGTTAGTGGGATGTTATATTCCCAAAGACAGTAATACAAAGAAATGCTATGTAATCCTAAAGTTGTTGGCACTAAGTTGAAGGTATATTCATACTTCCTATCTCCTACAAAATTATTTTTCATCAATAATTGTTTATAAAATATTGGTTTGGAAAAAAGTGATGAGTTATTCTCATCTTGTTTCTTCTTCCTCTTTTTTTCCTTCATTCTTTCTCTGCCTTCCATGAACATCCACTGAAGTTATTGATTCATTCAACAAAGTATTTATGGACCACCTACTGGATGTTTCACATTGTACTAGGTCCCAGGATGTAGCAGTAAATCGAAGACAAAAAAATTCCTCTTTGTCTTCTGGTGTCAGGCACCTCAGGAGCCACTGGCTTCAGTGAAGACACAGTCAAGTCTAAGAACCACCCATGAAAATGGTACACAAATGACATTAAGAAACCTCCATTACAAAGACATGAATCTCCAAAGAGGGTGGACCCCAAGTTCCTGAGGAACATGGGGTCAAAATGTGGCAAACATTGCCAACATGTGGCAACTGCAAACTCAATTGACTTGCCTACGTCATTCACCTCAAGCTAGGGAAAGGTGTTCATGCCCATCTTGCCAAGGCTCTCAGGCTCTGTTGGCCAAGGGCCAAGGCCAAAACTCAAACCAAGGCCATGGCTTAGCCGTGGCTCCAGCTCAGGCTCCCAAAGATGTCTATGGCCCCAGGAAGGCTTCAGTGTAGAGGCTTCTGTCAGCCAATGTGAGCATGTAAGGACTGGTGGAACCCCTGACCTTCTGTCTGCATCAGACTGGTGTATTTGTTCAAATAAACCTGAAACCAGAGGAAGGATCTGTTAAAATAAAAAAAAAAAAGGTCAAAATTCATATATCTCTGAGCTGGTATTAGAGTTGGTATATATATGGAGAGAGAAAAAGAGAGAATTAGACATTAACAATTGCCCTTGGAGAAAGAATAAGCAAGAAAAGGTGTAAGGAGGGCCAATTGTGGGAATAATTAATAAAGTTATAACTTTAAAAGAGAGTGCTCACAGAGGAACCCCCTAAGACCATGGAGCCAGGCATGGGGATAGGCACAAGGATGAAGACAGAATGTTAGGAAAGTCTTCACTGTGGAGGGGCCATGGTCGTGGGTGGGAGAGACATAAGGGACAATGGCTGGCACAATAATGGATGCATATGGCAGAGCCACAAATTTGCTCTCTGACGTCCATTGCAACCCATTTGCCTTCCACCTTCTGCTGCTGTAATGGCTGAGAGGGTAAAATGCTTACTATTCCAGCCTTCTTGCAACCGGGGTAGTCACATGACCCAGTTCTGGCCAGCAAGGGACAAGCAGAAGTCCCTGAGGAAGGCTTCTCTTTCCCAAGAAGAAGGACAGATCTATTAGGAAAGCATCCGGTCCCTTTCCCCTTCTGCTCCCAAGAATGCTGGTGTGATGCCTGGAAGCACCACAGGGAACTTGTGATCCTGAAAATGAGAAACAGAGGCCCTGTTTCTTCCTTCTTCTCAGGAGAAGGAAGAGGAGAGATGCCATGTCTCCATAACATCACGTGCAGCCTCCCACCCTGGACCACAGATTCTGTCTTCTTTTATGGGAAGAAAAACAACTCTTTATTAGCATAAAATAACAGTGTTAATTTCAAGGCCTTTTATTAACAATGATGACCTAAACAAATCAGGGTCTGTTCTACTTTAGTGAAAGCCTGAGCAAGGACCTGAGCAAGAGGAAATTGGGAGAAGCTCCTATTCAGAGACAATGGCCTGAAGCCTGGGCCCTGGAAATAGCAAAGACAGTGGTAGGTTCTAGGTACAGAACCAAGGTAGGTTCTAGGTACAGAACCAAGGAGCATGGCGGGCCATGTCTCCATCTTGTGACCGACGCCATCAATGGATCGCTCTGACCTGGGAACACTTCTTCTCAGAGGAAGGTGAAATTTACTGGGACCCCAAGAATTTTGTTTGTGTGAGTTATAACTATGGACATTTGTGATATTAGGCTTAAAATTTTTAATGTATTTATTAAATAATTCTTTAAAAATAGCAATAATGAAACCATCATACGTTAAGATAAACAACACCTCTGTATGAAAATAACCATATTTTCCAACATGTAAAAAAGTGAGAAACATGATATTGTTTTGCATTTTGCAAATCTCTTAATGTCTGACTTAACAGAAGACAGCTGTGTTCTCATACCTGCCTTCATATTCAATCTGCTGTAAACCATTGTTTTGGTTTAGGTCTAGGAGAAAAAATCTGACCTCACACAAATCTGAGATGTAAGAAGAAAGGAGAGCTATGGAAGCCTTTTCAGATAATTCTGGGTGTTCTTTGATACTCAGGAAGTACTTGTCTTGGAAAGGTCAGGTGAAACATGGAAGCCAAAATCCTATCGTTGAACTTTTCGTGTGCTGTTACTTTAGAAGCCATTGATCTGGCTTGCACTTAGGTTGGCTATTTTACCGGTGCACAATTTGATAAATCACGCAGCTAACATATGCACATATGATATTTTAAAAATCACATTTGTGATTATCCTAACTGATCTAATTAGAAAACTCATCAAGTACTGGAAAACCATCAAGCTCAGAGTGACAAACACCAGGTGTCCAAAATTCTAATTTTTGCTCTAAACTCAACATTTGGCAACAAATACAGGCAATTGTTTTTCTTGTGATGATGAACTCACTTTATTCATTTTGGAGAAAATCTGCCAGATATTCACATCTGAATAATCAGTCTGCCTGTCAGTTTTTCTTTCAAGTAAAAATATTGTAACATGAATAAAAGTTGCTATTTCAGCTGGTAACTCAAGTGATATCATTACTTTTTCTTCAGACAATCATCTCCTTTTGATGTACACCAATATTTCACGTACACTTCCCTTTTCATCACACAGACTAATAAAAAGTAGGCACCCAAGGGTCAAGTTCTAATAAAAGTAATTTTTTTATGGTGTAAGAAAGGATGTATTTAGATAAAATTAGCATTTCTTTGTAAAATTGCATGCTCATGCTGGTAAAAAATATATTGACTATTAATATAGTTTGGTGCCACTGCTTTGATTGGTGTTAAGGAATCGGCAGTGTCATTCAGCCTTGTTGTCATAGCAAGAGGGCCAATGCTAACACAGTATAAAAGGCAAATAGCATCTTAGTATTATTATGAAAGTAGTTTTCCTTCCTTAAAAAAGTCTTGGGGACAAAAAAATGTCTTGGGGATCCATGGAGGCCTGCAGCCATGCTTTGAGAACCACTGCTATGAAACTGTGCTTCTCAGATCAGTGTGTACCAGAATCTTGTTGTTAAAATGCTGTTAAAATGCAGATTTCTGGGCTCCACCACAGGAGTTCCTGACTCATAGGTCTGGCTGAGTTCAAGGATCTGTGTTTCTAACAACTTCCCAGGTGGTGCTGCTGATCTGGAGACCATAGTTTGAGAACCAGTGCTGTAGAAGGTAAATCCCGTCTTTTAATATACAATTCCTGTAATATACATTTCTTACTTGGAAGTTACGATCCACATCCGTGCAGTTATAAGCATATCTTACACCCTTGTACCATCTAGCATTGCATTTTGTACAAAATTGACATTATGTCCATAATTAGGGGATGAAAATCACTTGACCTGAAATGTCTTTTCAGACTGGCAACTTGGAAAAAGATAGGATATTATAAATCTACCATGGGCATGTTATGAGGGTGCCTGATACACCACTTTTAAAGTCAATAAACTATCATAAGCTAAGATCATGTTCAAGAACAACATAGTTTTTTGGTTTTTGGGTTTTTTTAAGATTTTATTTATTTGACAGAGAGAGAGGGCACAAGCAGAGGGAGTGTGAGAGGGAGAAACAGCCTCCCCACCAAGCAGCGAGCCCAATACAGGACTCGATCCAGGACCCTGGGATCATGACCCAAGCTAAGGGCAGATGATTAACCGACTGAGCCACTCAGGAGTCCTTCAAGAACAAAATAGCTTTTGCTCCTTATTTGTTGCAATGTTTCTGGAACCAGAAAGTGGTGACTGTGTGGTTATGTCCATCTGATCCATAAAAGTATTGCTTTTGAGGACAGGCTCTTTCGGTGCAGAGTGTGGATTTCGCTTATGGCCTCAGTTCCCAGTGAAAATGAATGAGCCCTTGATCTTATTGTACCTGTCAAGGAAATCTTACTAAAATAAAGAAGGGCTGCTTATCAAAGTTTCAGAACTGGTCTTCAAGGTTACCGTGTCTAGATAACTTTAAGGTCACCTGAAGCTAAAAAAAAAAAAAAAGAGAAGGTTGATGGATGAAGAACAGTAAGGTAGACAAGTTCTCATTTCAAATATCAAAATAACTCAAAACATCCACACTTTAATTACTTTTGTCAAACCGCATATTTTAGATTCATTGAGTTTAGGAAAGGATGGTTAAACGTCATGAAAAATTGAAAATGTATTTTCATTTCTGCAATGATGAAGTGACATTGCATTTCTCAGTACTCTGCTGTTAGCTGGTTTTTCAAAATTTATTGGCATGATATTTCAGTCAGCCCCAATGTCAATCAAACTTATTAAATATTTGTTTTCTGCTAAGGAAAGACAACACGAATGTGAGACATGCTAATAATCAAAGTGCATGAATGAATATTGAAAGAAGCAATTTTTAAGAGTCTAGTATCAAATGTGTCATTTCCCGTTTCACTTATAGACAACATTCCTCGATCTTTAACACATTTTCTTTTCTCATAGATACAATTTTATATGAGAACAGTGCAAATACATTTTTATGTATTGTGGTTAGGCTTTAAGATAGTCATTACACACTTCCTAATTACAGAAGGATTTTAGTATAAAACTTAATAGTGTACCATCAAAGAAGGATCTTTTCTTGGAAAGAAAAGATGCTAAATCACACATTTTGGCTGTGGTGGGTGAAAAATTCTCAGGAAAGTATAATGTCCAAGTTCTTGGGACCAGTGAAGTTTTTATTTATCTAAAATTATCACCACCAACGTTGACTTTCAGAAAGTCATAGAACTGGAATAGGTGATTCTGGTTAATCTTGCCTATTTTCAAACCAAAGGACTAACGTACTTTAAATAATCATGACCTCATAACACAGCCACGTCCCGTGTGAAGCTCATTAGTTGGTGGCTGACACAATTCATTCACTTCAGTAGATGTTGGCATGTGTTGTCTTTCACGTAAAGCTTTGTGCTAAACCACAAACGCTCCCTTAGTTTTCCTTGGGAGCATCACTGAGGTCGTGCAAGCTGGCAAAATCCTGGTTTTCCCTGAAATGGGCCTTTTACATGGAGCAGTAATCAGAATGTGTTGGACCCCTTGGTACCATTTTGATGCAGCATAGCCATGAACTTAGCCGGCTGCGTCAGGGACGCCCACACAGTCTCTGTTCATCTAAAAGGCGGCTCATTTAGGGACACGTGGGAGACTTCTAATGATGTGCGAAAAACATATTGAAATAGCCCCAAATAGCAGCTTGATGGCAGCAGCCGTGAACCAGAATGAATGGACCCAGGTCACCCCATTATCAATCTCCCCCTCTCCCCACTGGCTGCTGTTCCGTCTGAGGCTTGAGGGCTTTTGGCAGGAGGCCGCATGCAGAGGGCACAGAGTAACTGCTTGATGGTGGGGGTTTCTCTGCCTTAGCTTTGTACTTTTCTAAATCTTTGGAGGGTTGCTTTTAAAGCATATGGCTGTGCAGAGGAAAAAAAAAACAAAGACTGTCTTCACAAGGAAAATGTTTGAGAACTGTTGGATGCGAAGAGGCTGTGTGAAGAGAAGGTCCGGGACTGTCTGTGGCTGATCCTCACCTTCCCAGAAATTTACACTCCATGCTCATCACTGCGTTTCAGGGGGAAGCTTGCTCAATGAATTAAAAAAAATCAATTTCATAAGAACTTACGAAGACTTCTTTCATGCATAAGCAACAGGAAAGGATTTTGGGGAAATGTTGTATATCTCTGGGACTCAGAAAATGGAGTCAAAGTAATTAATTCTGTAAAAAAAAAAAAAAGTAGTCAGAGTTGGATCTTAGCACCGGGTAGACCAAAAATAGGTGATTGTCTACGGTTGTCACTGTGCATTTGATTGTGTTAATGATCATCTGTCACATTGTCCAGAGCTTAGTATTGAGCTGGAGGTTATGGAGAGAATGAACCAGCTGAAACAATGGTCTCATCCAATTTGAATTCACTGAATATTGATCTAGAAATATGACCCTGAAAACTATAAATAAGTTAAATCTTTAGGAAATAATCTAGTGAAAGTTAGCTTACACGAGTGATAGCTAACTGCAGACGTTGTGTCTCCATCCAAATTGGAAAAGCAGATGATAGAATTCTAAGGCTGGAATGATTAATTGGGATTTTCAGTGATAGAATTAGCATATTGACTCAATGAGAAAAGGTCAGTATCAACCCAAGAGGGAAAATCTGTACAAAGAAAAATGGAAGTCAGAAAACACAAAATTGTAGTATTCATTCAACGTTTAAGAGAAAAAAAATCATACATCTCCCATACCTGAATATTCAATCACTATAGTAATGTGCTCAATTTCAAGACCTACAGAGTCCACTAGGTTTACACAGTCTCTGGGACAATGATTATTAATACTATTAAACCTTTGCTCTGATGCCCCCCTGGCCTCAGTTTCCTGAAAACTGCAGAGTGACCCTGTAAAGTCTACATCATAAGTTTAAGTATTTTGAACTCTGTAAAACATGCTTCTTTCCTTTAATATTATAACAGGATACTGGCTTATACAATGATCTCTTGTAAGTTCTATCAATGTAAGTTGGTCCTCCAAATCTAACCCTTTCTCAGTGTACTGACACAAATCAAGCTTCTGGACATGGACTCTGAGAGCGGAAATCTTTCACATGAGGCCCCCATTGCATCCTTTACAACCAGTGACATCTGAGTTTAACAGATCATTATCCTCTTTGTCCTACCAACATCAGTAAACCAAATTTTGCTCTGAAATCACTATTACCAACATTGAATTATGCACCTGCACCCTATAATCTCTGGAACCTATGACTGAGCATAAAGGTGAGCCTGTGTGGCTACCTGAGATTTGATGTCCTTCATGTGTTCACACTTCTTGGGGTAGGGTTTGGGGTTTTGCCATATTTCCGAGACACCTGTGTCATTGCAAGTCTTGTCTGTAGTCCCACTTGAAGGCGAGCTGAGGAAAACGTGCACTGAAGGTTATGCCTTGAAGTGGGACTCAGCCAGCGCTCTGGCATGCAGCCTCTGAACAAGTTTCATATAAGAGCTCCTGGGCCTCATGGCCACCACGGGGCACTCTGCTGTCATCTTCCTGTGTGGGCTGTGGGGAGAGGTAACCCCTGGTGGCTTGGGCCCTACAGATCAGCAGAAGTCATGGTTGAATATGTTGCTTCCACTATCATGGCAGGAACGACTGTTCTGTTCCATTGCTGGAAGCGACTGTTTACAACCCCACCAACATGCACTCCGGATGCTCTGAATGCTCCCAATGCTCCTTTTAGAGTTACTGCTGTGTGGGGGAGGTGGTATGCCAGGCTAAGGTGAAGTCCCTGTCCAGAGAGCATGGAGCTGGGGCATTTAAGGAGCACACACTTAGAGAGTATCTCAGCATAAGACAAAAGGATCTCCTCCCAGGTCATAGCTGCCAAACATGGTGGATGCTCTATGCTATGGCTGAAGCTCTATCTAGACTCAGTGGTAAAATGCCGTTGATTCATTACGTTGGCCATGGCGTAAAAGGCACTTCTTGAAACATCTTCTAGCCATAAGCCATTCCTTGGCTTGTTCAAACCCCTCACTCTACAACTGGGGAAACAGGTCTAAAAAGAAGTACCTGTAATCTCCTTTACCTCTCTGCAAGGAATCAAGGGGAAAGAATCATTGACTTCCTAACCTTGGGCATAGCGGCTCTTTTGTTGTCCTCTTTGCTATAAGGAATTTAAAAAAAAAAATCACTCCTTACAGGGAATTCCGTTGGATCTGGAAACTCAAGATCTCTGGTGCACATATGCACCTGGTATAAGGACCTTGAGCTACAGTCTGCACCTGAGTCTTAGTGAATATTTAGGAGAAGAAAGCTTTATGTCTAAGGAATTCCTATAATGTTTAATTCGGGTCCTACAGATCATTAAAAATAACATAGGCAAGACATAATAGGAAATGAGGAAATCAGGGATATTTTTGAAGCACTCTGGTGCCGTGTGGCTAAGTTTCTGATGAAGAGCTCGAATGCCAGGAAGGATGCTGGAATCACTCGGGGTTTCTCACACCTCAGATCAGGGTTTCTCAACCTCAGCACTGTTGACATTCTGGACTTGATAATTCTTTATGGGGGGAGGGCGCTCCTGGATATTGTTGGATATTTAGAAGCATCTGTGGGCTCTACTTACTAGAGGCAAGAGGTCCCCCTCTATCCAAGTTATGAGGACCAAAAATGTTTCCAGACATTGCCATACATCCCTTGGGGGGCAAAAGCATCCCAGCGGAGAGCTGCTGATCTAACTACATCAGTAGCTAGAAGCTTCTGGGAATTATTAAGGAAGGAAATACACATGAAGGCTTTACGTGGGATTAATCTGTCATCTCCAGCAGGATGGATTCTTTATGTAAAGTTTATAACCTCTCTATTTGTGTGGTATTTTAAAGGGTTTTAAATGGATGCTTTTTTTTAATTTAATTTTATTTTTTTAAAGATTTATTTATTTTAGAAAGCATGAGCGCGAGTGGGGGCAGAGGGAGAGGGAGGGACAATCCAAAGCAGACGTCACACTTAACACGAAGCCCTACCTGGGAGTCCATCTCCCGCCCCTGAGATCACCACCGGAGCCAAAAATCAAGAGTCGAATGCTTAACCAACTTTGCCACCAGGGAGCTCCTAAATGGATGCTTTTAAAATAATTTAGTAGAAGGAGAAATGTCTTTCAGAAAGACATTTCATTCATTATTTTTGTTGTTCATTCCAAACATACTTGACTATCCAGGATGCATCAGAGCCGGGGAATAGCAGGGTCCTGGGAAGTGTGGTTGATGCATCGAGTGGAGTTGACTACAGGGTATGCAAGGGAACAGCGGCCACAAAGCGGTGGTTCTTAGAGTCAGGAGAATCCGAGTCACCCAGAAGGCTTGTTCAACCTCAGATCGCTGGGTCCCGCTCCCAATGCTACCCATCCCGCAGGTCCGAGGTGGGGCCAGAGAGTTTGCTTTCTAAGCAGTCTCAGGTGATGCCACTGCCCAAGGAGGTTCACTGTGGCCATGGAGCGTGCTGGCTCCAGGTCATGGCCAGTTGCAATGGAAGTTGGCCTAAAACGCTGGTGGGATTTAGCTAGATGAAAGGGGGAGGAACCCTGGTGGGGAGGAGGGTTCCAGTCACAGGCCTAGAACCCAGAGCCAACATGGCACATAAAAAAGGTACGCTTTTTCATATTTTTAAACAGAAAGCTGTTACCAAAGCTTGTGATGTTATGCTAGTGTTATTCATAGATGGACTTCTAGCTCAGCAAACAAGGCTGTGTTCTATGGATATGACAATGCACACAGAATATTATCGTTATACTTGGAACATTGATAAAAGAAAAAATAAAATTGAAAGTATAAAAAAAAGAATAAAAATAAATAAATTTTTAAAAAGAATATTATTGTTATAATATTGGTAGATATTAATACTGATATATATTGATATATATAAATCATATATATCATATATGTATCAATATATATATGATAAATATAATATTGATAGATATTAATTGATAATAAATAGACAAACACTGTAGTTTGTCTATTTATTTGCATGGCTTTCCAACTGGACTGAGCGCAGAAGTTGGGTTTGATTCGTTATATCCCAGCCCCCCGCCCGATGTCTGGTACAGGGGGAGTTTTTATATTCAGCTTGCAACTTAGAAATACTAATGCAATCATGATTTCCCAGAAATGTATCACCATACACCTCTCCTCATTACCACTTTCCCGTTTTCGGGGGAATCTTGTCTGCAGACAACGTTCTGAATTGAAAGCATGTCAGAAGAGCTTAAATGTACTGAGCTAGATGTTGGGTATATTGACTTTCAAACATGGACCGTGACAAGGGACTTCAGTGACTGTCTTGTCCAGAACCCTCCACGTGACAGCTGGCTCATCTGGTTCAGTGATTCGACTCCAAGCACGTAACCAGGTACGGGAGTCCCTGGGATACAAAGACAGGGTTCCTGGAGGGCAATCAAGTGTTTTTATTCCTTTTTGTCAACTAGGTCATGTCAGGTGACACAATCACCTGTGATTAACTTGATAAGATAAATTAATTACCCCGGGCGTCTAACTCCTAAAAACATTCTGCGGTTTCTAAGTGAGGGTTGGATCTGCTTTAAAAGCAGTCATCCTGGTTCCCCTCCCTGGGAAGGCTCCTCACCAGTCCTCTGAGGTCTGTACACACAGGTAGGGAGAGGAGAAGCCCATTATCCCCAGAAAAGACAAATCACAGCCTCCATTCTCTGAACTGTCTCTTTCTGTGGAGCGTTTCCAGGACGGTGGGATTCAGTATTCTGTTCCTGCCTTGGACTCAATCTTCATCCACCGCATTGTTGTTAGACTGTGGGGTTTCTGATGGCTCCCTTAAATTGTTCTCGATTCCAAACACTTGGTAACTGCCTCCCCACTCCCCAAAAGGTTAATTTTGTAATATTTTGGTTGTGAAGCATTCTTTTAAATGATTGCAGTTAAGGGTGTCTCAAACTGTCAGGATAATAATAACACTTTGTCCTCATCAAGAGCTTTTCCTCGCCAGGGACCATGGTGCTTTCCAACGTGCCCTGCGGGACCCCCACAGCCTCCCGCTGTCCTGGAAAGTTAGCTTATGTGTCTGAAAGGAAAGCCTTTACCCGGAACCTGACCACATTTTGCTTCTTCACTTTCTTTATCTCAAAGTGAAGCATTTCTGTTAAATCTATCATGGCATTTTTTGCATGTGAATATTAAAATCTGGTACTTTTGAACATTGGGAAGGTTGTTTTTAACATCCAATCATATACTTTGCTTTTAAAATGCAATCATCGTCACATTTCCCGTTCCATCTTTGATTATCTTGTTCTTCCAAGCATTATGTGAATTTCTGAAAATGCACTTACTTCAGGCAAATCTTATAAAAACGCTCTATCAGTGTGTTGTAAAACAATATGGTCTCAAACGGTGCAAAGAGGCTGGAGAGAACAAAGTCCGTTTCCAGCTCTTCGCTTCATTAAACAGTCTGAAGGGCCCATCTAAAGGGCAAAGCCTTGAATGGTTAGGTTATCACAACGAAAACCTCAGCCCTGAGGAACCTACTTCAGCCAAGAGACCCCTCGGTGCCTGTCTGTAGACGATAAAAAAGAACAAAGGCCCAGCCCATTCACAGAGGAAGCATTCACCCCGCCAGCCTTTACTGGGAAAGCGGAGTTTAGAATGTGCTCAAAGCACAACAGAATCGAGGAAATGATTTACTCCGATGTTATTCCAAACTTAGGAAAAAAGATCACTTCCAACCAGGGGCCTCCGGTTTGGAGAGGAGGTGTGGCAAGGTGATCGGTAGGCACCTATGTCACGGTTGTGAAGGTGACCTGTGCGGTCCTGAGGCCAGGTACAGTTGCGGATGAGTGTGGGCCCTTTGGGTAACAGCCTGAGTTGGGTGCTTCCTGTATCCCTGTTATTAATAAAATGCATGGTAAGGTGACCAAAGGACAGAATTATATGCATTAATAATAAACCCTGCTCAGAAAAATCCATTTCGAGAAGTATTATAAGCTTTTAGAATTCTACTGGTCCAAGCACACAGTTAAAGAGGTAAGTAACCTATAGGGCTCACCTGTGCAGGTAGGCATTTCACTAGTTCTTTACCAAGTCGACGTACCTCATAAAACCTTTTGATCTTCCCTGGGGAAGATAGAAAGGAAATAAATAACAAATATATGCGTAGTGTCTAAAGTCCCAGGCAAAAGGGTTGTAAAATGCAGAGAACTACTTAATAAGTGGCAAAATCCTAGGAATTTTTTAAACAGAAGGCTGGACACCTATCTCAACATTTTTCAGTTTCTACAGCAAACAAAACTGATGCTGGACAAGTGGTTCAAATATATAAATAATGAGTTTCTTACTTCTAGGGAAGTGACCCTATCCTCGATATTTATTGTCAACTTAATTAGTAATTACAAGTCTTTAGCAATTTTTAAGAACATTTGCTTTTATTTATATGATAATCAGAGTAAGACTGTAGGAGTTTCATTGATGGATCCTTCTGATTATTATGAGTCTTGGAAGTCTGGACGGGAAGGAGTCAATCCGTTGCTAGGTGCTTAGTCCTTTCTCAAGGACACTTGCTGTCTGGATACAGAACACTGCATTTGAGGGGGGAAAAGGATTGTTTCTGAGTCTTGCTCCCACATATAAATCTTCAAAAAAATAAAACTTTTTTTTTGTGGTGGGGAAAAGTATTACAAAAATAGGTGATACATAAATTGAAATACAATAAACAAGTGTTTTTGTTTGCTCGATTTTAGGCGTGCACGTGCACGTGTGCAGACACACAATTACCCTGTAAAAGCATTCTGCTTAGTGCTGAAACCTCAGCACACCCACTCCGCACGCTCAATTCTCCTCTTTTCTTCTTAAAGCTCTCCTGATCCTTTTATATTGTTCCCTACTTCAGATGCTCTATATAGCTGGGAGTAAATTGAACTGAAATGGAATTCTTAGTAGGCATAATTTCCTCCACCTTTATAAAGAATTCCAGGCCAAAATCTGATGAGCTGATCTTTTGCTTCTGCAACAGTTAGATAAGCTTAGAAGTGATTCACTCCTTGCTGGATTAGACAGAGCCTGAGGAAATCAAGGCTCAGCCTCTATCAGATGCCCTTAGCCCCTGTTTACATATATTTTTGTTTTCTTCAAGCCAAAACCCAATTTAGAGAGAACATTGTTTTCAGTGCTGTATGTTGCAGTAATCCTTAGGAAGTCCTGTCTGAAACTTGTTTAAAGTCCTGCCATCAGCCCAAATGTCTGTCTCGGGTTTTTTGCTCACAGTTCCTGCACCTTTATGCGACCTTTATTGACTCAGAGGAGCCATGTGATGCTCGGGGGAGCGGGGACACAGCCTCTGGAGTCATGGAGTCATCTCATTCGGTAGGTTGGCCATGCAGCCACCGAGGTCCCGACCTCCTGGCATTCCACTGGGTGTGTATCTAACCCCCTGGGAGCTCAGAAGTCCAGCTGGGCTGGGGCTCTTCCACATTATGTCTGTTTCTCCAGCGTCTCCCATGGGGGTCACCTTCCTAGTATCACTTGTGTTGGGGAAACGTAGAAACGATGTTGAGAGCCTGAGCACAAATATAATGAGGTCACGATGAAGCAGTTTACGGGCACAGGGCCTGGCACAGTGTTGGAGACAAAGGGATGCTCACGGAACGGAACGGGCTTGCTACACTGCCATTTCGCAGCTGCCTTTTGCTTGCGACTTCATGAATCTAATAGGGCAGGGATCTATGATTTGACCCCTTTGTTTCTTCCTCAGAGTGCTATCACGAAATTAGTTAAACAAAAGATTAGCTTTGGCTTACTATACCTAATAATGTAAAAAGGTCAATCAATCAGTCAATCGATCCTGGCTCATAGAGAATAATTTTTGACTTATCTCAATATAGATTCCCAAGCAAACTAAGTTTGAAGTGAGAAGAGGTAGAGAATATCCATCACACTGTTTCATACACTTCCACTCTTTTCCCCCATTAGTCTTAGTACCTGATTATCATTAATTCCACTCCATTTTTTTCTTAAAGCCAAAGGCAAGTGGAATACGAATTATTTCACAGTTTCATTGCAATACATTTAGTTTTTATATTTCATTAACAAAAGGGCAATAAAGTTGACACGAAATTTATGTAGCCGGGCAGAAAAAGTGTCTGAGATGTTTGATAGTTTTGTGTCAGCAGAATGAAATACGACGTTTGCCAAAATCCTCCTTATGATATATGACACTTAGATTTGCTGTCACACATTTCATCATCACTAAAATGTGATTTATATTGTATTCTCCGTCACTGAAATAAAACCCTGAGCAAATCCCCCTCACTGTATATCTAGGTCTTTCACCTTATTAATGGTCTTTTATGGCTGAGAAGAGTGACTGCTAATAACCACTCTCTGCAGATTACAATATAGTGATAAATAATTATCTTCTAAGGTTATGTACATAGTGATTTACTCCCCACTGGAAGTTACTGAGGATAATCATGAATACACACAGACAGGATTTCTAGTGCTTATGTGTAGACAATTGGATGATTCTAATCAAATGAAACACAACAAAGTCTGCAAAGCCTTTCACTGCCTGCTCCAGACTGCCTTTGACTGTCAAAGAAAAGGTCTTTCTTCCCCATCTCCATGGGGCCATCTCTGTGCTGTTTCCAAAATTTCTTTGCCCAGCCACATTTCTCGCTGTTTCCAAAATGTTTTTGCTATTATCCTCGCTGCCCCTATGCCTGGGAGAGTTTTCCTGAGTTCTTCATGCATAATGAAATTCTGCTTAACTCCAGTGAAACCTTCCTCTTCTTGGAAGCCCTCCTTCACCTTATTCCAGCACACAAAATCGAGCACTCCTTCTTTCGAATTCCTAGAGTGAGATCTCTATCTATCATCTATCTACCTATCATATCTATCTATCTATCAGCACATTCAGTGATGTTGTTTACATGCATTATTCCTCAAAGCAGACACTTGTCAAGTTTGTAGTCATATGACCTCACAAAATGTCTGGACCTTAGGCACTGGCATTAGGTATTTGGGTGAATGAATGAATGAAATGGAATGGAAGAATTGGAAAAGTATTTTTAAAAAGGAGCTAGTAGTATTAGAGTTTACTTCTAAGATTGGTGCTGGGTTTTTAACACCTTTAAATACTCTGTTTGATTACTTCTGGCCAACTGGTACTGCTATCACTGTGAACCAGGGAGAAGGCTCTTTTGTGATTTCTTGTTGTTTCCCGAGTTCCCCATAAGAGTGGAAGTTCCTTGAGGTTAGAACCTTTGACTTAGGCTTTCTGTATCCCCAGCCTACACTGTATGCGGATGGAGCAGGAGGTCTATAAAAATTTGTTGAATGAACACTCAATCCCTGTTCACTGGTGATTCATCGTGTGCCTCTAAATCTCCCTTCATTCATCTAAGTATTCCAAACATTTCAGTTACGGTAGGAGAATGGACATTTTCCTGCTCTTGGAGACCCTCTAGATCAGTTTTTCAGGAGATCGCCTGTGGCCACCCTGGAGGTCCTTCTCCAAGAGGACGTAACACAAGTCTCACCATACAGATCTTCCTCAGCCTACAGTGAGATTACTTCCTGAAAAACCTCTTGTAGGGGTGTCTGGTGGCTCATTCAGTTAAATGTCTGATTCTTGATTTCAGCTCAGGTCCTGATCTCAGGTTTGTGAGATCCAGCCCTGTACTGGGTTCCACACCGGGCTTGGAGCCTCCTTAAGATTCTCTCTTCCTCTCCCTCTGCCTCTCCACCCCCTAAAAAAAAAAGAAAAGAAAAACTATTGTAAGTTGAAAATACACATCAAAAATACATTTAATATACCTAACCTACTAAACCCCATAGCTTAGCCTGGCCTGCCTTAGAGTTGCTCAGAACACTTACGTTAGCCTATAGTTCCACAAAATCATTGAGCCTAGAGCCTATTTGATAAGAAGATGTGGACTATTTCCTGCAATGTATTGAATACGGTACTGAAAGTGATCCATAGGTACACAAGTGTTGTCAGCATATTGGTTGTTGACCCTCATGACTACATCCTGACTGAGGTGTGTTGTCGCTTCGCAGAATCAGGACAGAGGATCAATCTGCATATTGCTGGCCTGGGACAAGATCTAAATTCCGAATTTGAAGTTCAGTTTCTCCTGAATCATCGTAAAGTCTTTTCACATCACTGTAAAGTCATGTCAAACCATCCTAAGTCAGAGATCATCTGTATACTCAATAGATAAAAATATCGAGTCAGCTCAAATTTGCTTGAAATATAAAGCAAATAATTTTTAGCAATTGCTAACATTCCCAGTAGACTTTTGGGTACTTGGGGTACAAGAAAATTAAAGCCGTATTCTTTGCCAGCAACTCTTGCAGGAAATGCTGTTTATGTAAACTCTTTAAAATGTGGATTGCTTTAGTAGTTCATACTATAAAAAATCATAAAATTAGAAAAATCTGGAGATACTTGGAAAACGGTATAATTCTGAGGTTCAATCTAAACTTAAAAATTTCAATTGATGACCTATTTTGCCACGTGTCAGAAAATAGTTCGAAAGAGTTCATTTTAAATCTCCAAGATACTTGATCTACTTGACCATATATTTTAGTATCATATAGACAAGGCTAAATTCTAATTTTAGGTTCACCAACTTCAGAAAGATTTTAATCCCTCTTTCACATCTGAGGGGATAATATCATGGATGTTTATTGAGTGACATGAATACACTAAAAATAACAAATTCAATTTCTTACTTTGTTAGAAGGTATAATCAACTTGGACTTCCTTTATAATATTCACAGTAATCTAAATTTTGGACAGAGGGAAAACATGAAAGTTTCAGAGATAAAAGTTAACCTTAAAAGTACACGCCATGGGGTGCCTGGGTGGCTCAGTGGGTTAAGCCTCTGCCTTCGGCTCAGGTCATGATATCAGGGTCCTGGGATCGAGCCCCGGATCGGGCTCTCTGCTCAGCAGGGAGCCTGCTTCCACCTCTGCATCTGCCTGCCTCTCTGCTTACCTGTGATCTCTTTCTCTCTGTCAAATAAATAAATAAAATCTAAAAAAAAAAAGTACACGCCAAAATTGACTACTTGGGAGACACCATGTGATGATTGTTATGCAAAGACAAAGTCTCAGTTCGTCTTGGTTAAGTGTCACCCAGCTACAGATGCTCTTCAGCTGATGGATCCATTCTTCACTGGGTGGGGTCTAAAGTTAGTCTCAGCTCATGCCTATCCTTCCTGGAGTCCATGCAGAGCCCCTGTTCACTCCCTGCGCACCAAGTTATAATCCTGCCCCACTACTCCCCTGTGTTTGTTTAGTCTGAGGCTGAGTGTCTATCTTGGTTTCCTGTCTTATACCATTATTCCCTTCTGAGAATGGAATTCTGCCCTGGATTCCAACTGACTTGGTTTGGCTGACCAGCCCTCTCCTCAGGGACTGGATTGTTGCCCATCTCCCCAGCCACTCACTGCTTCAAATCCCAAGGTCGTGTCTGGAGGAAAAATCCTGGAGAGGACTTATTGTGTCTTGTTCATCATTGTCTTCTCCATGCCTCGCATTCATCTACTACCAAGGAGATGACCATTATCTGGTCAGTGAATGAAAGAATGCATTCAGTCTTTTTTCCCTTTTTTCCTCCGTGGTATACTCTTTGCCTTTACAGTCAACTTTCTTGAAGGTCCATCCTCACTAGCTCTCTCCACTTCTCTGTTGCAAAGATAGTTAAGTCTCCTAGAAGTCTTATGCTTAAGATTCCTCTTGGGTGTCTATCTGCCAGTTCAAGCTTCTCATACATAGGGAGAAATGCAGATTGAAATTCATTTTGTGCCATAACTTAGGAAATTGTGGTTTGGACTGCTGGTCACCCACATTGTGTCTTGGTTCTTCAGCCATGCCCCCTAACTCTGCTTGGCTTATTCATATTTTCCAACCATTCTAGCCTCTCACTCTTGGGATGACAGATAATTATTCTAGGATCTGGATCTGCCTCAAGTGAGGATGAAGATACAAACCAGAGTCTTCCCAGTGGTTTTCAGGCTTTACAAAGGTCTCCGGAGAAGTAAATATTTCTCCCATGCAAGGAGAAACATTAGAGATGAGACCAGGTGGAAAAAAATTTGAGACCTTTCATGATAATTAATTAACCTTTGTAGGATCAATTTCCTCATCTTAAATATAGGTATTATAAAGTTCATCTTAAAAGTCTGAGGATTGATATTTAATAAAGTACTAAATAAAATCACTGTAAAATGTTATTTAAATTAAGGTAATAACATCAGAAGTGTGCCAGGCCTTCATATAATGTTTACAAAATACATTAACTCATTACAAATTATAGTTGACCCTTGAACAATGTGGTGGTTAGTGTTGTCCAACCTTCATGCAGTTAAAAACCCATAAATAACTTTTGACTTCTCAAACACTTAACTACTAGTAGTCTGCTACTAACCAAAGCCTTACCGAGAATATAAACAGTGGATTAACACTTGTGATGTTTTATGTTATATCTATTTTATACTGTCATACAATAAAGTAGGCTAGAGAAAAGAAAGTCTTATTAAGAAAATCATTAAAAAAAGAAAATACATTTATAGTATTACCTGTAAAAAGTCCACATGTACGTGGATCCATGAAGTTCAAACCTGTGTTGTATAAGAGTCAACTATATGTTAAATAAGGAATCGAAGATATTCTTATAAAAAACTAAAAATTTAGTCTGTGGGATGATATGATCTTAGAGCAATTGAAATAATATTAGCCATTAATTTTCTGAGACTTTAAAACTTTAATTCATGTGCTCGACAATTAGGAAAAAAGAGTTCACAATGGCCTTATGTTCATATTGACTTAATCATAGGTTAGAATCCTTTTTTCTTATCTGTTATACATTTTGAAATAAAAGTCCTTTTTCTTCAAAATAGAGTAAAGAAAATTATTTAACACTAAAAAAAAAAAAAATCTTGCTGTCTTCTCCTTTAGCATAAAAACACATAGAGTGGAAAAGAAAAAAAAAACCAACATTGCCCAGGATCACAACTAGTTGGACAGACGTACAAGCAAGCTCTGGTTCTTGCTTTTACGTTCTCTCACATGAAGAAACGGCCTATCTCATGGCTTCAGTGTGACCCTTTAATCTGTCACGTGGACCAGAACTTGCAGTCGATTTTAGGCCAGCATATAACTGAGTGTTGACCACTATACCTTTTAAAACTGAGATCCTCATTCCAAGAGGATGGGGAGGTGAGGGGAGAGGGAGACCAATGTGGAGAGTCTGGTATGTGCCGCGCACCCTAGTATGGTGTGCGTGAATCTGCCTTATTTCCACTTGTATTACAGTCTTGGAGGGGAATAATAATTTCCTCATTTTAAAGATAACAGACCTGAATCTCAGAGAAATTTAATTAAGGACAACAAGATTAAGTCAGGAGCCAAGACGAATCTGAGCAGAGGATTGAACCCAGACCTGTTTATTCCTCCATCGAATGCTCAGCCTATTGTGTCGTGTGCCTACCCATGTCTTACCCTCACCATGTAACCTAAAATGCTAAGGTTTCTGCTCACACTTCTCCACTGAAACAAACTCTCCAAGGAGAGGGTCAGTGCCCCTCACGCTCCAGGAGAATGGATCTCACATCAGTATGGGTTCTCTAGGACTGCTGAGGAGCTCAGCATTCTATTGACCTGACTGTTGCTTCCTCACACTCCTCTGTCTTCAGCTCCTCAGGAAATATTTTCTCCTCTATTATCCTCTTGTTTCTTGGGTCTGACTTTTTGTGACTTCCACATCCTTCTGTTCTCTAAAGTGGGTGTGTTCTGGGACTTCACACTGAAATTCATTATTTTTTTCTAATTTCTCCCAGGACAAGTCAAGCTCATAGAATTGATCATCACATTTCTATAGGTCACTCCATAATATCAACCTGTGATTTAGGCACTTCGGGTTATCTCTGCCTGGATGCCCTCTTCCCATGTCTGTTACCCATTTTGACTAGTTTTTTTGTTGTTGTTGTTGTTGTTTGTTTTTTTTAAAGATTTTATTTATTTGACAGAGAAACACAGCGAGAGAGGGAACACAAGCAGAGGGAATGGTAGCGGGAGAAGCAGGCTTCCTGCCGAGCAAGGAGCCCGATGCGGGGCTCGATCCCAGGACTCCAGGATCAAGACCTGAGCCGAAGGCAGACGCTTAACGACTAAGCCACCCAGGCGCCCCCCATTTTGACTAGTTAATAAAACATTTATTTTTAATGTTTTGAACTTAAATTTCATCACATGTAATGTATACTTTTCATTTTGTTGCAGACCCCACTGTTCTTTATAACTTACATTGAACTGATTCACGCATTTGTGATATCTGTTAGACGTTGTAACTCAATTGTCAACTCATCTAACATAGGGGTCAGCAAATTACCATCCATGGGCCAAATATGGCCCACTGTCTGTTTTTATCAAGTTTTATTGGAACACAACCGTGGCCATTTTTTTTTTTTACACGTTATCTATAGCTACCATTGTGCTATAACAACAGAATTAAGCAGTGCTGACAGAGACACTATGGCCACAGAAAATTTTTCTATCTGGCCTTTTACAGAAAGTATTTGTCATCCCTATTCCAAATTTCTTAATTTTGAGTGATAGCCCTATCATTCTTGCTATAACTCAGTTAAAAACTCTGTCATTACAACTTTTCCTTTTCACCTCTTGCATTTCTAATTACAAAAACATTCTGTTAATTTCCTTCCTTTTAAAGGCTCTCACATTCTATTCTGTTTTCTTATACTCACCACACTAGTCCACATCATAATTATAAAGGTCCTTTGGTTAATTTCCCTACTGTTACATTGTTCCCCACTTGCTCATCACGTGATGTACTCCTTATTGATTTTTCTAACTCCATAAAATCATCTTTCCTTCAGAATTCTTACAGAGCCCCTCAGAATATGTCACAGAGTCACCTTATTACATGCTTCATCACAAATACATGCTTCAACAAAAATCATTATTGATCACGTCTACACATGCCTTAATATCTAAAATGTGAATTAAATAAGGTCAGTGGGGGTTAAATAACTTGTCTAAAACTATACATCCTGGCCAAGGCAGAACTGAGATTGTAATTCAATTCTCTTGGCTGTCAACGGAAATTTCCTTTTACTACTTAGCCTGGTGTACACCCCGTCTGACTTCAGTGAAGTCTCTGAAGATTTGTTATTACATCCTAAATGAAACCTATAGGTTTCCACTTTCCACCTTTGTATGTTAATATTAGTCCTTGTTCCTACATACTATACCCTCTCTTGCCTTTTATTCATTGTTAGGCCCCTCAGAACACTTGCTTCTATGAGTCTACTGCAGGTTTCCTACTTTCTCACAGTTCCTGCTTCCCCTGTTGTGAAATTTCTTGTTTGTAGCGATACTATAAACATAACTGACTTGTTATTTATGTTCTGCCAAATATAAGTCTTTGTAAACATATTATGAGACTACTTCTTCATGGAGTCCTGAGTGGGGTGGACGGAGTTGTGGGACACACTGCAACCTGGAACCCAAAGCAGGGGTTGGGGGAAAGAAGCCCGGCCTGGAGGGGCCATGTGTGGGGAAGAGCAAAGCTGACCACTCTTGATAAGGGTGACCAGACGTCCGCTCCAGTTTCCTTCTGGTGAGTGTTTCTGTGCACAGTTTCCATCTTGGTTGAAAGGCATTTTGACAGACACGCACGTGCAGGGTGCTGGGGTCAGGTGGGACACAGGAGGGCCCCCTGGCCCCTGGCCTCAGGATGAAGTTTGAGGTCAAGCATGGAAGATGCCGCTGATAAAACACAGGCATGATGGCAGATCCTGGGGCATAGAGTCATGTTAAGACCTTAATCCCAACAGAGAAAAAGAGAGCTGAACTGAAAACAGTTATAACGGTTGGTCCAGTGTGCTCGAGGGAGGAGGGTGATGTGACCGTATGAGCACAAGGCTTTCTCCTCCTCATGGGGCAGTGACACCCATGGGCATGTGGTCGGAGAAGACTGACACCCAAGGTTCATGGACACTTTGGACATGTGGATCAGTGGGACTAAATGTTTTTGCTGAAGCTGGGAGTATTCCCTCATGAAAGGCTCTGGGGAACACAGGGACTGGTGTCCTTCTGTGATGCCTCTTTTAATCCCAGGCACTTAGCTCTGTGCTTGACTCCTATCACGCTCTCAACACATGTGCTGCTGCTGCTGAAGGGAATTGCAAGTCCGCTTGGGTGTACTTACCACCTTCCAGGAGGAGAGCAAAGCATGGAGGATAGGGGGACGGAGACAGAGGAAGAGAGGGGGATGGGCAGACAGAGAGAGAGAGGGGGGGGACAGTGGAGGACAGAGATGGAGCGACAAAGGACAATCCGGAGAGGAGACAAAAGGTCCGTGCTATGCAACTGTCCACATTGGGGTAAGCAGTGGACAGCAGAGAGCAGCTCTTCAGTGTTCTGCTTGAAATGCAGACCTTTTACCAGTGAAAATGAAAGAAAGAGAAGAACGGGTGCAGAGGGCAGCGGAGGACGCCCAAGGCCCGAGCTCCCGCTTGGTCCACAGACCCGGCCCACGCGAGGGGGCTGCTTGGGGATATGATCACCAACCAGTGGAAAGAGAAAGCAGCATTTCTGAGAAGGAAAAGGGATCTTCAGGAGGAAGTCATAGTGTGGGAATGGGCCACCGTTTGAGGAAACATGCAGAAGCGGCCTTTGCTCTGCCTGCCCGGCCGGTGTCACTCCCAGCCCCTCTGCCTCAAGGACGCCATAGGTAGAAAGTGTGACCACCTCGGCCGGCTGATGTCTTCTACTTAAACAGGCAAATGGCGTCCCCAAGAGGCTACATGTCCTGCCTACGGCCACCCCCAGGGCACGAGGTGGAGCCAAGAGCAGGTTTCCTCTTCCTTAGCACTCTTCCCTGGGGCAGGAGCCCGTGGGACAGATGGTCTCACAGGGAAGCAATAGCCTCCACCTAAAGGAGCGGGTCGCTTTCATGATGCTTCTGCGTATCCAAATAATGGATTGACATTGAAGGTGAGGGAGGAAAAGTCCCACTTGGTTTAAAATCCTATTTTTAAGGCCCTTTTAAAGTCTGTTAATATTTAAATTCTACTGACATTTTCCGAGCAAAAAGGAGCCCAAATTCTGCCCCCGCGGATTCTGCCAGCCCTCCCACCCTGAAACCCGACTCCACATAAAGCTCACGGGAGTGTTTATTTAAACTGTATTCTTTTATAACAAACTGGGATTTATTCCTTGACCAACTGATCAAATGCTTTAATTTACAAACGGGTTTCCCAAAGCTCGGTAAAGCCACCAGATGCAAGGAGAGTGGCCGCATGGCCGAGCTCTGCCTCTTTAATGCAGGCAATATTGTCAACAGCCCTCTGGGGGCAGCTTTCCGAAGTGCATTTAATTGCATTTTTCCACTTCTCGAGGCAGTAAGGGATTAAGCTGAGAAGGAACGTAACGTAGTGGAGCCTGCTCCGGCCCGTCACCTTCGAGCGGGGAGAGGAGAGGAACGCACAGTGGCGCGCTTGTCAGGAAGAAATGCCGTCGTCCTTTTCCGAATAAGTTCGGGAACCGGGAACGAGCAAGAGCAGACCCAACAGTTTGCATTCCTGCTGGTCAGTTTGCAATGACAAACACCCACAGGTGATTCACATTTACTCAAAATACCAACTCTCTTAGAGGCGCCTCCAGGCGCCTAGAATCTATTTCAGAAATAGTTTCTAATATGTACTTTACATGCGACACTGTTTAAATTATTTATGCCATCCTGATCCGTATAATAGAAAACGGGGACATATGGGCTGGAGAAGCTGACAGGTCCTTTTTGCTAACCTCCCCAGGTACGGCTTAGGGAGAAGCGGTTCCAGGTGCGTGAAGGTCAGTCGGGGCTTTGGCTCGCGGCCCTGGCGCTGGGACCCCCACCCCGGGCTGCACCCAGGTCAGGCCCGGGGACTCTGCCTGTGCATCCCTTCTCCCAGCAGGCTGAGTGATGCTGTTCTTATTCTCATATGTAGCCTCCGAGAGTCTGGACCCCACCCGTAGATGAGACCTCAGGCAGCTTTTTCCAAAACGGGGTTGGCTCTTAATCGTCTGTGTCGGAATCGCTTGGATGATTGTTAGAAGTAAAAACGGTGGGGTCTCCAACCCTATGAATAGTCGGCGTCCGAATTTGTCCCCAGGTGCTTATTGTACACAGTAAATCCGAGGGCTGGCGTTCTGCAAGAACACTGCAGGTCCTGCTCGGTCAATTTACAGGTTTTTATTGGGCCAGTTAGAAATTGTTTCAAGGAGAATTGGCAAGCGGTCCCCAAATAGCATAAACTAATGTTTGTGACTTAAATTGGAAGAACATCAGAACTTTCACGATTTTTCGCCCAAGATCGGTTCTTGCCAAATAGACACTTCAGACCCATCTTCAAAACACATACTGTCTCCCTCTCTAAAACCAAACCAACAACCGAGATGCGAAGGGGGAGCTCGTCGCTGGAACAGGCACCCGCCCCCAGCGCCTTAGTCCCCCTCGGGATGATCTGTCCCTCCCGCCGCTGTTCAGAGGCCGAGGCTCCTTCCATGTGGTGGCCCTGCTGTGGCCTGTGGCTTAGAGTCTGCGTGGGACTCTGCTGGGCTGGGAGATGAGGGGGAGGGGGGAAGGGGCAGGGGGAGCTTGGAGGGGCTGAGCCCAGACACGGTGAGTATCGCTTAAGCTCCCATTGCACCGGCCAGAAATCAGCCGTGGGAGTCCACGTCACTCGAGGAAGGCTGGGAAGGGGGTCTGGCCGTGCACCCACCCGGAGAAAGTCCTGGTGCTTGATGAACCCGTAGCCAGCTTTGCCGTGTGGAGGACACATTCAGTGTTCGTTCCATTAAGTGAGAGACCTCTCCAGTCTGTGCCCGTCCGCAGCCGCCGCTCCAGAGCCTCCTGGTTCCTCTGCATTTCTAGAGGGACCAATAACAGCTTCCTCAGAAACTTAATTTGATCATTAAATGACAGAACATCTGCAAGGTGCCCGGAACGGTAGATAGCACGCAGTAGGAACTTAACGACGGTGAATCCCCCTCCCCTAACACTTGGGAAATAACAGCGTCATGAAACGGATCATATTATAATCCTTTTCTTCGTTTCTATGTCATCTTCTAACTTTTTCTATAAAACAAGAGATTTCTTGGATTTTTTTACATTTCTAGCGCCTGAGCAAAATGCTTAGCCAAAGTCCAGACGTGAAGGCTCTGGGCTAAAATCTAACACCTGCTGCTTTAGCCGCTGTTCACTATCTCTTAGTCTCAAATCTTCCAACTTTCATACTGGAGATAACAGTCCTGCTCGCTTCGTGGGACGAGAAGCAACCAGAGTGTCTGGCAAATATAATGGACAATAAATTTCAGTTAACATAAATCTTGACTCTACGGCCTGTGGCTGAAAGTTGATGAGGGAGTGTGTGAGACAGTATAAAGGCTCGTGAAAGCAGTGCTATTCGGCGCAGCCATTCTGTTCTCCGAGAAAACCCTGCAGAGTAACTTGTAGATGCTAGTAGTATGGGAAACAGCTCACCGGAAAATCTAAAGTGGGCAGAGTGATGCACGCAAATGACATTTCAATTTTATTGGCAAGACTGGAAATGCTCCCAGGAAGACCATCTATACTCCTGATTTATTTATTTTTTTTAAGTAGAGGGATATTACATTTCATTTTCTTATATTGCAAAATTTAACTCCCAGTTAGGAATGAACGAAGCTAAACTCTTACACGTTGAAGTAGGGGTAGGAATGGCGGGGAAGCTTCCAAAATATGCATGAGTCAGCCGTAGACAAGAAAACATCCAATCAGTTCTCTGGGAAACTGGAGTCCTGATTCATCTTCTGGAGCTAAAGTCT
This sequence comes from Procyon lotor, assembly GCA_028646535.1. Lineage (NCBI taxonomy): Eukaryota > Metazoa > Chordata > Mammalia > Carnivora > Procyonidae > Procyon > Procyon lotor. The sequence goes on from CM053605.1 coordinate 163,615,042, forward strand.
AAACACTGGTTAATATTGCATTTAGAAGATCAGAAAAAATAAGTGGCATAGTTCTCAACAAAGTAATGCACTTTCGTATCAGTCATTTATTAATACTTCAAAGTATATTTGAATTTGCTTAAGCCTGGTTAATAGGAAAACCGTCTTTCTTTTTGCTCTTTACAGAATTAAGCATTAACCAGGCATTTCTCATAACAATATGCTGGCTGAGCCACGCGATGCTCTTTCGCCCCGACACAGAGGATCCCACCCATGTATGACCCCAGCCGTCCGAGAAGAATTAGCTACATGACTCAGTGAGATGTGGGGACGTTGAGCTCAGGTAACACCTTGCTCTACCACCTTCCCCTGCCCCAGGATGGTCTGCAATACTGATGGAAAAAAACTCACGTTAAATGTTAGGATAAATGGTCTTCTAAACTGTCATGTTGGCAAGCATGTCTCTGGCACTGGTGGACAAAAAGAAGTCACTCGGATGACAAAACCTGTGCAGGGCGTTAAGTGGGGGCAGAGGAGATGTGAAGAGCCACTCGGCCCCTTTGCCCCAACAAGAGGCAGGTGCAGGGGACAAAGTGTGGCTTTTCTGGTTCACAGTGAAGACTTGCATACCCTCAGGATGTCAATGTGCACATTTTGGGGAGAGGACATTTGGGAAGGGGTGGGGGCATTTTGACGGTGCATTTTGACAGTGTGACTGCTCACCTGTAGTCACCTGAGAAAGTGGAACAAAGATGCACCCATTCTACGCTTTCTTTGTGAGAGATTGTACCTGTTTGTGAGATTCAGAAACCAGGAGGGTCTTGAGATCGATGGGCCAATTCAAGTTGAAAGGAAAGGGAAACCCATTGAGGATTTCCTCAAGCATTGGTTCTAGAATGACACCAAAGCAGGATCTGGGGCGTGATAAAGGCACCAGGGCTCACGGAGAGGGGACTTGCACATAGTAGATCTTCAACGAAAATGTCTTGCCTTTACAGTATTCTCGATTTGTCCACTGACTTCAAGATGTCCCGCTTGAACTTCATTAAGCATCTCAGTCTTTAATCACTTTCAATCTTCCATTTGTCACGGAAACCATTCTTTCATACCCTGGCCCGGATGCTTACAAAGCTCGGTCTGAAATCTGCCCGGAAATCTGCTTCCTTGTAGTTTCCATCCATTGTTCTGGGTTCTGCTAAATTTGACTTGAATCTGGGTGTTTGGATGCCCAAATGGATGGATGACGGTGCCCCAGATAGTTGCTTACTTGAGAATTTTGCCTCGGGCTCCCCTGCCCTTCAGGGTCACTGAGAATGTTATTCCTTCTGCATCATCGTGCTCTTCTTTGCTGATACATCTTATGTTCAAAGTAACCGCACGCCATTCCCAAGACTCAGGGGGAGCCGTGATTCAAATGCACACACGGCCACATACACCCCCTGAGCCAGGTCAGAATCCACGCCAAATCCACTATTTTTAGTTTTCCTGAATACATGAAACTGTAAGAAAAGTATCTGGTTTACAAAAAACTACATTTACTGCTTTGTTTGGTTTCAACTCACTCAAGTAAATTTAAGTGTCCTTGCTGAGAAATTTGGAGGATACGAAAACATAGTAATTTCATTTGAAGTGATCTAAGCTTTAGAGATAACGAGTCAGATATTTGGATTAAACTACAATGCCTAGAATTCGATCCATGAAGGATATTGGTAGCTACTCTTTTGTCTCTCCAACGATATCCCATTTAAAGATGAAGAGTAAAGCCAAGAAGAAACAAGCAGTTTCAGAGCATACAATACTAATTTTACATGTAATTAGAACTAACAATTTCTTTTCATTTATAGAACATACTCTGATGACCTTTGAGGCTGGTGGCAGAATAGGACATTAGCTTATAATTATGCTTTGATTTGCAATGAAAAATTGAAATGACTATTCCTGCTGCTGCTAAGAGCGAGCAGAATGCGAAAGTATGGAGCATGACTGCCCTCTCCTGGTGATAGGTGGCCTAACAGCTCTAAAAAGGATTTCAACAAGTAACCAAATTTTAAAAATCATTTGCAGACTAGAAACATTCTCCTTTATTTACATATAATACATTTTAAAATTGTTATTTCATGTGGCTTTCTAAAATTAAAAATGGTGCATAAATATTTTGAAATCCAGATATAAATTAATGAGCCAGAGAATGTAGGAAAAATAATGATGATTGTTAATAACACACATTGAGACATTTTCAAAGAGCGCTTAATACATGTTTTCTCATTTAGTCTCACATTATCCCCAGGAGGAAGCAAATTATTATATTTCATTTGTTCAACTTCTTAGGTCTGTTGTGGCAGTTCATAACTGATTTTCCAAATGTAAGTTGTAGACCTCTAATTGCTTTTATGATTCAGTTGTGTTTTTCCATCTTACAATAGCAGCAAAAGACAATGCCCAAACATAGTCACACAAATGATGACGTTTCTTGGATAACACGGATCTCCACCCAGAACCAAAGGGACAAATCCACATTTCCAAAGAAATAGAACTCGTCTAGGAATTTCTATCATTTCACTTTATCTTCAAAAAAGAAAAAAAAAAACTTAGATCAAAAGATGAGATAAGGCATCACTTAAATTTAATTATGATTTATGATCCACTTAAGCATTGACACCTGCTCCAAATCAACGTTTACTTTTTTTATTTTTGTACCCAGAAGAGAAAATTGCATTTATCCTTTGCTTAAGGACTTGAGAGATTATGGAACGATTGTTAATACTCTGGTTTATATCCGAGGCTGCACACAGGGAAACCCAGATGGGGAATATTTGCTTTAGATTTGTGCAAGAAATTTCCAGGGTTTTGTTTATGTTTGTCTTCTCTTCTGCCTTCTGGAAAAGTCCCATTTTTAGAGTCTGCAACCATGCTTGCAGGATATTCTTGACTGTACATTTGGGTCATTTCATCAAGAAGGTTTACCTGGGTAATGCAGCGATCAAACCTTAAAGCTTTATCCTAATTGTACTGCTAAATAAAAACCAATGGCCTTTTATATGTCTCATTTTATAAAGCCCTAGAGCGTTCTCACTTAAAGTGTTTTTACAGCAAGTTTGTTTTAGTACTTAAGGACTGAAGTCCAGGGTGAAAATCAAAGTCGGCGGTCTTTTACTTCGTTGTAGCCTATAGCAACTCACATTCTGTTACTGACACATGCAATGAGCTTCCCAAAGGAGGTTTTCATCCACTGATTCAGTGAACCCACAAATATGTAGTGAAAGCCCATCATGAACCAGGCCCTCTGTTGGCACAACGTATACAGCGTGAACCAAACAGGTGCGGCTTTGCCTTCAAAGACCCTGGCTGCAAAGACAGTTACACAGCAGATAAAAAGACAAACCAATTTAGCATTGGGATAAGCCCCCGGAGGAGAAAAGAGTATTCTGATGGGGAGACGAGCACGGTATTCCTGGTGATGAGTGAAGGCGTCTGTGCATCTGTGTTAGGTTTCCCATTACAACTCGGATGTACTGATTGTAGGGCACACTGATATTATATGTTCCACTGGGGGAAAATGTAGCTAATTAAACTATAACCCAAAGCTGTCCTTTAATTAGAATCTCTCTTTATACTTATCAGCAGATATTGTTTTAGACATAGTTAGACCTGGATTTTTCTAATCATATGTCACCTTTGAGTGAACGTAAAAAAGAAATGTTAGCAAAGCAAATTGAGGTAATGCTAACACTTGCACCTGTTCGGAGTCCAGATGGGAGTAGGTAGAATGAGGAGACACAGGCAGACCTGGAAAATAGAAAGTGTCTAGACACCCGGCTGTCGGCGGGGCAGAGACATCGGGCCACGGTTGTAGAAGGACAGTTTGAGGAAATGCGCGTGCGGGTGTGGAAGATCCAGAATGCAGAGGCAGGAGGGCAGAGAGCTAAGGAAGCCGCATCTCTGGGCAGCTGTAAGGAGCTGGGACCCCGGAGGCCGTGTACTGCTCTTTGATGAGAGGAGTCTCACCCCTCTCTTTGGAAGGACAGAGAGAAGTAGGAGGTGACTCAAGTGGGGATTTCGATTTGAGATGAGACGGCCACAGGATTTCAGCCTGAAGTTTTCTGGCCTCTCGACTGAACACGAGACAGAGTCATCGGCGGAAAATGGGGATTTGTGGGAAAGAGGTTACAGGAGGTTTGCGAATTGAGAAAAGTCGTCAAAAAATCTTGCATTATGACCAGGAAATGTGGCATTTTGTTGGACAATGTTGCAAGCCCACTGGAGCCTAGGGCTAATATAATCAGTCTACTTGTGTGCTGGAAAGACCCAGGAATATTTCCTATATGGGACAAGCCACAGATTTGTGTACATTTTTCTTTTTCCTGTGTTAAATTTGCCCAGTAAACATCTTAGGAGAAACATCAAGGGAGTCTGAGCAATTGCAAGGAAATAATTGTAGTAAAATACTGGATGTTTATACTTAACATGAATCATTGAACACGGGAAAAAAAAAAACAACAGTTATTTATACTAAAAAAGAAAAAAAAAAATAGTGGTCCAAACCTTCAGAGCCCAGAGCATGTGCCGAGCTCTCTTCAACCACTTTGCCTGCTACCCATTCATCCCTTAAAATAGTGCTGTGAACTAGGAAAGATTATTACTAGCATCCCCATTTTATAGGCGAGGAAACTAAGACACAAATAGGTTAAATAAATTGCCCAAGGTCACACCCAGTAATTGGGAAAGCCTAGGACCAAAACATGGCTGTGTTTGGAAAACCCTGTGTGATGGTTTTTCTAATTGAAATGCTTGTTTAATCCTGTGATTTCAGTGAAATGTAGTCATAAACAAGAAAAAGAGGACATTGGTGGATGGCAAGAAAATTACAGGGTTGATATATAAAAGGATTTGGTGAGATCCTCATTAGCCATGTTAAGGATGATTTTTGTGACTGTGTGACCAAAAACCATAACAATAATGTTATACAAAAGGAAAGGATAATCAGATTGGTGTCTTTTAAGAAAGTCATGCTCACTGTGGATAAGGGACTGAGGATAATCGAGACTGAAGCACAACGATCCCTTAGAAAGCTCTTGCAGCAATTCACTACAAAAGTTAATATCATCCTAGGGGGTGGGTTGTTTGAATGAGAAACAATGAAGACATAAGACAGACATTTAAGAGGTAGAATCAACCAGACTTTAGGTTTGTTTGAAGGAGGAAGAGTCAGTGAAGAGTCTCAGCTTTCTGGGTAATTTAACCGGGTATTGGAACCATCCATCATGATAGATGCAGACGTCGGAGAACCATTCAATTTTGGATATTTTGAGTTTGAGATGCCAAAGGATATCTCAAAGGAGAGGTTTTATTGGGTTTGCTGGAATTTTGTTGGGCTTATGAAGCACAACAGTAATCTAGTCTGGATTGAAGGCTGGGAAGTTGACAGTTTGTAGCTGTCATGAAGAGGACAAGCTCCTCAAGGGGCACTGTGACAAGGGAAAGGGATTAGGACAGAAACCGGAGATGGTTTGGAAGGATGGAAGCAGCAGGAATTAAGGCCAAAGAGGACTGGCTGAAAGAGGAAGGAGGGCAACCAGAAGAGTTTGCCGTCGTGGAGGTGATGAGAGGAAATATTTCAAGAAGCAGGGAGTGACCAAGAGCTGCAGAAAGGTCGAGAAAGATAAAGTGAGAAGTGTCCACTGGATTTATTGACAGGGAAGTCATGATGATCTCAATAAGAGGCATTACATTGAAGCAAAAGGGTAAATGGTGGATTTCAGGGGCCAGAGTAGGGCAGGAAGGGGAAGAGCTAGAGATAGCAAGTCTAAACAAGTCTTTGAAAAAGTCAGTTGAAGTGGAGGAAAGAGATAGAATTGTAGCTAGCGGGGTCAAGTGTTTATTTTAAGATGGAGGACGAAGAATGTTTAAGTGGTGCTTAGAAGAATCCAGTAGAGAAAAACGAGCTAAAGATATAAGGGAAAAATCAAGAGAAAAAAGTCCCTGAAGACATCAGGAGGGGACAGTGTCCTGAGGAAGAAGAAGGGATCACTCTAGACGGGGACAGACATGTTGCCCATGGCAAGCAGAGGAAGAATCCATGCATGTGGCACGTGTGTGTGAGTGTGAGTAGAAGTGTGCATGTGTGTGTGTTTGGGTACAAGTGGATAGTCATCACTAGGGACAGAAAGTGAAAATGTCTCCTGTGATGGCTCGCCTTTTCTTTGAGAAGGGGAAGGTGAGGTCATTTGCTTAAATTAAGTGGGTAATAAGAAGTCAATGATCTGAGAAGAGAAAAGGCAGTTTGAAATAAACACTGAAGAGCACAGGAGAGAGAAAGAAAAGTGAACAGAGCACAAGTGTTTATTGTCATTGGTAGACATTCTGTATTTGTAATGGCAGCATCAACCAGCATCGTTGTACTTTTTTTTTTTTTCTTTTGGAACTCCTGGTATCTTGGACAAAAACATGGAGAAACATTGATCAAGAATGGGATTTTTGACTGATAAGAGTTATAGAGAAAATCTGAGTTAAGGGTGGGGGGATTACCCGAAAAAAGTGAAAAGGGAGATATGGGTCACATGTGGCTACTTTAAGAGCATTTCTCCCACGCTTCCCTTTCTTTGAAGAAGTCTTTTGTTTCTCTCTGTTTGCAGTCTATTAATTATCTTGCTTAAGGGAAAATGGTTAGGCTTATTACATGAGCCAGATTGCTGGGTTTCCATCTTCTGTTTGGGGAAGAATACAGCTAGATGTTACTCCATCTTAGCCAACTCAACAGACTAGGGTTTTTTGGTTGTTGTTTGTCTGTTTGTTTGTCTATCTGTTTTGCTGTCCATTACTTACTCTCTACTGTCAAGAAAGTTCCTACGTCAGCTCCTGATGCGTAAATGTTCTCAAAAGGCATGAGAGTCAGGACGAGTCAAGAATTAGGACATGGAGTTGTCATGAGGAGATTTAGGTCACATGAAATTTTGTAGCTCTCAGCAAAAGGAATCTCCAAAGGACTTGGAAGACGCTGGCCAAGACGGTGTTCTCTCCATGTGGCAAATATTGACAGCTGTCAATATTCTACTGTTTAAACACTTCCAGGAATTATCCACTTTGCTATAATAGCGCATTTTTAAATTCAAGGGCAGCTTCTCTCAAGCTGTT
>CM053605.1:163622651-163639573 GCA_028646535.1 Procyon lotor
CATTACAGTAAATTTAAACTTATTCTGCATGAATATATATCTAAACTGAATTGATATATTTGTTTTAAAATAATACCATAATCTTCATGGAAAGAAATCAGAGTGAAAAAAATTTAGGAAGGCTGAGAAGTTTTTGAAAAAGTCTAAGACAATGGAGCAGAGTTCTTGAGTGACCTTTCTTATTTCACCTCTCTGCCCCGCCCACCACCTCTCCCCCATCTACTAGATATTTTAATGTATTTGCATACACTCCACCCACTAGATATTTTAATGTATTTGCATATGCTCCACCCACTCCCTATTTCTGACAACAGCTGACTTCTTGAAATGCTTCCCCGTTTACAACTGTAGAGGAAATCTAGACTGTGGATACCCATCTATGGATGTAGGCAGTTGATTAAGCAGGTATAGAAATGGTGACCATTTCTCTGGAAACTTGAGCTCCGACCACACCGGCTGCTTCAAGTTTCCAGGGGTCTGAGTGCTACCTAACTAGAAGGGCATTTGTTTGAAAAGCAAATTTTCAAGGTATGTCCTTTTCTCCTTTACTGTGGCGCCTAACGGCAAGTGAACAGCCAAGTGAAAGTTCTATGCGGACGTTAGGAAAAGTCTGAAATGAAGACTACATCCCTGTTGCTTTTTCTCTTTACTTTTCTTCCTTTTACTCTGTATAATTTTGCTTTCCATACCATGATAACTATCTAGATGTTTGCACTGGAACTTAATGGGCCATATTTCCATTTTTTTGTAGATTTATTAATGAATTATGATATATTAAAAATAGGGATGGCTCTACAAACACATACATGATATTAATTTTTTTTAAGTTCATTCAAATATACTTTTAAGTAAATAGAGACCTCAGCCAATACTGAGGGCTAAGAATGATGTAAAAACAAGCAAATTTCACTAAGGGGTTATGTGATATGCTAGCAGGTAGGGGAATGCTTCATTTCTTAAATTGCAAATTCTAAAATGATAAAATATTAAGCACATTGAAAAGACTTTTTTAAAAGTTATAGAAGTCACTGGTAAGTTTTGTTTATGCGTTATCTTTTTTTCCCCAAATATTTTTATTTTTTCAGTGTTCCAATATTCGTTGTTCATGCATCACACCCAGTGCTCCATTCAATACATGCCCTCCTCAATACCCACCACCAGGCTCACTCAACCCCCCACCCCCTCCCCTCCAAAACCCTCAATTTGTTGCTCAGAGTCCACAGTCTCTCATGCTTTGTCTCTCCCTCCGATTTCCCCCCATTCACCCTTCTTTTCCTTCTCCCAATATCCTCCATGTTTTTCCTTATGCTCCATATGTGAGACCATATGATAACTGACTCTCCCTGCTTGACTTATTTCACTCAGCATAATCTCCTCCAGTCCCGTCCATGTTGATACAAAAGTTGGATATTCGTCCTTTCTGATGGAGGCATAATATTCCATTGTATATATGGACCATATCTTCTTTATCCACTCATCTGTTGAAGGGCATTTTGGTTCTTTCCACAGTTTGGTGATTGTGGCCATTGCTGCTATGAACATTGGGGTACATGTGGCCCTTCTTTGTACTGCATCTGCTTCTTTGGGGTAAATACTCAGTAGTGCAATTGCAGGGTCATAGGGTAGCTCTATTTTTAATTTCTTGAGGAATCTCCACACTGTTTTCCAAAGTGGCTACACCAACTCTACGCTTTCTTTCTTTAGTCGGCTAGATTGCCCATTTGCTTCTCCTCTCACCACCATTATGCTGCAGACCCAAGTGACCCCTTGCAAAGCAGAATAGGCCAATGTCAATATGTCACAAAGCTTGGTTGCTGATTGCAACTTAAAAAATTATCTAGTTATATATGAAGGTTTCAGTGCTTTATTTAGTTTCTTTCTTTTGTGTCTTATTTTAGTTATTTTATTCTCAACTTTCTCCTATATGTGGTTTGAAAAAATGGAGGAGCACAGCTCAGGTAATCATTTCTGCTAACTTCATTGATCCGTGAAGAAGACGAGGGAACCATGCCTATGAATTGAAGGTGACCTAAATGGTCGGTCAGTCCAACTACCACCTTGCTCCCAAGGTCAACAGCCACTGACGTGACGTCTCAGGATAAACCAGGTGCTGATGTGGCCATATAAGCAGGGCTCCAGCTGAGACACTTGGCAAGAATGTCATTACCTTGTAACACAAGAAATAACATGTCTATCTATTTTTTCCTTCTCCTTCATTTGAAGGGCACACAAATATTATCAGTAAATGAAATCAGCAACGAAATTTGTTTTTAAGCCTTTAAACAATGATTCAATTTTGATGAAAACCTTGGTAAAAACATTTGCTACACCCCCCATGCAAAAGCCAAGTTGAGCCAAAGCCTTTTGATTGAATGTGATTTTCTTTTTCTGAAATGCGGTACAGTGAAATAAGGTTTTGGATACGCAAAACATACACTGCGATGAATAAGTAATCAAATATATTTAAAATATACTCAGGTACTTTTGCCATAATGAGAGTCTGGAATTTGGTACTTTTCTTTTTATTGCAGTTTTTCTTTCGCCTTAAAGCAATGTAACTTTTTATTTAATTTATGTGGTTTTTCAGAAGCTGTCTTTCTATATCTTTCTGGATCTCTTCAAATTTCATATGGAATCTCATGGAGTCATACTCCAGTTCAGTAAGAGGCTTGAAATTAAAATCTCTCTGATCTGTTAGGCCTAATGTGTATCAAAAAGTACTACTCATGTTGTTACAAGTTGTTAGAAGTAGATTTAATTACCTGCTTTGATTCTGATCTCTTTCCCCTTTCCTCCTCCTTCGCAATCTCTATTTCACTCTCCTCTCTGTCTCTTTCCCTGCCTCTTTGTCTCTCTCTCTCTCAGCTTCAGGATTTTGAAAAGAGAGGAGCCTGGATGGCTAAGTTGGCTAAGTGTCTGCCTTTATTTCAGGTCATGATCCCAGGTCCTGGGATCGAGCCCTGAAACGGGCTCCCTGCTTAGCGGGGAGCCTGCTTCCCCCTCTCCTCTCTGCCTGTGCTCTCTCTCACTTTTTTCCTATCTCTGTCTCTCTCTCTCTCTCAAATAAATAAATAACATCTTTTAAGACCAGGATTTTGAAATGAGTGATCTTAGTGTCAATGCCATTGTTGAACCATGTGGACTGTCCTATAATTCTTAGACTTGAAAAGAGAATTAAATGATCTGACCAGAAAAAAATGATATTAAAAGATGTGAAATATATTAAATGCTGCAACATTAGAATAAGTTTGGCTGTGCAACCACGACCTTTTAATTTCCTGGTGAAAACTTTGATGCTCTAATTTATTACCATGACTCACAAAGAAATATCCTTTTCAAAATGAGTTAAGGAAGCTGTCAGAGCATGTGAGAAGCACTAATATAATCCCTTTACAAGAGTGCATTTAAAGAGGCAAACAGTGACTTTGACTTTTTCAGGGTTGGCCATTTGGATTTACATATGTTATATTAAATTCAGAAATTTACTTTCAAAATTTGATTTTGGAAAAAATATGTTTCCACTGAAATGGAAATTTAACCTCAAATCCAATTGTATTGCGTACATTTTTTTTAAAGTATTGAGAAATTTTCATTTTTATATTTTTATGGAGAAGTAGCATCTTAACAAGTGCCTGGCCCTCTTTACCAACACCCACAACACCCACAACGCCCACAACACCTACAACACCACTGATTTTGTATTTACCTGAATAATTTCACTGAATAAAATGCACAGTGGTAAGTAACACTACACCTTCAAATGAGCAGATGTATTTTGAAAGATCTAAGGCTAAAGAAATTACATTAAGGGATTCTTTCTTTTAAGAGTAATCTATCTTGGGACATCTGGGTGACTCAGTCAGTTAAGCATCTGCCTTCTACTCAGGTCATGGTCTCAGGCTCCCAGGATCTAGTCCAACACTGGTGCGGGGGGGACCCTGCTCAGTGGGGAGCCTGCTTCTCCCTCTGCCTGCTGCTCCCCCTACTTGTGCTCTCTCTTCTCTGACAAATAAATAAAATATTTTAAAAAAATAGAAGTAATCCACCTCGAATTTTATAACCCTATGTCATGACAAATGACAGCCCAGTCCTGCAGAATATTTACTTAATGTATCAAATCCGCATGCAGTTTCATTCATAGAAACAGATAAGCACTAGATTTCTTTCTTTTTTTGCCTGTGAACTTGGCCAATCAATTAATCTGTTTCTCCCTCAAGCTTTTCTCAAAGGTAAGTGTAAAGTGAAACTTTATTTCTTGTGTCACTAGAGGAGAAACGATGAAGCCCCGGCACAGGATTATTTGTACCCCTGTCAGAAAGTCCCTGGTCCACTGAGCACTCATCATCTGAGGAAACGGCCCCACATCTTCCAGACAGCCCACGCCCCTGATGACTAAGCTGTTCGACCACGAGGGCTGGGAACCCGTCTTGAAGCAGCAATCAAGCTCCCATCGGAACAAGATGTAGGGGAAGATGATATATTTCTTGGGGCACCGGGGTGGCTCAGTCATTAAGTGTCAGCCTTTGGTTCAGGGTCCTGGGATCAAGCCCCACATAGGGCTCCCTGCTCAGCAGGAAGCCTGCTTCTCCCTCTCCCACTCCCCCTGCTTGTGTTCCCTCTTTCACTGTCTCTCTGTCTGTCAAATAAATCAATAAAAAAAAAAAAAAACCTTAAAAAAAAGAGAATACATTTTTTTCTTTAAATTATACGATGGACACCAGTAAAATTTCTGGGCAATAAAAACATGTCTTCAGATGTTCAAAGAGAGCATTATATAAATTTCTTCTCTTCTGTTTTATTAAAGTTTCCAGAAAGGAGGAAAAAAAAAAAAACCCTGGAGGTTAAAATCAGTACCTAATGCCTTTCATTTTGAGAAGAGTAGGTATATCTTACTTTCCATTTATTAGTTTATTTAAGACCTATAAACTGCCCACGTTCATGACTTCTAATCATTGACTGGAAAAAACTTTGTGTGAAGCCTCCAGTCACTGAGATGAAGCTAGGCTTTGGAGACACGGATATAAAGGAAGTAATTCTGGTTACTTCCAGGAGTTCTGGAACCAGTGAGGAAGAAGGACATGAGATGATGATCGAGAAGATGGCAAATTTAGAGTACTCTGGGAGATTTTAACTCTGATTGGTGGAACTTAAAGCTGAAGTGACACCCTCATGATCATACAGGACGTTAGCAAGCAAAAGACATTGTATGTGGTCCCATGCAGAAGACCAAAGTTGAAGGGACCACTTTGTGCCGTGCACAGAGACGAGCTGGGACAGCCTAATGGTTGGAGAGACAAGAGGATGCTCTTGTAGCCCAGCTTAGAAGTTTGGAATTGGCTCTCAGAGTAAGGAAAAAAAAATTAGAAAATATTTTAAAAATTATACTGCATAAGGAACTTCACGCATTTAAAATTTTTCCCTCGGCAGGAGTATAAAGCCTAGATTGAGGGAAGTAAGGCAGTAAGGGACTGTAATACTGCTGGGAAATAATGAGACCCTGAGCAAATACAGAAGTGAATGAGACCAAGAGGGATGGATCAGAGAAATAATCTGATGTGGAGTTGATGATTTTCTGAATGAGTGATAAAGAAAAGTGAAATGCCAAAAAAAAAAAAAAAAAAAAGACATGCGTGAAAACCACTCTCGGTTTTCCAGTGTGGCCTTTCATCAAATAAAGCATCCAGGAAGAAGAATAAATGTGGGACCATGGACAAACTGTGCACATTTAGAAATGTCCGGAGACTGCCTCGCAGCAGCCTGATGCATGCTGTGAGTTAGGATGACACTACCCGCTCTACGAAGTAGACAACAAAATTGCAACAGTTTAGCACCACAGAGTTGTGCTAAGGAATTTTGCTTCCTGGGACGCCCAGTGGTTACCTCTCCTGTGGCTACTTCTGAAGCCCAGGCTTCTTGTCTTGACACTCCACCAAACCCAAGGCCTCGTCTGGGCCTTTATCAGTGCCAGTGAAAGGGACGGGGTGGCCAAGGTGTATCCACTTCTAAATGTGACCGTGACGAAAGCTTTGGAGATAAGAGCTCTGGGGGAAATAAGCGATGTCGGGCACGAAGGTTAAAAAGAATGCTGAAAGAAGACATAACTTTTTCTCTAAGCATCTGTTGAGGTCAGGCACTTTTCCTAATTCCTTTCTGGTTCTCACAATAAGCCTCATAAAAGGTGTTTTTCATCCTAGATTTTTGGAGGAGGTACAAGTCTCAGAGAGAGCATAGAAACCGGTCAAGGTTACAAAGTAGTAAAGACCTGTGTTTGAATGCGATTTTTCTAATACCGGGCCCTTCTGCTTCCCACACAAAACACTTAGTATAACCCTGCTCTCCTTCATCTGGAAAGAGGCCAGAATAAATCAAACTAGTTAAAATTCAATTTTAACTTTAAATAATAAAAACAAGTTGCATTTTTAATTGTCAAAAATATGGGAGGAATGCGGTGGGATTGTCTGGTGAAAGCATCCCCATTTTTCATTCTTGCCTTTTGGTTTTCAAGGTTAGTGAATTTACAGAATGTTCTCTCCACAGATTTATACTTGTCAAATCTCTGGTCTTAGAATGAAGGTCTGGCTTCATTGTTGATTAAATGTGATCGTATCACTTGGTGGTGCAATTCCAAAGAAAATTAGTTGACATTAATTGAAATAGGATACTATAGTGTTCAGGTCAATGGTCAAGATGAATAAGAGACATTATCTTTAATTTTGACAACTTTACAACCTAGTGAAGGCTACAAGCATATGCCTTAAAGAGAACTTGTAGGCCTGCTTTTCACTTTATATTCTTGGTCTGTTATTGGCAAATGAGCAAATTATCTCTATGATTTAGTGGTTGGGATTCATTCTTTCAAAAGTGTTGGTGAAAATGACTGTTCTCCAGAAGGAAATATATTAAAAGAGAGAACATAAATGATATTACTAAGAACATAAAAAATTCAAGAGGGGCCCATTATAAACCCAACATTATATCCAGCTCAGTAATGACAATGGTCATTTGTGGACAAGGTTGGAAATTCTTCCTGAAGTCTACATATGTTGGGGCGCCCAGGAAAATTCCTATAATTTTGTAAAAACCTATTTCCCAAGAAAACATTTTATTTTTCTAAGTGACTCTTTAATCTGTTTTTTACTTGATTTTCAGAATCAAAGATAGTACAATATATACATTTTTTTTAAAAAGATACATTCTGGGGGCACCTGGGTGGCTCAGTCATTAAGCGTCTGCCTTTCGGCTCAGGTCATGATCCCAGGGTCCTGGGATCGAGCCCCGCATCGGGCTCCTTGTTCGGCGGGAAGCCTGCTTCCCCCGCTACCATTCCCTCTGCTTGTGTTCCCTCTCTCGCTGTGTTTCTCTCTGTCAAATAAATAAAATCTTTAAAAAAAAAAAAAAAGAAAAAGATACATTCTGGATTTTATTATTTTAGTCTTGGTCCTTCTAACTTGTGAAATCTTTAAAATTTGCCTCTATATTCCAAAATAACATAAAATAAGCAAGTTTGGAAAGCACTGGGTAGTTAATTTTACTAATTGGTAAGAAAAGAAGTATGCATTGTACTCACTTTCAGTTAGATGATATTAATGAGTACAATTGTCTATGTGAGCAAAATGGAAAGTCTGAGTACATAGACTGTGCTGATTTTAGCCTACTTTCTGATAATAAGGCAAAATTAAATATCTTCATAACATCTGCTAGATTTTATGCACAGAAAGTACAAGTTACTTGCATTATTCAATATGGTAATGTGACTATGAAAATCCCAAGCTTATTTGTGAGCTAATGCACTGAATAAGAACTCACTAGAATTAAAGAATCTATATACTGTTGTTCTTATGGGGAAATTGTTCAACATAAATCTGATTAAGGAACAACACATTTGGAAAGTTTAAACTAATAAACCTGTATTTAGATTATCTGGGATTATCTGTCAAAACTCAATTCCCAGATTAACACTAATACATTTCTGCTTAATGGAATATCTCTATTTCATTGTACACTTAAACCAATGACTTTGCTAATGGTAATTTAATCATATATAGTGAGATCTAGAAAAAAATTAATGTCAATATATTTCAATATTACTTGGCATTGTAGAATTAATCATTTAAAGTAACCTACCTACCTAGCACATCAGTAACTAACAGATCGCCAATATCAGTTACTTTATATCATGAGCACAATATATAGATACTTATCAATTACATACCTAAAAGAGATGCTAAAATCTCACTGGGCCACTGTCAAATATAACTATGTAGTAAAAGTATTATAAAATAATATAGACATATTAGAATTTTAATGACATTTTAGAATTTTAATGAAAATGAAATATTGCCTGATATTTTAGATAATAAAATCAAAATTATAAATTTTTGTTACCTACTGAATATATGAGCTAAAATTCATATCTCATCATCAAATAAAGAAGAGAAAGCCAGATCACTTGTTAACTAATCCAAATATTCCAGTTTTACCTAAATTTATGGTGTGATCCTTCTAAACATAATAATTTGGTGGTGTTCTTAGCCAACTTTGTCCCTTTAGAGTTTCTATTATTTTAATAAAATTTATTTCTGATTATGGAAAGCTTTATAATATTTTTTGTTACACTGAAACAATCACAAGCTTGCAGCATTGTTCCAAGAACAGTCCAATCAACCTTTTCCCTCTTTTCCAAACCACTTGGGAATAAATTGCCAACCTGAAGTATCTTTTCTGATTATTTTAAGTGTGTATTTCCTATGAATAAAAACCTTCTTCTTCATAACTACAGTACAATCTTCAAAACCAGAAGGCTAATTTTGAAACTTTCTACCATCTAGACCTTGGATCCTATTCAGAATTTCATCTATAGGTCCCAAAGTGACCTATAGGATAAAAATAATCCAATTTAGAATCACATGTTACATTGAGCTGTCAAGTCTCTTTTATCTCCTTCGATACAAAACAGTTCCCTAGTATGTCTCTTACTTTTATGACCTTGATATTTTGAAAGTTATAGACCAGTTATTTTTTAGAAGATCCCTTGGTTTGTTTTTTTTTTTTTTCTGATCATTTTACAATATTATATTAAGAGAATGTAAGAAAGGTTTATCCCATTTAGCATGTAAAATATGATTTCAACCTATCTCATCAGTGATGATGATCACACTGACTATATGACAAAAGTGGTTGCCAGCCCTGTGCCTGGGGACATCATAGTAAAAAACAAACATAAATAGAAAAACCAAAATAAATTCAATTTAAAAAAATCATGAAAACAGCCAGAACAAAATAACACTTTATAAATAGAGAAAAATCAAGCAAAGAACTATCAATACCTCATCAGAAATTATGGGACCAGAACAACATTTTTAAAATTCTGAAAGGAAAAAAAAATGAACTGTCCCCGAAGACTTCTAAAATAGTGAAAACACTTTCAAGAACTAAGATGAAAAAAAAAATATTTTCAGCTAAAGTTAAACTAAGAGAATCTATAAAAACCAGACCTGTATTATAAAAAATGTTAAGAGAAATCTTTGAGACTGAGGAAAATGGTCTCAGTGGGAAATCAGGATTGTCAAGAATAAATGAGGAGCACTGGAAAAGGTAAATATATGGGTACATATAAAAAATAATTTTTTTCTTAATTTTCTTTAAAAAGTTACTGTTGAAAACAGAAAGTATAGCATTGCATCAGGGGATTTATAATATTTTTAGGTGTAATACATGAAACAACATTAACAGGACAACTACCATCATGGTGGAAGGGAAACGGACGCATAATTTCAAGATTTCTACATTTTATATAAATTGGTATAATATTAATTCTAAGTATTGTGAAAAGATAAAGATGTATATTGTAATCTCAAGAACAATTACAAGAAAATAAATAAGTAAACACGTACAGAGAGACATAGCTAAAAAGACATCATAAATTAAAGTGAAATTCTGAAATTGTTCAAAGAATCCAAAAGAAAATAGAAAGAGGAGGACAAAGGAACAAAACACAGAAGGACAAATAGAAAAGAAATAGTAATATATTAGACCCAGATCCAGCTGTATCAATAATTATATTAAATGCTAATGGAATAAATATTCCAATAAAAAGGGAGCAATTATCTGACCAAGTATTAACAAGACCCAACTTTATGGTGTCTACAAAAGAGACACTTTAAGTATAAAAACACAACCAGACTGAAAGCAAATAGATGTAAAAAAAATATATGCTATGCAAACAGTAAGCTTAAGAAGTTGAAATGGCTACAGTTAAAACAGACTTTGAAAATCCAGTATTACCAAAATTAAAAGGGGGGGGTTATAAAGAAATGGATGTAATATAGTGACAGACATAATGATAATTCATAGCAATCATAAACATGGATGTATCTAATGAGACATTCAAAACTGATGAAGCAAAAATAGAATTACAGTGAGAAATTCTACAGAGATAGTAGGACATTCTAATACTTCTCCTTCAGGAATTGACAGACCTGAACAAAAAATAGCAAAGATATAAGGATCAGAGCACTAACAGGAAGGAGGGAAGATGGCAAAAGAATTGGGACCTTGCTTCATCTGGTCCTTTGAATTCAGATAGATATGTATCAAATCAGAGCCCTTATGAATTTAACCTGAGATCTAAGAGAAGAATTGCTGGAATTCTACAAATAGAAAAGTAACCACTTTTATAAAGTGGGAGGTGAAGAGAAGTGAATCTGAGGGAATATATCAGAAAATAACTGGCAGGGGGAGGGATCCTCCATAAGCCAGCTACTGGAAAGTGATACAACAGTGGAGTGCAAAATCGGAACTTTTAGACGCTGATCCCATGAGGGACGTCCCTGCCTGAAATGTGCTCAAGTGGCAAAGTGGGGCAGAATCCTAGGTGGGACAGTGTGGTCTCAGGATCCCCAGGGTCACAGAAAGAATGGGGATGCCTGAGTGGGCAGAATTCCCAAGCATTGGAACAGGGAAACCAGCTACAGTCAGCAAGCCTGGTGGTGGACTTTCAGCTTGATTTACCATAAACCAGGAACCATAGTATAATTGGGCAACCACTCCCCAAGAGGGGCCCTTCAAGTGGCAAAACTGTGGCGACCCTCCTCTCCCCCCAGGAGGATCAGCTTGGGTGTGCACTGTAGGAGTCTGCAGAGTTTGGCCACAAAAAAGTGATTGACTGCTTTTCCCTGAGGGTTCACTGAAGCGTAGGAGCCGTGATCTTTCAGCTCCAGGGCTGGAGACCAGGGAGCCGCCATTTTTTATTCTCATCCTCTAAAGAGGCACCTGGCATCAGGGAAATACAAATCAAAACCACAGTGAGATACCATCTCACACCAGTCAGGATGACTAAAACAACAAATGTTGGCGGGAATGCAGAGAAAGGGGAACCCTCCTACACCAGTGGTGGAAAAGCAAGCTGGTGTTGCCACTCTGGAAAATGGTATGGAGGTTCCTCAAGAAGTTAAAAATAGAGCCTATATATATATATTATTTTATGTATATATATATATTTATCTATATATATACATTATATTATATATATTATATTATATATTATATCATATATATTGCTCATCCATCAGAAAGGATGAATACTTACCATTCACATTGACGTGGATAAAACTGGATGGTATTATGCTGCGTGAAAAAACTCAATCAGAGAAAGACAATTACATGGTTTCACTCATATGTGGAATATAAGAAGCAGTGCAGAGTATCACAGGGGAAGGGAGGGAAAACAGAATGGAAGGAAATCAGAGAGGGAGACAAACCATGAGAGACTCTAAACTACAGGAAACAAACTGAGGGTTGCTGGAGGGGTGATGGTTGGGGGAATGGGCTAACTGGATGATGGGCATTAAGGAGGGGATGTGATGTGATGAGTACTGGGTGTTATATGCAACTGGTGAATTACTGAACTCTACATCTGAGACTAATGATGTGGTATATGTTGGCCAATTGAATTTAAATTAAAAAAAAAGATCAGAGCACTAACAATCACCTAGTTGTTCTTGATACTTATGGAACAACGGTAGAGTACATGTTCTTTTCAAGTGCTGATAGTATTATATAAACAACTGAACAAACAGAATAAACAATTGTATAAACAATAAGATGTATACAGGGCCATAAGATATGTCTTTAGCATTTTTCAAAGACTAATGTAAATCAGAATGTGTTACATGATCACAAATGAATTAAATAAAAAGCCAATAACAGTAAGATATCTAGGAAAACTCATTATTAGAAATTATTTTTTTACATATTTAAAAATTAAGCACATTCAAAGAAATTACTTAGGAAATTAGAAAATATTTGAATTCATGATAATAAAAATATGATATATCAAAATTTGTAAGGTATAGCTAAAGTAGTATTCAGATAAATATATATAAATTCAAATGCTTGTATTAGATGATAAGAAAGGTTTAACATCAATATTCTAAGGTTCTACTGCAAGATAGGAGAAAAAGAAGGGCCAAGTATATTCAAAGCACGTAGAAAGAAAAAAATAATAAAAATGGGAAGAGTTGTTGCTAGGGGTTTAATGTTTGCATCCCCTCAAAATTCATATGTTGAAGCCCTAATCCCCAGTGTTATGGTAATGAAGATGGAACTTTTGAAATGTAATTAGGTCATAAAAGTAGAGCTTTCCTGATGAAAGTATTAGCCTTATGAAAGACACACGAGAGAAATGATGCCTTCCTGCCATGTGAGACATAGCAAGAGGGTCGCCATCACAAACGAGAAAGAAAGCTCTCGCTGGACATTGAATCTGTTGGCACCTTCAGTCTGGACTTTCCAGCCTCCAGAATTGTGAGCAATAAATTTCTGTTGTTCCAACCACTCATTCAGTAATAGTTTGCTATAGCAATCTAAACAGATTAAGACAAGAGTCAGCAAGACTGTAAAATAAAATGGAGAAAAGTAGTCAATCCAAAAGCTTGCTTTTTGAAGGGATCGACATTGACAACACACTAGTTAGACTCATCGACAAAGGAAAGAACATAAATCACCGGTATAACAGAAAAATAACGGATCATTACTAAAGATTCTAGAGATATAAAAGGATACTATAATATCACAAACAACTTTATGCCAAAGGTCGCAACAAGCTAGTTGAAATATAAAAAGTCCCCCAAAAAAGAAATAAAAATTACCTGAAAGATCTCAGAAACTACAAAAACTTACTCAAGAAGAAACTGAGAACTCAAATAGCCCTGTATCTAGGGAAGAAAATTTAATTCACATAGTCCAAATCTTTCAAAACGAAACTCTAATACAGGGGCGCCTGGGTGGCTCAGTCAGTTAGGCGTCTACCTTCAGCTCAGGTCCTGACCCTGGGGTCCTGGGATTGAGCCCTGGCACAGGACTCCCTGCTCAGCACGGAGCCTGCTTCTCCCTCTCCTGCTTCTTCTGTTTGTGCTCTCTCTCTCTCTCGCTGTCTCTCTCTGTGTCAAATAAATGCAAAAAAAATCCATACAATATCTTTCAGAAAGTTTAATAAGATGGGACATCAACCAACTTGTTTTATGAGGCCAGCAGTACCCTATCGAAACCATTTGATTTTATAAGAGAAAATAAAGCAATAAAAATGATACCCTTTATGAATATGGCTGGAGAATCTATGCGTCTCGTCGGTCAGAACGGATGAACTTCGTGGTGGGCTTTTAGGCAATCTAGCTCCTTCCTTTTGTGGTCTGACAGGTGGATGCCAATGAAGTAAAGGGAGTTTAATCTTTTTTATTTGTTTGAATGCATTTTCAGACAAAACTTGAAGTTTTATTGACATAATCAATACAAGCACACGATTTCTAAGTTTAGTTACATGCCTATAGCATTTTGTGGGTGTTGAGATAGCAGAAAATTAAATAAAAAATTTCGCTGGTTTTCACAATATTAATAAATACCATAATTACTCAGAAAGTTACAAATACTTCAAAAATAAAGGTCAGTCACCTCCAAATACACTTATTTTTAAGCTTGGCTGAATAATGGCTGGATCGGTCAATACTGGTCAATATTTCCTTACATGGGCATCCCCCTAGGTGTTTTTTTGGTTTGTCACAGCCTCCTCTCAGTCTCTTCCTGTCTTCATACGGCCATTTTCCTTGCTTCTGTCTTTGGCTTCTCTTCTCTGTGTGTTTCCTCTACTTGGAAAGACACCAGTCATATTGGAATAGGGTTCCTCCTAATGACCGCTTCTTAACTTGCTTATATTGCTGAGATCCAATTGCCAAATAAGGTCATATTCATAGGTACTAGGGGTTATGATTTCAACATATCTTTGAGGAGGATGTGATTCAACCCTTAACGAATAATATTCTTTGCCTGCAGGATCAAAGCTGATCATTCTTAATCAGTGAATCAAGCACTTCGTGTTAATTTTCTAATAAAGGAATTTGAACTGGTGGTATTTTCTGTGCATATTTGTGCATTGTCTGATTGGTCTCTAAGACCTAATCAACAGACTTAACTATAACTTTGTTGAATTCAGCAAGGAGCACTTATTCATATATAGGAACAACATCTATGAACTAGCTCTCATTAGCAATGTCATTTAAAACTGATTTGATCAGTTGATTATTCAAATGTTCGATATCAATGAGATTTTTGTCCAAGGACTAACCATAATGCCCTCAGACATACTTGCTTCATCTCACTGAGAGGTCTGTAGTGACAGCCCGACTGGATTACACATGAGGAGTGGTCATTCTGGAATCTCAGTTCCTTCTTCTGACCATCATCTAAACATGAATTGAGGGAAGCCTGGGTGGCTCAGTCAGTTAAGCATCAGCCTTTGGCTCAGGTCATGGTCCTAGGTCCTGGGATTGAGTCCCACATGGGGCTCCCTCCTAAGCAAGGAGATTGCTTCTCCCTCTGCTTGTGCTCTCTCTCTGACAAATAAATATATAAAATCTTTTTTAAAGAAATAAACATGAATTGACTTTCTGAGATTCATTATTTGGGTCCTAATTCTTTCCTCCATGCTCAAGTTGCCTCTTAAAGTAAGTTTTTCTTCCCGGATATCCAGATTCCTGATTTTTTTTTTCTTTACATATTTACATTGCAGACCCATTCTGAGGCATTTTACCATCACTGGGCTTAACAACACTTTATGTAACAAAGGAAAGTGTCCCTATGGCCCCTCTTCACGAATAATGTCTTTAGGTATTTCCAACTTTTGCACTCTTGACATTCTGGGGTCAATCATTTTTTTGCCATGGGGGCTGTCCTGTGCATTGCAGAATGTTTCTCTGTATCCGTGGTCTCTACCACTAGAGGCCAGAAGCATCCCCACTCCTATTGCGTTGTGACAATCAAAGCACCTTCGGACATTGCCAAATAACCAGATGAGAAAAATCATCCCTTTTTGAGAACACTTGCACTAGATTGAATCATGACTCTGATGAAGGGAACTGGATGCGCTCTCACTTATACAGAAACGTCAAAAATGTTGGAAGTAATCTTATAGTTCTTAATGTCTTTATTTTTCCAAGAAAGAATCTTTTAAAATATATGCAATAAGTATTGGCATTATTTATTGATATTGGCAGGATAATACTGATATTATTGTTATTGGTAACATGGCGATATTTATTTATTTTAAATATTTTATTTATTTATTTAGGGAGTGCATGAGCTGGGGAGGAGCAGAGGGGAGGGAGAGGGAGCAAGAGAATCTCAAGCAGATTCCCCACTGAGCACGGAGCTCAATGCAGGGCTCCATCACACAGCCTGGAGGTCATGACCTGAGCAAAATTTCGCCAGACACTTAACCAACTGAGCTACCCAGGTGCTCCAATACGGCATCATTTATTGATAAACACTTCATTTATAGCCATTTTGAAGGAGTTCTGTTTGGTAGCGTTTTGTGATTAAAATCTGAATTCTTCATTCTCTCACACCAGTTTAGAATTCAATTTAAGAAGCCATGGTTGTGCCCTAATTAAAATCATTTGCTCAACAGCTACAAGTGAAATAAACAAGCACAGGTAAGGGAAGAACGAACTTTAGGATGGTAGATGCTTCCAAATGTTTCTAAAAATTGCTTTGCTTTCTTTTATTTTCTTTCACGTAGGGAAACTAATTTGGAAGGAATAAAATAATTGACCTAGTTATAACAGCTCATTATTTATTGTTTTTATACAAGAGGCATACAATTTTACTTCTTCATATATTGGTGAAAAATCTGTCATAAAATTCTGAAATACTCAGTATCAATATGTCATGCAATGGGTGTCCATATTCATTAACCAAATAAATCAATACCATTCTGAGTCATGGGGTGACTGTTTTCTACATAAATAGTCAATCTTAGCAACCCAAACCTAAGAGAATCTTACCTAATATTATGGGTCATTTACAAAGACTATACCCTGAAATTCACATTTGTGTTCATAAATATTTGTGATCATAAATATTTATTTGACTACCCTTGATGCTCATGTCATTTGAGTTCCATAAATAATTAAGCTAGGTAATAAAGCTTTACTTTAAAAAAGGAAGTTGTAGTCCTAATAAACACAAGTAGGTATTGCTGTGCAGTCTCAAACAACAAACAGAAAACAATACCCAAACTTGAAGCATTACCAGAGCAATTTAAAATTAAAAAAAAGAATTTTTTCTTCTAGTTATAAAATAATATTTTATATATTATATATAATAAGTATTATAATTATATACAATTATATAATTATTTATATATTATAAATTATATTATATATTTATGCATTATATATAAAGGAATATAATGTATAGCACAGGAAATATAGTAACTAATATTATAACTAGGTCTATCATAGTGATCATTTCATTATGTATATAAATATTAAATCACCATGTCGTTCACCTGAAACTGATATAAGGCTGTATGTCAATTATTCTTCAATAAAAAAATAATTTCAGGGAAGTAGAGTATAAAAAGAAAAAAC
>CM053605.1:163640073-163702380 GCA_028646535.1 Procyon lotor
AGTTAGGTATAGTCTTTAAATAAGCATGCTGCTCAGACTTTAACCCAAAATAGGAATCGTTCATTATTATGTGTGTGTATGTTGTCATGGACTGAATAACTCTGTGGTTCCAGTCTCACTTGTAAGCGATATACATGACTATTACACACCCACATAGCACTATAGAGGCATGCCGGGGCGCGTAGCCTTCCCTGTTCTATGTACATTTGCATGTGTGTATAATCAAATACCTGTCTGCAATTCTAGTAAAAACAAGATGTACCCTTCGTATCTCTGACTGAATGCTTCCAGGAGCAAATTTAGTTGTTACCTAGAAAAAACACCAATGGGAAATTTGTGGTCAGATCCATCAATGCTTTAATGTTTTCCAGGTATCAAATGCCATCCCTGGGACGCATGGATCTGACACCCAACTACATCTTTCATTTATGTATTTGTCCTGGCAAAAATCATGTTCTTGGGGATTCATATAAAAACCTATTTTTGTTTCCCTTCCTTCCTTCCTTCCTTCCTTCCTTCCTTCCTTCCTTCCTTCCTTCCTTCCTTCCTTCCTTCCTTCCTTCCTCTCTCTTTCTTTCTCCTTTACTCTCTTTCCTGTCTTCCTTTATTTCCTGGCTGCCTGCCTTCTTTTATTTTAATAACTACAGGATCTAAAACTTAATGGCACCAATTCATTGTTGAGGAACTATATTTCCTTGTCCCGAATTATGCCATTTAAATGAACAATTTTACTTACTATATTGTGGGAGAAAGGAAAAACACTATCCTTTTTTCTTTTTCTTTTTTTTTTTTAAGATTTTATTTGTTTATTTGACAGAAAGAGAGACAGCAGGAGAGGGAACACAAGCAGGGGGAGTGGGAAAGGGAAAAGCAGGCTTCCCGCTGAGCAGGAAGCCTGGTGGAGGGCTGGATCCCAGGACCTAAGCCTAAGGCAGAAGCTTATGGACAAAGCCCCCCAGATGCCCTGGCACAACACTATCTTTTTAATGAAAAACAGTCGGTATAAAGTTTCACTGAATGCAAATGCTATAAGGAATGACGTCCAACCTTCCTATGTTACTTGACATTTGGTTTTGCAGAATCAAAATCTACAAGCTGAAATTTCTCTATTGCAGAAGAAAAGACTGTCATAAACACAGGGAAACCTATTCTATTCATTTGTGGATGAAATATCATTTTCTTGATTTTCAACATGCTTTCAGAAATAGTTGTTTCAGTATTGTTAATTCATTATTTACTATGCAATGGATATCCACTATGAGAAAAAATAGAATGAGATAATGATTACAAAAGTGCAGGGTGTGTTTTTTGTGTTAGAATGAACATGTGTATGTTGATCAAGTAGAAAAATGACTTTAAATGATCCATGGGGGTGCACCGGGGGTGGGGGAGCTCAGTCGTTAAACATCTGCCTTTGGCTCAGATCATGGTCCTGGGGTCCTGGGATTGAGTCCCACATCAGGCTCCCTGCTCAGCAGGAAGCCTGCTTCTCCCTCTCCCAGTCCCCCTGCTTCTCTCTCTGTCTCTCTCTTGAATAAATAAATAAAATCTTTATAAATAAATAAATAAATAACCCATGGATATAGTGAGATCTGCCACCTTCAGTGGCTGTTTCTCAACCCTGTCTAGGAGTCATTGCTTGTTTGGATCCTTTGGCTGAACCCAGGAAAAACTGCTTTAGTTCACTGTGTCTGTGGAAATGTCATAGGGAAGGGCTTCCACGTTTGCGGTAATAATTACTAGGCCCTGAGATCACTCTCACAGTAGAATAAATGTATATGGCATAGAAAGAATCCTACCAGAAGGAGAGACATTTCCAAGGCTGGCTGATGTGGGGGAAATAACCTGTTCCTCTTCTCTCCTTGCCCTACACCTAAATTATAGTTTCCCAGTACAATTAAATACTGCGCTGTTTCTCCCAATTCTTGTAATTGCCTTCTGGAGGACTTACCTGTCAGATAAAGTGGGGGTGGTTCTTGGTCTCCCTCTTTCGGCTGCCATGCTCCCCAAGCTAAAGCTAAAACATGGCCCAGTGGAATCTTCCAATCCTTCTATATTTGAAAAGATTTGTAACCAGTTGCAAAAGGGTGAATTGGGGGAAATCGGAAGAGGAGAGGAAGCCTGAGAGATTGTGGACTCTGAGAAACAAACTGAGGGTTTTGGAGGAGAGAGGGGTGGGGGGTTGGGTGAGCCTGGTGCTGGGTATTGAGGAGGGCGGATTGCACCGAGCACTGGGTGTGGTGAATGGACAACAAATATGGGAACACTGAAAAAATAAAAAAAAATTTTTTAAAGATATTAAGAGAAAATGAAACTGTTTGTTATGGGATACTGTTTTTTTTTTTTTTTAATTCTTTGGCCCAGTGTCTAGAAAGAGTAACTTCTTGTCCTGTGGGTGCAATTTGCATCTGTGCTGGTTTGTCATTTTCCCAAAGGATGGAAATTCCCATGCAACAGACAAAAACCTGGGGAATGCTGAAGAAATGGCCCAGGGCTTGGCCTTTGCCCTGCAGAGGGAGGGGGAAGGTCAAAACAGACTTTCCTGGCTGTGTAGCTTGAAAACGTGAAGAGGTCAGTTGAAAAAGAGCTCACCTTAAATCCTTTGTTAGGAGTCAGCACCTCTTCATCCTCCACGCACTGCCCCCCAACTTCTGTCATCCCTCAACTCCAGGGAAATCTGTGGCTCACCAGGAGGGGGCTCCGAACCTGCTCATTGCCCCCCGTGTTTAACACTTGCCACAACTCAATGCCCCCAAGCCTCTTCCCACCCACTTGTGGCTCCAGAAATTGCACTGCATTTCTGTAAATTAAAAATACTGTGCCTGTTACCTGCTCATGTGTGCACTTGTGAATGTGTGTTGACATTTGCAGGAAAAAACAATTTTTAAAAAAGGAAAAAAAACTGGAGAATTTTGCATTTTTGGTGGTTTTTTTTTTTGTATTTGCGCAGACCATTTTAGGATTTTCAGTCTCAACAAAACACTATTAAAACGAAGAATCTAGTAAAATATTTGTGCATGTACTGCTAAACAATTCTAGCAATTTTATTAAGCAATACCTTTATTATTTTTTGAATATTCTTAACAGACTGGAACAAAACATTTTTTTTATTCAAAACAAAATATGCATACTGTACGCATGTCGCAGGGTTAAGTATGATGCAGAGATTAAAGTTTGTTTGAACAAAAACAAATACCAGGGGGAATTTCATAGCTATAAAGTTAATAACTAAATTTTGTTCGCTACGAGGACCTTTTCTATGGTTTTCCTTCATCTCCCAGCTACACAGCAAACACATCTGAAGAGCACTTCCCAAATGTAGTTAGAGTATAGGAAGGAATGTAAAGTGTTTTTTTTTAATTATTTGTTTTGTTTGTTTGTTTTTTTAAAAACAGCCCTTATGAACTCTTCCTTCCACTGATTCTACTGTAAACTCATAAAAGCCTTTTTTTTAGAAAGCAAATTCATACACACTCAGCAGGTGAAATGTTCCCACAAAAAGAAAAAATACAAACAGAGCGATCTGATTTCTCCTCTTCTCATCGACTACCTAGAGCGTGTTCGAAGTGACAGAATTTTTGCACTTTAATGACAATGGCTAACCTATTTTTTTTTTAAAACAAGTTCTTTTGTGATAATGCAGAATTGCATACACTTTATACCTGGAATAATTTAAAATAGGTTGGGGAGATACTGGGGTAAAATTGTATATAGTTTCTATACTGCAGGTGTTGGAGCATCTCTACGGTCTCCTCCGCAACCACAAAGGAGGAGAAAGAAACCCAGATTTGTGTCCTCAGTCCCTTTGTTGCCATTCAAGGGCCCACAAGCGCCGAAACGTGCCCCCATCCTGCCTCGGGGGCGGGCCCCAGCCACCTGACAACCAGCGAGGAGGGATGGGTTTGGGGGGGCTCGGGGCCTCGGGAAGGGGGAGCAGGAGCAACATAGTTCATGGTGGTTTTCTTTGCTTTTATTTTGTTGTCAACATAAAAAATGTGTTAGCTGTCTGATTCCGCCTACCGTGGAGAGCTCTTGTTTGTTCAGCTAAAAAGGAACCCCTTATTCTGCTCCCGGCGGGGGTCGGGGGGCCACTGCAGGCCCGGAGCCCGGAGCGTGCGCGCCCAAACTGCGGCTGCGCAGACGGACAGAAGCAAGCCGTGTTGTCTGCGGGGGGAGGGGGGGCCAGGAGGGCAAGGAGGCGGGGGGGGGGGGGAGGGGGGGGGGGGGGGGGGGGGAGGGAGGCAGGAGCGTAGAGTTCGGGGGTTTTTTTATTTGTATTTTTTGTTGTTTTCTTTTTTTTGTCTTTTTTATCTTTTATGATTTTTTTTTGTTCTTGTTGTATTTTGCTATACCGCGAGGTCATAGCGATCATTCCTCTAATAGAAACTGACAGGACAGAGAGACAGAACTATCTGATGAACACACACAATGACTAGAAATATATATATAGAGAGAGAGAGAAAGAGACAGTGAAGACTTAGTTTACCTCTGAGAAACCATCCCCAAAAATAAATCCTGTATTAACAAGTGCCAAAAAATAAACGAACAAAGAAACCCGAACCGAAGGAAAGCAAATAAAACCTCCAAACATTAAAACACAGTGTATAAAATGGTGTGAGAAATTTAAGTCACTTGGCAGCCTTTCAGCCAATGAAAGGCTGCGTCGGTGTCCGCGTTGGGGTCCCGGCCGCGCGCCCTCGGGTTGGCCGCGGGCCGGGGGCGGCTGGGGGGCGGGAGCCCGGTACCCTCGGGTTGGCCGCGGGGCCCGGGGCGGCGGCGGGGCGGGGAGCCCGGCCCAGGGCAGCGGGCGCCCGGGCTACTCGTCGCGCGGCGAGCCGTCCTCCAGCGCGTGCAGGCCGCCCCAGCCCGGCGCCGTGCCGTTGTGCGCCGCCGAGGCCGCGAGCACTGTGTGCAGGAGCATCAGCACGAGCACGCACAGCTTGAGTCTGCTGGGGCCCAGTCTGCTCGCTGAGGACACTGCGAGCGACGTCCTGCGACAGGGACTGCCGGGGCCCAGAGTCCCCCGGGAGGGCTTGCTCGGGCGCT
Source organism: Procyon lotor (assembly GCA_028646535.1). Lineage (NCBI taxonomy): Eukaryota > Metazoa > Chordata > Mammalia > Carnivora > Procyonidae > Procyon > Procyon lotor. Next base: position 163,645,120 of record CM053605.1, read on the forward strand.
CCTCTCTCCGGACATCACAGCATTCGGGTTCCTCGGTGGTTAGGAAGGTTTCGTAGAGCCCTGGGGGGTGAAGACAGGGCCCGTTAGAAGGAAGGCGCAGCGGCCGGGAGGAGCTCACAGTCCAGACAGGCTATTGCTGCGAGGCTCTGAGCCCCGGCCTCTTGCAAGCAGTTAAGCATCTTGTAAGGGGAGGCGAGTCCGAGACCCCCCGGGGGCCCACTCGACTGTGCTCCCAGACCGGTGCGTTTAGGGTCCTGACTGTGCGCCCTTTGCATTCCTGGGGGTCATACCAGGGCAGTTCGGGGGCGTCATGAATTTAGGACAGAAGGTTTCATTGGGTCGACATGCTGGGTCAGCTTGGGGACCAAGATTGTACAACCATCCTTTCTCTTGACCAGGAATGTGATTAACGGAGGCAACGTCTAGAGGAAGAGTAACTAGTTGTGCCAAGTCCAACAGCCCACCGTCTGTAGGCAGCGTCATAGTTCTAGGAACGGCCCCTCCCCATCACTTCCTCTCCTCCACCTGCGGTCTTTGCCCTCCTGGGGGAGTCAGCAGAGCCACCTGAGCGTCCAAGGGGGGGACCATTTCCTTTGGACTCACTTTGTAAACATTGCTTTTATTCCTCCGTTTGCTCTCCTACCGGAGAATCTTGTGCCTGGACCTTTGTACGAAGAGTCTGCTCTTGGTGTTCCCAACCTCCCCTCCAGTCTGCCTTCCCGTGAATGCCTGTCTCTCATTCTCTCTCTTTTCTTCCCTCCTCAAAAAAATCTCTTCTCTTTTCCCCCTTCTCCTTTCCGCTGTTCCTCTACAATAAGACACTGTTCTTATTTTTAAATTGATTAACGGATATTTTAGAAACGTTCAAAATTTAACACGTTATCTCTACCTTCCCAATCTTGTTTCTTGCCCCATTATATATAAATGCTAAGCAGCTATGTAAACCATTCTGTATCGTTTTTTTTTTAACTTGACAGCAACATTTTCTCAAGAGTGTTACAATAAAGTTTCTACCCAAATTTTACTACGCTATCCTTAAGCTTGAACCTTTAAAAGCGATGATAGAGTAGTTGTAAGGATTAAATAAGATATTGTATGTAAAGGGCTTGGTTTAGTGCCTAGCATAGAGAAACAATTTGAAAAGCTTTGGCTACTGTTAATAATAATAGCTATTAATAGCGTCTCTTTCCTCACCTACATAATACAATGTATTTCCTGTCTCTTCAGACTCCTTGACCCGTGCTCCAGATATCCACCCAGGACACAGGATACAATCCCCACTGCCCAAGCTGCTTTCTCTTCCTCGAATTTTCCCCATCAACTCATGGACTTTACTCTCCTATGCTTCAGGTTCAGCCCCCCTGAAATTCCCTTCGGGAAGTCTAGACTTTGGGGCTGCTAGTGCATTCTATGTGACTCTTCAATAGAGCAATTGTTATCTGTCCTTTTCAGCACAATTGCTAATTTTAGGTCAATTTCCTTATTCACTTGTCACCTTAAAAGCGAGAACTATGTATTTTGGCTTTGTGTTCCCAATATGTAGTAGAACGCTTGAACAAAATAAATCCTTAACAACCGTTTATTACATGAATACACTCAATATATATATATATGTTTAAAGAAAATCTATTAAATAAGATATTATACACTGCAATCTTCAGTTTCTTTTAAAGAAATGACCAAGATATCCTTATAATGATGCTTACAATATTCATTTCTTCTTAGGCATTCAAAGGTAAACTTCACCTTCTCCTAGATAGAATATGGAAAAAAAACTGAATTAATGAGGTCTGCAGCTCCGACAGTTTTAATGTACGATATTTTCTTTTTTCATATACGATACCTCACTAGTAGGCTAATCATTTATCGAAGTATACGTTTTCCAAAATTATATTCTATGAAGAAGAGAATTTATAGGTATGATTATAAGAATAGAAATCTAAAGGTCATTTAGATCAACATTTTAGAATGTTAATAATGAGAATACATTTAACAATTTTGTCCAAATAAGACACTCTTCTAAACCCGCTCAGAAGCTAGTTTGCTGATTTACAACTAAAGTCATTTCAGAAAGAATAAGGCAGTTCATTTAGACCAATAAATGTACTCTTCTTCCCAACTGATAAAATGCATACTGTTTCTTTTCCCCTTGTCCATCTTTTTAATAAGATTTTTTTCAGAGTTATACATGCATACATATTAATAATCAAATAATTCCACAAGCTCTTTCTTTAAAAATGCCTCCACCTCCCCATCCCCAATGGTTCCTTTTCAGAGGCAAATACTTGAACCTCTTTTCGCTGTTTCTGTATTTAGCTACATTTCTGTAAATAACCTGTTGTTATACTCGCCTTGACTTTTCACCTTTTGTCTTTGTAGACTTCCCCCCCGCCCAGGGACGCGTGACGGCAACATTATTGGGAATGATATTCACTTTTCGGCTCCTAGGCACCCTCACCCCTGCATGGTAATACGTTCCACAAGGCTCCCTTTATTAGGATATGGCAGAAATAATCCTTAGCTCAGACATGCAGGAAACTTGAGTGTTCTGTGCCTTACTGCTCTGGTTTTCCTAGAGGTAACCATTATCCTACACTTTCCTATGTACTTACTACTTCAAATGCCAAATACTTTCCAGTCGTTTCAGCAAAATAGGGTGTTCTATCCGCTTTATTGCCTGGAGTCTTTTACCATCTTGGCCTGTCGCTCTGAAGTCTGGCGCCCAGCTACCGGCCTGACAGCCTCAGTGGACGCCCTCCTGGGGGATGCTTATGGCTTCTATCCGTGGGTTTCCTATCTACATCCTTTCTCCATTTGGTGGACCATGGCATCTAGGATCTTGCTAAGGAAAAGCTCATGAGCGCGAATTTCCAAGACGCCGCATGCCTAAAAATGTGTTTATTCTACCTTGTATTTAATTGCGTGGCTAAGCATGGAATTTGAGTTCAGAAATTCTTATCCCTCAGATTTCTGAGCATGACTCACCCCTTCAGTTGTCGGGGCCCCGGGACCTGCCCTTGAATTCTCTTATCTCATCTCTCCTACTTTATGCCACTTCATCTCTTTGCTCTACTTTCAGGAGGATTCGGTGAGCTTTATCATGTAATGATTTTATTGAGCTTTTTTTTCTATCCCATTTTAATTTCTGAGAGCTCTTTTATGTACTCTGAATGTTGGATTTTCCTTTTCTTTTCTTTTCTTTTCTTTTTGAACTGACTGTTCTCATTGCACATTTGCAATATATCTATCGCAGAGATATTTGCAGCGCTTTTATTTGTCAAGTTTTATTTCCTCCCTGCACGGGCCCTGTCTTCTCCAACCCATTTGTTCTTTGTTTGTTTCTTTCTGGTGTTTTGTTTTGTTTTGTTTTGTTTTGTTTTATGCGGGAAGGCTGTGCATTCATTCTTGATTGAATTGCACTGCAATCTGGACACCTAGGCAGGGTTGTGAGGGGCGGGGGAAGGGGACCTGTCTGAACAGTTTAGATGGAGACATTTGTGCATTTCTTGCCTTTACGTTGGTCAGATTTGCCAAAACACATCCCGAGTTATCTGTCCGGGCGAGCGGAGGCTGCACTGCCGGTTTTCTGAGAACCAGATGGGAGAAGACAGCGGAGATGGGTGTGAGGCTCCGTCCGGCAGGCACACATCCATTTAACCCACATTTTGGTTCCCTCACCCTACCTCTCCTGGCGGCACCCAACCCAACAGCTTTCTCCAACCATCTCCAAAAAATAGTCCTGCCTGCATTAAGACATAGGCAGCAGCCTTTCTCTGGGACGAAGGAAGCGGCTGGGTTGGAGGGGCGCGCACGGGCTGCTGCGATCTGATGCCTTCTAAACAGATTTTCCTTTTCCACCTTATGCTCACGTTGCCGCCTCTTCCACAGTATCGACTGCCCTCTGTCCCTGTGTCTGGAGGGTCTCACATGAGAATCTGGTTTGCTGTTCCCCTCCGCTGTGTCAGCAAAGGTTTCAAAAGACCCTTTACTGTGCACTGATTTTTATTCTAGTTTCTAAGAGGTTTGGGTTGTTGTCTCCTTATCCGTTCTTCCATTCTTTCGGATTTATGCCTGAAAATGATTTCTTTTCTGTTGGGTTTGCCTAGACAACATTGCCGCCCTTTTCTCTACCCTGTTCCATCTCTGATTCACTCCCCCAGCTGGGAAAGCTGCTGGCAGGTGGAAACATCTCTGGGCGCCTGGGCAGCCGCTTCCTTCCCTAACCCCGCACAGGTGCACGTCCCCGATGGACCACCTGCGCACCGATGCGCTTCCTGGGAAGCCCACCCAGAGCAGCCAACTCTTCCACACCATTCAAGGAACTGTTAAGAACTTGTTTCCAAATGAAAATAACTCATTTCTCAAGCAACCATGTCATTGCACAGATCTGCAAGTGATTGAGGTTTCCAAAGGGAAAAGGAAATTTTCAGTGAATGAAATGTTCTGATACATTTTGCTTACAAAATGCTCTATTTGCAATCTCTAATAAATCATTAGGTGCCATTTGACATTGAATAATAATAATAATAACTATAATAGCAATTATTATTCCATTTTATAGTGCAGCCTCAGGGAGATTTTTTGGAAAATTAAATAATACACATAAATTGCTTAGAACAGTGCCGGGCAGATAGTAAAATCTCACATAATAATTATTTTTCCTATTGTAACTTGGGACAAATAGTGGAATCAGAATTTATTATGAGGAAAAGCTTTAAAGAACATCTGATTCAAATTCTTTTTCTGTTTTCAATTCATACGCGTCACTCATGGAAAAACCTTATTTTTCATAGCTCAGAACAATTACTCTACATGGTCATTATAAATATTATCTAAGTACAGGAAAGCCAAATATTCTAAGGAAATCTTTAAAATAATCACATGATAATATTTAAATATAATCCTTCATTACCTCAGTAATTTACCTTTTACCATCATATATGAGACTAATTTTTTCAGATATCTGAATGAGTGATGTACTTGATATTTTTCTGAATGGAAAAATTTAAAAACCAGTAAAATAAGAAGAAGGGGGACCAAATCTGACTTCATTAGGATGAAAACAGAAATAAGAAGAAACTGCTGGAATTTGTTTTCCCAACTTTTTATTAATATGGACACACATATACACACAGAGTATGCATGTAATTACTAGATTTCACATGGAAAATTTCTATTCAGTATGTGCGACTGTACTTTACAACTTACTTCTTTACTTGCTTTGGTAGTATTAATTTTAAATGCTGTTTGCTTATTACTGAGATTATATATGTAATATACATATAATATACATGTACATTCTCTATATATTATTATCGAGTTTTACTAACTGGAATAATTTATATGGCATGGAATCTATAAAACTTTCCAGATATAAGCTCTTTCTTTAAGGTAATTTGCATAATTTTATAGTTTCTTTCATGGCTATTAATCTGTCAAGGTTGTTTTGTGTCAGGTTTGATCATTCTTATTTCTCTAAAAATAGCCTTTTTATTGAGAGTTTTACATTTATTCATGTAGTTTTACATATTTTAAGACTAGTTTTCTAATCCTCTCCTCCATTGTTAGTACTTCATTTCATCTTTTTTTTGTCCCTGATAAGACTTGCAAGATTTTTTTTTTTGCCCACTTTCCTTTGCATTATCAAGGATACAGCTCCTGAATATTGATATGTTCTGACATTGATATGTTTCATTTGTTAATGCACCAATTTCTTAATTATCTTCATCTTTTGTTGAATTTTCTTTTATTGTTCCCCTTCTAACTATATTGATTGAATGCCGCTTTACTCATTTAAATTCATGTTTTTCCTTAATAAGTTAGTTATTGCCCTGAATTTCCATCTGAGAATGCTTCAGCCAATTCTCTTGTGTTTTAATATGCAGTGATTTTGCATACTCTGTAATTGCAATATATGTTTTCCTTTTATATCTAAATGACTTAAAAGAGTGTTTTATGGCTTATACAAAACGTCACTGATACATTTTCAAAACTATTTTTGTCACTAATTTCAAGTTTTATTTACCTTAATTTCATGAATGTGGCCTTTAAAAAGTTGATTTTCTCTAATTGTTTTCTTGTGGTTTTTCTTCGTGTTATGTAACATTATTATTATCTTATTATCTTTTGCAAGTATTAATATTGGTAACAATGCTTAGTCTTTACATTTATATATTTTTCCTATTCAGAATGTCATTGACTGAGATTATGTGTCTTCTACAACCATTTCTGATGAGTCTGAGTTATACATTTTGCTATTTAATCAGTAGGTATAGAAAATTAATAAATCTTCACATTTTTCACTAGATCTTTACTTTTAATCAAGAAAACATGGTACTCTTTGTTCTTACAAGGTACATATACATACTTTTTTTTTTTTTTTGGTGAAGTTCTATTGTTTTTGTCCCTGTTGTGGTTTTGAGCATATTTTGTCTGGCATTAATGTAAACTCCATGCATATTAGCACAGTCATCTGATATATCTTTGTCCACTATTTTAATTTTTTTGGTCTCTTTATATTTTCTCTGTACTGTGTTCTACATATAAGAATTTCACAATGATCAAAAAAGAGAGTTCGATCCATTTACATTTATCATCAGACCTGCAGTGCTTGATCTTACCTTTAATATCCTATAATAGCATTTCCAAACATTTAAAAATATTTCTTTACCACTTCTTTTGTTTTCTATCTTTTTCTGTGTGAGCATATTTAAATGCTATTTTTTTTCATGATTTGCTGAATGCTTGCTGTTGTTAATTCTATTAGACCTTGGCTTTTAAAAAAACCACACACAGCTGAACCTGTATTTGTCTAATTACCAGGATCACTGATAAGGAAATTAACAAAATTTTGTTTCCTTTAACTCCTCATTTTTTATCATTTTGGCTACCATCAGATGTTTTAAACCCAGTTATTGTCAAATTACTCATATTTTATATCCTGTGTCCTATTAATTATTAATAACATTTGCATATTGCTTTACATTGATCTTATTCCAGGGTTATGTAGTTGCAATGACCAGAAACTCACAGGAGCTAATTTAGGTGAAAAATGAAAAGAATGAGAACAGGTGGTGGGAATAAGATTGGAAAAATTCAAGCCTTTTTCTTGAAAAACAAGGCACACCAGGCAGCATGAAGAATAAATCACAAGATTGGCCCTCAGAAAGGGATATTCCCTCCACCTGGTGAAGATGAGCACTGTAATCTCAATTTCCTGTTGCACACCTCCCTGGACAGGCGGGCGTGTCTGCCTTTTCATGCATATGGGCCCACGGGACTTCATCGTTTTGTTCTTTCAGTTCAATACCATCACGTTGTGACACAATCCTGGCAAATCTGTGTGACTCATTCTGCTCTTTCCCACTGGTCCAACCAGCCACGGGCTAGAGAGAGATTCCCGCAGAATGGACACAGCCATGGACATCGTCCACTCTTTTTGAAAGACACATGAAATGCCATCGGTCAAATATGGTTGTTTCCCCCTGGAGCTTGTAGGATGCTTCTTTCATTCTCAAAATTCAGAAATGTTGGGAATTGAATCTAATTTCTTTAATTTTGCCAGATGGGAGAATCACTTTAACGGGCCAATGAGAGGGTCCTGAGGCTCAGGAAAGATATTTCCTATCATTCCCTTGATATTTTCTTTCCTCATGTTTATGTTTTGTATGTTTTCAAAGGATCACATTCCCTGTCATCATTTTTACAGTGTTTATCTCCTCCTTGGACCTTACCCCTACATTCTTCATGTTTGTCCCTCCCCTTTGCTTATTCCAATTTCTAGGTGGTTGATACCATACATCTATAACGGATTTGCAAATTTTCTCTGTTGCCCTGCAATGTTTTCTTTTTTTTAACCTAAACCCAGTGTTATGGTTGCCTGCCTCCCAACCAAATTCCCTTTTCACTCTTCTCTCCCTGTTTTAAAGGTCCTATACATTCTTGAATTTTATTGAGTAGATGCTATCTGAAATTACCCTTATAGTAACTTTTTTCATGTATGTGCTATATTAGTCTGCTTCTTAAACTCTGTCTTCCTTCTTTCATGTAAAGTATATATTAGTTAGATACCATATTTCATTTTGTGTGTGTTTAAGGGGAATCAAGTCCCCCAAAGAGATTTGTTAAAGACCTCAAACCTAGTACCACAGAATATGACCTGATTTGGAAAGAGGGTCTTAAGAGACTTAGTCAAGATGAAGTCATTGTGGGATACCTAATTCAATATGATCTGTGTCCACGTATTAAAAATAATTAAAAAAAGAAATTGAACACAGTGACAGGCATGGAGAGAGGGAAAACAGCAAATGTGCACAGGGAGAGGGGCATGTGAAGGGGTGACGCATCTTGTACAGCCAAGGAATGTACAAGATGGCCGGTAAATCCCCAGAAGCCAGGAGACAAGTGTGGAATAGACCCTCCCTCACATTCCTCAGGAGGAACCAACCCTACCAACACCCAGAATTGTGAGACATTTTTCTTGCAACATCCCTAGGAAATAATATTCTGCATATTTATCTTTGAACAGAGGTGTGTTTCCATTTGTCTCTAAGACAGCCAGAGTGACTTTTTAATTTTTTATTTGGTTTTGGTATTGTTTTTTTATTTGTAAAATTTATTTATTGTTTTTTTATTTGTATTTGGTATTGTTTTTTATTTGGTTTATCCTCACTCCCCTGAGGAAGCTGTAAGAAGCGCCGTAAGGGCTCTAGTGCTCTGGGCAACCTTCCCAAGTTAATTCTGTTCACCCAAACCTTCTCAGAGTCTGCCTTGATACTAGATGATGACCCACAGCTCCTCCCAGTCTGCATTTCAGAAGAAGCCCATGCCTTGCCCTGAGGGCCCTGCACAGCCACGGAGAATGCTTCTGGTCCGCACTGTCTTCAGGAAATCCAGCAGAATGCTCACCAGCTCCTCCTGAACTCACTCTTGTCTGTGAGCCATTTTCCTCCACATAAGGACTGGTGGGATCACAGATCTCCACATTTTACCTTCAACATGATCACTCTTTCTCTTGAGGGGCAAGAATGGCAAGGAACTTCCCGGTGTGCTCGAATCTGATTTCCATTCATCTTGAGGAAAGGGCTCAGGTTCTTGCACATGGATGGCCCCTTACTGATGACCTAGAGTTTTTGGGTTCCTTCAGTTATTTCACTGGAGTCAGAAGAGGGACAATCGGATGTTCCCATTTACTTTGCCACTACTGTCTGCTCCTTTCTCACCCTTAATAGTCATTGTTAAATGTACTAAGGATAAGACGTCATGATAATCTTTTACTTATACCCACCTAGGAGAGTTTAAATGGAATGCATTTTCATAATAAAAATAAATATTTTGAAAATAAACAGGCAATAATGGCAATGAGGAAATTGTTACATGAGTATGAAAGTAAAAATACTCGAACAACATCAAAAGTATAAAATAGGAAGCAAACAGTTATCTTTCTCTTCAATCCTAATCCTCTTCTCCAAGGGTAAACACTCTTGATGGATTGTTTCTGGTTTTTGTTTGCTTTTATGTTAGGAACGATTATCTTCATGGCTTTATACAACAAATTCCTTCATCTATTTCTTAACCTAGTGATTTTAGACCCACTAAGGAACCTGCTACAGTTCTCTCCTCCCTCCCCCATTGATCCCGAAATGTGGTCAATCATTGTTATCTTTCTAAAACTACATTTTCCTCTGTGTTTATATCACATATATTAATTTTGAATATTGAAAGTAAGAAAAAAGTACATCCTGAGAGTTCATTAATCCCATTTCATTACAATATTATTTAAGATTGTTTAAATATTAGGCAAATGAATTCTCACTTTTTATGCTTCATCAATTCACAAAAATCATGAAAATTTTAGATGGCTTTCTATGTGACCCATGATTCTCTTGTACACTTTTCCAGAGGTTCTAATTGTCTTGCATTTTTCATAGAATCAGAAAAAATGTTTCCCTTCTTTCCTGTATCACTGACACATACAGGCTCATAATCATTCCAGTTTCAATGTTCTAATATGATCGGGCTATTTTTGTTGCAAAGATATTATCTCATGCTTGATTTTTCATTATACCACCACTGTGAGATCCTACAGTATCCTCTTTCTTAGACTACTCTTTTGTTTCACTAAAGTAAAACTTCAAGTTATGTTCCACATGGGATGTGTGGAAGGTAAACTTTCAAGAGCATATGCATTTAATTTAAGCAAACAAACTTCATTCTTACATTCGAAAGACAGTTTGTCAGGTATATTTCATAGTTCACAATCTTTTTGGTTCTAATAATCCATTGGCTGTATCTCAAGAGTCCAGGGCTGAGGGGAAAGTTCTAGTTGTACATGTTTCCCATTGATGGAGTAAGAGCTCACCACACATTCAGCTGTGGAACTAGAGCTCTTACCTACTCACACTTCTGTGGGTCAGAAGTCTAGCAGGGCTGACGGGTTTCTCTGGCCTATGTTCACAAACAAAAATCAAGTTGTTGGCAGGGCTGAGTTCCTTTCTAGAGATTCTCGGGGAGAATTCACTTCTAAGGCCATTTGGTGTGTTGGCAGAATTTGATTCTCTCTGCTTGTAGGACAGGGGTCCTGCTGTCCTTGCACACCATTGGCAGAGTAGCTCTCAGCATCCAGAAGCTGTCCATCCCCACTTCTTGGCTGACGGCCCCTTTCTCCACCTTCAAAGCCAATGATGACCCATAGGATCCTCTCACTCTCTCTGACCTCTCCTTTTGCTTCATCTCTCTTGCCTCTAATAGTGTGTCTCTGACTGACTGTCTGCCTTCTTCTGTGGTTTTCAGGGCTCAGTGATCAGAAATGGGCCCACCCAGATGGTCCAGGATGAACTTATCCCCAAGTTCCATAGCCTCAATCCTTCCTGCAAAATCTCTTTGGCCATGCAATGCGTTCACACATTCTGAGGATTAGGTAACAGGAATCCTTATTTATATTTTTTTGAGGGGGACATTATTCAGCCTACCAATCTGCCCTCTGACTTCTGAAGATTCACATCCACACCGCATGCAAATCACATCGCAAGATTACAAATGTCTCCTCCCAATCCAGCATCAAATCAAAGTGCGGAAATCTCTAAATTGTAGTTCCAAATCCTTGACTCTCCTGATCCAAATCACCTCAATTACATATGGATGGGACTCTGGGCATAATCAGTCCTGGGACAAAATCCCTCTCCATCTGTGGAGATTGTAGAAAGCAAGTTATCTGCCCCCAGCATCCTTTGCTTCAAAAAGGAAGACGATGGAAGGAAAAGATGTCGTAAGTCCAAATCAGTTTTGAAGTCCAGTGGCACAAATTCCACGTGGTTTCTGAGTTTGGGAATTATCCTGTGTGGTCCTCAGCTTACCCTTTGGACTCACCCTTTGGGCTCAGAGCTCTGCCCTCTCTGGCTCACCCTTCCTCTTTTATGATGAACAGCAGGTGTTTGCAGCTGAGCACTTTGGTTAGCATGCCTGGAGGTGTCCAACACCCTCTCTGCCTTCCATCTTGCCTCTGTCCCTGCCCGCGCAGGCTGGCGGTGTTTTTGCTGATATGAATTCTTAGTAACTGTGTGAGAATCTTACCTGTGTCCCAAGGAATCCCTCCATCTGACAAGGAGCGCCTCCACAGAGCTTTCCTAGATAATCCCTTTGTTATTTTTGACCACCGCTCTCACCGTGGCTGAGAGGCCCTAGGAGTCACACCTCACACCTCTTCAGAGAGCCTTTGGGTAACTTCATACTCCGACCAGTCAGACTTTCTGAGGCTTTGGCCTTGGTTGTGCCACCACACCCTCTGTTGTGTTCTGCTTTCTTTAAAGCACGCTTTCCTACCAGGACATTTCCTGACGGGACATTTTGACGCCATCTTGGAACATGGAGATTTTACCAAATAATCAAATCCTGATTGGTATTGTTTAACAGTTCCTTTCGATTACGTCTCTCCCTTTGTATTTTACTATAAGTAGCAAGAAAAGACCAAGCTATAGCTAAAACACTTTGCCGGGAAATCGCTTTAGCTCTAGAGCCAACTCCATCGCCTATAAGCCTTGCCTTCCATGCTTCTGGAGGAACCAATTCTGCTAGGCTGACACCACATAACATGTTTCTAGTTTCCATTAACACTCTCCTCATTTCCCTCTGAGCCCTGGCCAGTGGCGTTTAAAGCCACACTTCTACCAACATCCTGTTCAAGGCAGTCTGAGATTTTCGTTATCACTATTCCAACTTCCCCTGCTGTCTGGTTCCAAAGCCATGTCTACATTTCCTGGTTACTCAGTCCCAGACTTCCAGGACCAAGATGTGCATTTCCTTTCTATTGCTGCTGTAAAAAACAATCACAGACACAGTGGCTTAAAATGGCATCCATTTATCACCTCCCAGTTCGGTAGGTCAGGAGCCTGGGCTGCTTTGGATGGGTTCTCCATTCCGGGTTTCATGGGGCTAAAATCAAGGTGTTGACCTTGACTATCCAGGCTGATTCAAGACATCAGCAAAATTCACTCTCATGTGGTTGTAGGAGTGAGATCCCTGTTTTCTTGCTGGCTGTTGAGTGGAGATTCTGTTTCTCAAGGCAACCTACCTCCCTGGGTGGTGGGCACTTTCTTCATCACAAAATCTAACAACAGTGGGATGAGCCCTTCCCATCACCCGTTTCACTGATCCTCCTGACTCATCTTTCTGGCCCGCACTTCTGTCTTCTGTGATGACATTGGGCCCACCTGGATGACCCAGGACAGCGTTCCTATTTTAAGATGAGCTGATTAGCAATCACAATTCCACGTGCAGAGTGCTTTCTGCCTTGTAACGTCACGTGCCCACAGGCATGCCATTGGAGGAGAAGACCAAGGAGATCCAAATCCTGCCTCTGCACTGATGTCAACATCCCTCTCGTTTCACGGAGGGCTTGCTATCCTCGGGGACGCCTTTTTGGATATTGCATGTATCTGCTGTATTCTAAGATCCCAAGAGAATATATTTGCATGTGGTTTCTTTATGGCTGCTTCTGCCGAGCCCCTTCCATCTGAAATCACGGTTTCCTTCCATTCTGGACAAAGTCCTTTGCGCACTCCTTTGTAATCAGTCCCTCTCCCACTCTCACTTTGTATTCTATTTTGTTTTGTTTGTTTTCTCCAAAAAGCTTGTATTGGGTGGATTCCAGCCCTTCCATATAACGTTTCTATCTCTCATTGCCTTCGGTTTGCAGGTCTCTTTATGGGGCAGCATTTCCTTGGTTGAGTGAATGGGGACAAAAAGACAAGCTGAGGCTCCCTTCCCACCATTCCCAAAGGCATTGCTAAGAGGCTTCCTCACACTCCTCTCAGAGCCCATTCAATGTCATCGGAAGGTAGATCCTTAGGTCTTGTGGGCAAATGCCACCATGGCCTGTGGAGGAATGGGAAAACCAGTTGGCGCACGGGTCTGCGGAGAGCCTGCAGTCGACCAGAGCACTGCTGGTCCCTGTGTTTTCCTGATCCTGGCACATCCCAAGAACAAGCCAAGAGCAGCAGAGGGTCCTGCTGGAAGAACCTGCTGGAAGCCCTTCCCTGCTGCGGGCTCTCTTGGAGCCTGCTCTGAATGCCACCCACCCCCAATTCTGGCCGTCATCAAAAGTCTTACACCTGCCTTTTCCCTTCTACAGAAAAAAATTTGTAAGTCTCCATTTTAATAGCATCCCACTTTCTAAACAAAACAAAACAAAACAAAATGGTTTTATGGTTCCTACAAATATATTTCATTGTGTAGTTTTAATTTCAATTTCGATGAGATTCAGAGACAGATGGGAAGTAAAATTTTGGCTTCTGCCTGCCAGCTTAAACCAGAAGTCACACCCGAGGTTTGCAATGCAATGGTTTACTCATTCCCAAGGTAACTTTCCGCCATCTTGTAAATCCTTAGAGTCGCAGAACATAGTGTTTCAATTTTAGTATTTCTTCACTTTATGTTGGCTAGAATAGTGATTTCACATGAATGCAATGTAGGATTTATTCAGAAATAACCTACAAAAACTACAAAATCAGGACTGGTATCCAAATTGTGTCTGCATTTTTTTAAGGTAAAAATAGTAAAAATAAGTCATCTCTTGAGAATTTGCTAGTTTTCTAGGATTCTTTTATAACTGGGCTGATAAAACAATGTAAAATGAGAGGTCAAGCTAAGAAATTGAGAACTCATAATGACCAAATCATAATAACCATCTACAGAAAGTAATTAGAATCAGATTTACGAGTATCTGTATATTTATAATTTTTACAGTATCTTTTTTTAAGCAGGAGTACATTTTAGGTAAAGAAGGTATACATTTGAATAGTTTTTTCTAGGGGAGTAACGACAGGTGTATCAGATCAGTATGATGAACAAATTACTAGCATAGTCTTGTGTCTAATATTAATAGCAATCTAATACTTTTCTTCCAGTTGACATTGTTGAGAAAAAGGATCACTCCTTCACCATCCTGGTGCTTTAAACACCCAGCTGGCTCAGGGCGCCTGGGTGGCTCAGTGGGTTAAAGTCTCTGCCTTCAGGTCAGGTCATGATCTCAGGGTCCTGGGATCGAGCCCCTCATCAGGCTCCCTGCTCAGTGGGGGAGCCTGCTTCCCCCGTCTCTCTCTGTGCCTGCCTCTCTGCCTACTTGTGATCTCTCTCTGCCAAAAAAAAAAACCAAAAACAAAAAACACCCAGCTGGCTGTTTATCCCCCAAAGAACAATAAGTATTTGTTTGATGAGGGGAAGGAAGCAAGGAATACTGCACCTTGAGTTGTAAAAGAATGTTTCAGTAAGATGAATATATTAGATGACAAAGCACAAATACCTGGTTATATAAAGGCCATTCAGAGTTGAAAGCTAACTGTGCATTAGCTAGAATATAAATTGCTCTAAAAAACTGAAAATGATCTAAATGAAATGAAAATCAAAAGCCCACATTAAAATGGCAGAGATGTTCTACAGAGAATTCACTCATTTATTAAGGTCATAAGCCGAGTCAAGAAATAAATTGGGCATTTGAAATGTCTTGATAATGGGTCCTAAAGTTTTCCAAGACTGTACTAGAAAAACAAAGACTGTCTGCAGCCGGAGGGAATATAATCTAAACAGAAATCTAACACACGCTGTTAAATATCACATTTCACACTGTTACTTTCCTGAAAATGGTTATGGTGACTTTTTCATTTTAAAAATTTATTCTAAGAAAATAGACAACAAAAAAAAAGTGATGGGCAAAGAAGGTACATTCTCACCAACTGTATCATTTCAATTCTCCACCCCTTCCCCAACAAATCCTTTGCTGGTCGCCTTGAAGGAGACTTTAGTGGATGCGGTAGAAGAGAGCCAGATGGATTCCTGGGAAGCTGGCATACGATGGTGTGGCTGTTGGGTCTTCAGAAAGCATCAAAACAAGGCAGGGTTCAGGGATGTGCGGACTGTTGGGACAGAAAGACTCATGTTCCTCTTTACTCTGATAAGGTACCAAGTACCAGGGACTCAGGCAGAGCTTACAAGCTACCAGAGAAAAGAATAAAAATCTCAACTCCTTCTCTTTCTTCACTATGAACCAACACTGCTAGGAGATGCTTCTGTGGTCCGACTGCTCTCACAGATGGGAAGAGTGTTGGAGGAACTTCACCAAGTGCATTTCAGAAATTCAGAGAAATTTGTGTAAGTGTGTCATACGACTTCCCAAGAGGATGTGAAAACGTTGGCTCTCTCCCCTAGATGTTTCTGTGACTTCGTGCTTAGCGCTAGCTGGTTCAGCAGCGTTGCCCAAGAAGCCCCATGCAGAAGACTGTATGGTCCTTATTAAGAACATTGCCTATTACGTTCTGTTTTATTTATTTTTGTTATTTTTTCTCTGTGACGTGACACGGTGGGCTCACTGATTATAAATCAATGTCATTGTTTGGTGTGTACCCCACAGTCCTTTTTTAATTTGGAAATCCTTGGTAACTGAGTCCGCAAAGGAAATGTCCTTGTGAACAGGAAACTATATAAATAATTCCATGGCTGCGGTGTCTCAAACCATGAGTTGTAATTGAAGAGACAGTTCTGCTAATGCTTTGATCCATCAGTGTTTTTAGAGTACGAACAACATTTCCTGCTTTTCTTTCTGAAAAGAAAACCAGACTTTCTCTGTAATCACAGAGCACAGAGGGGACTATCCTGATGTCTGCTTACATTCATGCATGCGCAGACACACATTAATGGCTTCAAGGCAAGGAAACACCTCATAAGTAGACCCTGACTTCAAAAATAGGCTTTCTTTTCAAGGAGCGAGGGGAAAATTATTTTCCTAATTTGATGTACCAGTTTTTGAAACGTTAAATGTGAAGAAAAACAGTTGGGACTTCAGTCAAAATGTCTTTACTCAAAACAAATGCTGAAACTTAAATTGGTAATGCTCTGACTCTAAAGGAAAGCAAATAGACGAGACCAGCTTGTGGACGAGATGATAAAACCGGTCTCAGTATTTTAGAGTCAACCTTAAGTTTGACAAACAGAATATTAACTAGAAATATCGGCCACCTTTATTTGGTTTGAATTGGACTGACTTCTTGTAGTTTCAATATTTAAAGTAGGGCATTCAAAGGAAAATGCAGTCATATAAGAGAATAATTTTTCAAAAAGGAATTACAGAAACATTGGAAGCAATCACACTGTTGGCAGGCAGGTGGGATTCGGCGGACCGAGTATAGCTCCATTTGAAGACGAAACCACTCATGGTTAGAAGGCACACTTGCATTAAAAATAAAGTTATATCTTCTATTCACACATATTTTCCACTGAGCGAGATTCTGGCACGTCAGTTGCCAAAGGGAATGTCTTAGGCAGCAGCACATTAATTGTTTATTTCCTTAGTTACAATGCCAGGTAGAGCGGCATAATCACGATTCGTTTCATCCAGTGACATCTTGAATTATTTCCGTTTTGCTTTCTGAGTGTCACCCCCTGGGGTCATTGGCTTAAGTCTGCCATTGAAAAACAAGACTCGAGTTTTAACAAAATGCAAAGGAGCCTGACAATGGCTGCTAAATAGCCAAAAAATGAGTTTAAAGTGATAGAGATAAAACACCAGGGAATAACGATTCTCCTTCTTCTTTTCCTCCCCCTCCTCCTCCTCCTCCTCCTCCTTCATCTTCTTGAAAAACAACAGGATTTAGCATTTAGTTACCATTGTTCTTTAAGAGACCGAGAATATGGGTTTTGGAGACCTATTAAACTGGGAAGATATAAAGACTAGTAGTAGAGATGCGTTGTGAAGTAAATGTCTCTCAGAGGCAATAAAATATAAACTAATGCGCGGAGAAGTTACGGTCCTTGGGTCTCCTCTGCTTGAGATCTGTGCTGTTTGGTTCGTCAGCCATCCTACTCCCTGTGAAACAGCATTCTTAAAAATTCTGTGTTTCCCACAAGAAACAGATGCAGGAAAAGGAGAACGTGCATGGTTCATGACCGAAAGCAAGGACAGAAAAAAGAAAAGATTATGTATTAAAAGTAGATGTTAAGAGGCAATAGAAAAAAGAAATAAAAAGAACCAATGTAAAAAAAAAAAAGTCCAAATATTGGTATCTAAAGAATTGAAAAGTAATGATGCAGAATATTTCCCTTAGAACTTGGAGAAATATTCATTATGATACCCTATGTCCAAAAGGAGTAAGAAATGAGAAGTCTAACAGTATAACACACTGCTAGCAAGAATCTATGTTGTCATAAATTTCCTGAGTTTTTTTTTGAAGATTTTATTTATTTGACAGAGAGAGAGAGAGACAGTGAGAGAGGGACTACAAGCAGGGGGCGTGGGAGAGGGAGAAGCAGACTCCCCACTGAACAGGGAGCCCGATGCGGGGCTCGATCCCAGGACCCTGGGATCATGACCTGAGCTGAAGGCAGGCGCTTAACGACTGAGCCACCCGGGGGCCCTGGCTCTCTGCCTTTTTGGCAATAAACATCCATAGCTAAACCTTTGTGTGTTCTTTTACCCACCAAACCCACTTCAATGAGTTTAGGGAACTAAATCCAAAGTGCATGAAAGTAAGTGTGCACATACATTCCGAGTAGATGTCTCATATAGTCCTGGAATTCGTACAACACTGAAGTAATTTACATTATGCTCATGGACTGTATTGTAGTCCAAACAGTAAATGATGCTATACAGGCATAGTTAATAGTTCAAAGCTCTATTCATTGTGTAGAATGTTATTTTCCCCTTGGTGTTAGATTAAGGTTTTTCTTAGTTTTTTTTTTGCTCGTGTGGATTCACCAAACATTTTAAAATGATTAAGCATACATTTTTTGAGTATCCATATAACGCTGAATATTACTTTACAGAAAAGATGCTATGGGTTTTTAAGCTGTTTGACCAAACTGATTAGATTTTTCAGAGATGTCTCATTTCCATCATGTTGTTGGCAGCCCAGGGACAGTGAGCACAGTGTCCAGGATGAGGCTGCCTCAGTGCTTACCCGGACAGCCCCCCAGGGGGAGTCACGCATGCCTCCTTCATCTCCTTGGTGGCAGGACCATGTCGTGTGCTGGGCAATAGTTCAGCCCAGGAACATGCCTTACCCCCTGAGCAGAGCAGGTGGGTTTTATTTTGGGAAAGGCCCTCCTCCACTGGATGGATGCAGTGCAGGTGAGCTTGGGCATCCCCTCCCCGGCACAGGAGGGTCTAGGGGTCACCTGACTGGCCCACACCCCCATGATTGCTCAAATGTGGGCACAGGACCTAGGTGAGGACTATGGGTCCAACGCGGGCCTTCTGCAGAGATACTGGGAATGGGGTGGTCTCTTCCTGCTGCAGCTTCTAAACTGAGAGGTTATAATGCGGTAGCTCTTGGTAAAATCAGTGAACAGAGAGAAAGGCAGAACTCAGAGCCAGGGAGAAAGAGTAAAGTGAGCATTGGAGCTAGAAATAGTGATTGATCCACATCTATACCTAATCTCTCCATGTGGACCTACACATCAATGTAGTGATATATCTCACTGTATGCACGTTTGCCTATCGTCTATCCATCCATATATCTATCCATATGTCATCTACCTAATGAGTAATATATAAGACACTCTGAAGTTTATCTCTGGGCTTTTCAATTATATAAACCAATGAATTCTCATTTTGTTTCAGTCAATTTTAGTTAGGTTTCTGCAACTAGCAAGAGTCACCAACACACAGTGTCCTCACGGAGACATTGTGAGGCTATAAAGAGATGACGTATCTTTAGTGCTCGGCAGAATGTCTTGCCCATGTTGCGCACTCACAATTAATGGCTGGTAACAATCCTCCCAGTGGTTGTAGCAGTAGTGATAGTGACACAGGAGGGTAGCCTGGAGCCATGAATTAAATCTTCTCCATAGATTTTGTCTTTGGGTGGGAAATAACCTGCTTAAACCCAGGGAAGTATAGTTTCTCTGTAACCCCTTTTCATGTCTGTGCATTTGTGATAATAACACTCTCCATACTTACTTCCAAGAAAAGTTATGGAGATAGAGTGAATTGTCTATACTTTGTTCATACGTTAGGTGTAATAATGCCAGTCCAGCTTTTCGGTAATTTGTTCACTTTTACAAATGAACATGTGTTTCTTAGGTTATGAACCACACCTATTAATCTTTCTATCACCAGCATCTGGCACAATGCCTGAGAATAAATGTATGTAAAATGATGGCTCCCCAGAGAGGTCCACATCCCAATCCCAGACCCCGTGAATATCTGGTTACATGGCAAAAAAGAATTAGGGATGCAGATGGAATTAAGGTTGCTTATTAGCCAACCTTCAAATAGGAAGATTATCCAAGTGAAACTAATCTAATCACATGAGCTCTTAAAATGGTAAGAAGGAGTCCAACTCATGAGTAAGAGAGTTGTGTTGGGTGAACCTTCTCCACCATTGCTGACTTTGTTTTTTTTGGATTTTTTGTTTGTTTGTTTGTTTCAGGTACTTGATTTTTTATTTTGTTTATTTATTTATTTATTTATTTATTTATTTTTTTTTAAAGATTTTATTTATTTGATAGTGAGAAACACAGCCAGAGAGGGAACACAAGCAGAGGGAATGGTAGCGGGAGAAGCAGGCTTCCTGCTGAGCAGAGGAGCCCGATGCGGGGCTCGATCCCAGGACGCTGGGATCATGACCTGGGCCGAAGGCAGACGCTTAACGACTGAGCCACCCTGGCGCCCCTATTTATTTTTTAATTTAATTTTATCTTTTCAGTGTTCCAAGATTCATTGTTCATGCACCACACCCAGTGCTCCATGCAATATGCGCCCTCCTCAATCCCACCACCAGGCTCACCCAGTTTGTTGCTCAGTTTGTTGCTCAGACCACAGTCTCTCAAGTTTTGTCTACCCCTCTGATTTTCCCCAATTCACCCTTCCTTTCCTTCTCCCAATATCCTCCATGTTTTTCCATATGCTCCACACGTAAGTCAAACCATATGATAACTGATTCTCTCTGCTTGACTTATTTCACTCTGCATAATCTCTTCCAGTCCCATCCATGTTGATACAAAAGTTGGGTATTCATCCTTTCTGATGGAGGCATAATATTCCATTGTATATAGGGACCACATCTTCTTTATCCATTCATCTGTTGAAGGGCATCTTGGTTCTTTCCACAGTTTGGTGATTGTGGCCATTGCTGTTATGAACATTGGGGTACATACGGCCCTTCTTTTCACTGCATCTATATCTTGCTGACTTTGAACGTGGAGATGGAGAATCACAAACAAAGGAACGTGAGTGGCTTTTAGAAGCTAGGAGCTCTCCTAGTAGACAGCCAGCATGAAAAGGGGACCTTGGTATGACAACAGCAAGGAAATGAATTCTGTCCACAATCAGAATGATCAGGAATCAGATCTTCTTCTATAGAAAGAACACAGCCTTTGGACATCTTGATTTTAGCCTGGTGGGATCTGTGTCCATGACTGTAAGACAACATTTTGTGTTGTTTTAAGCCTCTAAACACTATGTTTGTGACAGTTTTTTAGGGCAGCCAAAGAAAATTAATGCGATAGATCCTTAGGAAATTTTTATTGAATGTGTGAAAAGGCAAAAGAAAATACTTAAGAGGAAAGGACATAGAACGTGCTTTCCAGGATGTAAACTATGGAGAAGAAAGAATACAATTTTGAAACAAAGATTTATTTATTTACTTGAGAGATGCCGGGAGAGGCCCAGAGGGAGAGGGAAAGGGAATCTTAAGCAGGCTTCATGCCCAGTGTGATCTCAAGACCCTGAGATCATGACCTGAGCCGAAACCAAGAGTCAGACACCTAACCAACTGAGCCACCCTGGACCCCCAAGAATATAATTTCATATACATTCATCACATTTATCCCTGGACATTTCTAGCTAGCATAGCAGGCGCTTTATATAAAAGCCAGAAGAGCCCATGACCTTCTGAAGTCAAGCACGTGGTAAGAAACTCACAGTGAAGAGAAGGTCAGCTATGACGGTTACATAATAAGGTCCTGGTGAAAAGGACCAGCGAGCGAGAGCAGGTGTTGTGCTGGGCAGGAAATCAGATGCTGCGGCTTCTCTCGTGGTTTCTCCCGCCAGCTTCCATGGAAACTTGGGAAGGCTTCTTAATTCTCCTACTCCTCATGTTCTTATCTGCCAGATTTAACCATTGAGCTGTTGTGCTGGACAAATATGAGTCCAGCAAGGCCCTGCCTGCTTCCTCACCCTGTGGATATTTCTTAGTGATCCCTGGCCTGGTTCCCAGGGACACGTACGTTCTCCCTCAGTCCGGGGAAGGGTCCTCGGAGCCAGCGTGAGACCCACCACAGCACTGGGTGGGCCAGGATCCTTTCAGCCTAGAGCTTTCACGATTTCACACGAGGAGTTCCCTAGTCACATGCTCACGTTTGCTTGCTTTTGCTAATTGACGGTGCTTGTGATTTTTTTCAATACTTTTGATGCTTTTCCCTGATGGAAGTTTCTCCAAGCTTTCAAAAGTCATGTCATTTTGGAAGGAATAACAGCAGTGAACACAGATGTAAACCATTCTTTCTGAAAGGATTAAAGTTTAGAATTCAAAAGCTGTCCATAATTTTAGTGCAACTATTATATGTTGTATTTCCTTCAATACAAGAGTAGGTTAGAAGTGATTAGAAGAATCACATTTCCAGATGGAGGACGATTTATCAGAGATGGAAAATTTATTTGGCTAGAGTTCTTCCCTCCTCCCCCTCCATTTGCCATAGATCTTATTTTTTAGAGCAGTTTCGGGTTCACAACAGTATTGAGCAGAAATACAGAAAACGGCTAGATTTTTCCAAAACAGAAGTGCTCTAACAGCAGTTTCCTGAGAACCACAGATTTCAGATTCAGAGTTAAAATCTTCTAATTAGGGGCGTCTGGATAGCTCAATGGGTGAAAGCCTCTGCCTTCGGCTCAGGTCATGATCTCAGGGTCCTGGGATCGAGCCCTGCATTGGGCTCTCTGCTCAGCAGGGAGCCTGCTTCCTCCTCTCTCCCTGCCTGCCTCTCTGCCTACTTGGGATCTCTCTCCTCTCTGTCAAATAAATAAATAAAATCTTTTAAAAAAATCTTCTAATTAAGGAGGGCACATATTGCATGGGGCACTGGGTGTGGTACATAAACAGTGAATTTTGGAACACTGAAAAAATAAAATAAAAAAAGAAAAGGAAATAAAAATAAAAATAAAAATTCAAGCAGCACAAAAAACAATAAAATAAAAATCTTCTAATCACTGGACCATGAAAACATGGACATGGAACACACACAGCCTTGCAAACCAATTGTGGTACTAAACTCCTTCAAAAGGAGATCCATGAAATTTACAAAAATAATTTAATCTTACAATTAAAAATGATCTGTGATGGTTAATACCCTCTCTTCTTCATTATTGCTCTCCCTACCTAAGTATTATCTTCTAAATCCTCTTTGCTGAGCTCTCTCATTGCCTTTATAATTCCTTTTTATTGCTTCCTCTCCTCTAATCCTCCAGAACTTTTGAAGTACGCAGAATTTGTCTTCATATAAGACTTAGACATTATTCTGTTCTTGAACAAACAATATCGAATATCTCTGTTTTACTCCAAAATTGCTAGTCATTGCTTGGAGCTGCCATGGCACGGGGCCACAGAGAAGGCCTTGAGCAGCAGGAATGCCTGGGCTCACGGTTCTGGGCGTCCGGAGCCCAAGGTCAGGGTGTTGGCTGGTTGGTTTGCAGACGACCCTGTGCCTCTTCACAGCATCTTCTGTGTGTCCAACTTTCCCTATGTTATGAGCCTGCTCTTGTGGGATAAATCGTGTCCCCTAAAATTCTATGTTGAAGCCCTCATTTCCAGTACTGCAAAATGGGGTCATATTTGGAAAGAGTCCCTTTAAAGAGGTGATGAATTTGAAATGACGTCTTTGGGAGCAAGGGGGTCCCAATCTGATCTGACCGATGTCCTTAGAGAAAGAGGACATTTGGACACAGAGGGAAACACCAAGAGCACATACGGAGGGAAGACAATGTGAAGACACCACAAGAAAGTGAACAAACAGAGGCCTTGGGAGAAACCAAACCCACCAGCCCTTTGGTTTTGGACCTCCAGCCTCCAGGACTGCAAGGAAATTAATTTCTGTTGTTTGAATCCATGGTGGCCCTAATGTGTACATTAATCAATGCTGGATGAGGGCCCAGACTAATGACTTTATTTTAACATGACCACCTCCATAAAACCCTACTACTTTCAGGTAAGGACACATTCTGAGTCACTGGGGGGTTAAGACATCAAGCTATGAATTTAGGGAGCTGGGGACAGAACGGGGACGCTCAGTTTGGGGGGGTGGGGGAAGCATTTAAAATGTAAATGCCAGGGGTCCTTGGGTGGCTCGGTCCTTAAGCGTCTGCCTTCAGCTTGTCATGATCAGGTCATGATCCTAGGGTCCTGGGATCAAGCCCCACACTGGGCTCCCTTTTTGGTGGGCGGGAAGCCTGCTTCTCCTACTCCCATGCCCTCTGCTTGTGTTCCCTCTCTTGCTGTGTCTCTCTCTGTCAAATAGATAAATAAAATCTTAAAAAAAAAAATAAAATAAAATGTAAATGCCATAAGGCGAGATGTCACATCATTGCAGTAGGCTTTTGTAAAGTCCCGGTGCTCCAGGCCGTGCTGAGTAATACAAGTGCAAGAGGATGGTCTGGATTCCATTCAACACGCATCTTCATAATGCATATGGCGGAGATGAAACGTGAGGGAACAGATTAAAGTGAAATGCTGACTTTCTCCTGTCTCCATGGGGAACGTGTTGTTAAAGTGCATCTGACTGCCAATCCCCTTTTGTGTGCGTGCCGGTGATGTTGCAGGCAGAGGGACACAGGCAGAAGACACTTGCAGGCGCTTGGGACATTCCTTGCACAACCCTACCTTCCTGAGGCGCCTCCCCCACCTCGGAGGGCCTCTCTTTCCTTACACGGGGACCACCACAGACCCCTTTGGGCTGTTACCCATCAATTCATCCATTAGGTCGTTGCCTCCTGAGCACTCTGTGTCAGGCACTTTTGTGGGCCCTGGGAACATGGTCGGAAGCAGCGTTAAGTCTTGGCCCCCACCCAGTTCACCATGAGGCAGGGAGGTGGGGCCAGTCCCACATGAGGAAGCACCCCTGCAGCACAGCGGGGTTACCAGACTGGGTCACAGCCCAAATTTGGGGTGTCAGGGGCCTCCTAAGAGAACGCCAGATGCAAAGGGTTAGCCAGGTGAAGGAGTAAAGAGGGTGCCTGGCAGAGATCCAAAGGGGAGAGATGGGAAGTCAGGCTGGCAGGGCAGGTGGGTCACAGGGGACGAATCTAACCCAGGATAGGAGCTCAGGGACGACCTACAGGCCTGAGGACTTTGAGAAAGGCATGATCCTTGCCCTGCATGGGCCACACGGTGAGTTTCTTCCAAACGCTACCTGCATAGACCCTCTGAGCCAACAAGCCCACCTCCAGGTCCTGGTGCAGTATCTACCCTGCAGATAATATCACAAGTGTAGGAAATGATACAGCACCAGAAACTGCCCTTCCAAACCAGATTTGCTGACAGATTAGAAATCACCTAAATGCCATTGATTTGGAACTGATCAGATCACGATACATGTCTAGCCGACAACTGCGTTGCTGGGTGGAGTGGGGAAGGGCTCGGCTTCCTCGCCCCTCCTTGGAATCTTTCAAATATTGTGCATGCACACGTATTACCAATTCAAATGTAAGCAAATACAATGTATGTATTTCGAGTGTATGTCCTAGCTGCTTTAGTCTCAGTGACCTCGGTGGGGTCCTAAGATTTTGTTTCTGTCCATGGATGCAGTGGGCAGCAATTCTATTGTCTAACGATGAGATGAAGGGGGTGGGTGAGTGGGGCAGGGTGCAGGGCCGGTGTCTACCCACCATCCCGGGACACAGAGAAGGACATTGCAAGGACAAAGACAGCCAGTGAGAACTAGTGTGGCTTTGTATCCAGTTCCTGAAAACTGGCCTTTACCACACGGTGTGTTTGGCAAAGATATTGACTTTATCAGCGTACGTGCCTGTAGCATCAGGCCTCTGAAGAGATCGGACTCCACATTGGCTTTGCACGTTCACAATGGACTCTGCATTTTCTTTTAAAGATTTTATTCATATATTTGACAGAGAGAGAGACAGCGAGAGAGGGAGCGGGAGAGGGAGAAGCAGGCTTCCCGTTGAGCAGGGAGCCCGATGCGAGGCTCAATCCCAGGACCCTGGGATCATGACCTGAGCCGAAGGCAGATGCTTAATGACTGAGCCACCCAGGCGCCTGGGGATCTACATTTTAAAATGATCTCTGTAAGAATTCATGAGGCAGGAAGCAATAGATCCTATCTCAGGACAATTATTTCCCTTGCGGTTGAAATTACTTTAATTTCCCTTGTAATGTTTGTCCCCCAAAGGTGGAAGAGGATGCTGGGCTTTTTGGGGCTTTCCGAGCCCACACACACAAAGAAAGACTGAATCATGGCCAATGTCCCAAGACAACCCAACAAAGCTTTTTTCCCCCCCTCTGATGATGGAATGTTCAGTAAGGAGGGAATGCTAATGAAGGGCACCAGGAACCCTACACTCACTAGAGGGAACGAGTGTCACGGAGAAGCTAGCGTTTTCAGACTCTCTGCTTGACTTCCAACAGCATCAAGTGGTTAATAAAGAGACATTTGGGACTGGAAGGTAGTTGCAACCAATAGGGTGATAAAGGCAATAAATCCGTTGTCTTAAATAGCAGCCTAGAAGTTTTATTCTCAACCGGGCTTTGTATTTTCAAGCTTTCCTTTGGGAGGTTAAACATTCATTCCATCCCTGCAGACTTTCCTACCTTGGACTCACTCTTGTTTTTGGAATTGGCTTTAACGCTAATTTTAAAGCCATGCTTAACAACCGATTATCAATTTTTAAACATATTTCCTTTTATAATTACCTGCATTACTTGTGAAATTTAGCTCTTTTAATTGTATGCACATTCAGGTTGTATATGTGACTTGTATACATAAGTTAATTTTATATGTATTTGTATATCTGTGTATTTGTGTGTGTACACACACTTCCAGATAAATCTCCTAAAGCATAATGAGAATATTATAGAGGGAAAATTATTTTCTTTTTTTTTCTTTTTAAAGATTGTATTTATTTGAGAAAGAAAGAGTATGAGTTGGGGAGGGGTGTAGAGAGAGAAGGAAAAACAGACTCGCTGAGCAGGGAGTCCGACTGGGGGCTCGACCCCAGGACCCTGGTATCATGACCTGAGTCCAAGGCAGACCCTTATAGTCAGAGCCATCCCAGCACCCCTGTGAAAATTATTTTCAAAGAAAATTTAAAACTTATTTTAGACAATGACTGCATCGTGGGTATAAAAACTGAGTTTCTATGGACATTGGGGAGGGTATGTGCTATGGTAAGTGCTGTGAAATGTGTAAGCCTGATAATTCACAGACATGTACCCTGGGGCAAATAATACATCATATGTTAATTTAAAAAATTAAAATAAATAAATAGATAAATATAAAGGAATAAGGATTTAACTAATTAAAAAAATAAAAATAAAAGCTGAGGGGCGCCTGGGTGGCTCAGTGGGTTAAAGCCTCTGCCTTCAGCTCAGGTCATGATCTTGAGGTCCTGGGATCGAGCCCCACATCTGGCTCTCGGCTCAGCAGGGAGCCTGCTTCCCCCTCTCTCTCTCTGCCTACCCCTCTGCCTACTTATGATCTCTCTCTGTCAAATAAATAAATAAAATCTTTAAAAATAAATAAATAAATAAATAAATAAATAAATAAATAAATAGATAAATAACAGCTGAGTTTCTAAATTGTACTAATTTGAAGAAATTGCACATTGAAGACCTATTCTAATATTCTTTTCCTAAAGAGTAGACACTATGATTACCTGATCAACTAGAAATTGTGATTAACAATCACCATCACCATTTCATCTGGTAATTTCAAGTCAAACCATCAAAAAAAGCAAAACAAAACAAAAACAAAAACACCCCCAAAAAACAAAAAAAACCCCAAAACACAGGAGATCAAAATTGAGAAAAATTGGTTCATTTTCCTTTTTAAAGTTTATCTAATATATTATTTCTTTATGGGACACAAACATACACTCATGACCAGACACAAAGTAGGAAAAGGTCACCTAGATGGGCAACATTTACGCGGACATTTTAGGGACTTGGGGTCTTTCTCACGGCCCTTCGCAAGGACGCGTGTGCTGGTCAGTGCGTACACCAGCTAAAAACCTTGCTAACTGATCTGAAAAAGTTAGCCTTCTCAGCGCATTTCCCAGAGAACAGAGCTCGGCAGTTCTCTTTCCCTAGACCAGAAAAAAAAAAAAAAGGGCTGGGCAGAGAACACGAGTAGTGTTCCCTTTGGACGTGTGTGCCCACCGGCCAAAGACGTGGTACGCAGGCTGGGAGCTGGGGTGGGTCCCGTCTCTCACCTGCCGCCCCGCTGTCCCAGCTGCTGGGCAGGAAGGAAACAACCATGCACAGGCCCATCTCAGCACCGACTGACGGCTCATTTCCTCTTGGGCCAGGAATACAAACGCTGAACTAATAGCCAGGGAATGTGGGTCTAGTCTTCTTTCTGGAAGGACGATGTTCTTTTGGGATGTGTGTGTGTGTGTGTGTGTGTGTGTGTGTGTGTGCATGCGCGCGCGCGTGCTGGGGCAGGGGGGGGGGTGGTCTGTACAATCCCGTAAAAGCAAACATCGGAGGGCACAAGTGTGTGTGTGTGTGCGTGCGCGCGCGCGTGCTGGGGCAGGGGGGGGGGTGGTCTGTACAATCCCGTAAAAGCAAACATCGGAGGGCACAAGTGCTGTAATTCAGGCTGGTTCTGAAATTGACTGACCCCATCATCTTGTATGATAATTGCAATGTCTAAAGCAGCCCTGCACCCGGACCAGCTCCAAGGAGAGTACAGAGGCCTCACAGACGTGTAGAATCCAGACAAAGCGGGTACACACCTTCACTAAATAGATTTCACTTGTTCTGGGACATCTTTCTTTGCCGGACCCTTCCTAACTGAAATTTCTGAATCTCTCGCCTTACTGCCTCACCTGTCCCCCTGCCAGCTGCAGGCACTTGCGGGTCCTACCAGTCACATGCAGGTCCGGGAAACCAGCCTGAGGGCGTGCATTTCATCCCCCTTCTTGCTCTAGAGTGAACCTCTGGCAGTCTGGTTCCGCTGCCACCAGAGTCGACAGTGACCAACTCGCCGTCCCCGTGGCCGGCACTGCCCCTTGGCTAGGGTCGCATTCATCAGTTCTGGCTTGAGCTGGGGTGACGCTCCATCCCAGAGGTTCAGAGAGGACTAGAGTGGCTGTCGGAGGCAGGAGGGGTTGTTTGTGCTGTAGGGTCACAGGCAACTGTGGGCTGATGTCCCTCGAGCCCCTCTAGGAAGTGGCCTCAAGAAGGCCAGCCTTCTGCTCAGTCCGAGGCTCACCTACCTGATGCAGGTCAGGAGATGGCCACAGGTGTGGCCCTTGTTGGCTCTTTGGAGCGGCAAGTCCCGATCTCACTGTGACCCAGGCTGCAGGTTTCTTGGGGCTGGTTCCACGCCTGGTTTCCTCAATGTTCCCCAGTCTAACCCTTTCCCCCAGAGTTAGTCTCGGGAAGCAGGCTTGTCAAGGGTATGCTCCTCGTTATCGGCAAGGCTAGAACTAGATGAGTTTCTGTCCAGTTCCTCCTGGAATCATTCAGGAGTCAGGTGTCTTTCTGCCTCAACGCAAATGAGCATGGAATCTTCCATTTGCTCTGGAGTGACGGCACTTTCCTCGAGGACCATATGGACCAGAGATGGTCCCCATTAAACTCCAGATCCTGTCAGCCTCTTGGAGAGACGAGGACGTGGAAACCGTCTAGAGGGCGTGACTTTCCAAAATTCACAGTCATGGGCAGAATCCTGACACCCTAACTGCTGTTCAGTGGCTGGTTTCCACATCATCCCCTTGTCGGAGGCAAGTCTGAGCTGTTGGGAACTTGCCGGAGCGGCATCGGGAAAGACAGCCTTGAGGATGAAGACCCGAACTCAGATCACAATATGTGAAGCTGAATAAACCCCAAAAAGTACCACGTTTTAATGGAAGAAGTCGTCCCCAACACACAGAGTTACTACATTCTACTTTTTTTAATTTAATAACCCAATTTCATATTTCCTTATTTGACTCTACTCATGCCGTCTCCCCTCAAACTTCTCTTTTGACCTTATTTTTTTATATATCGATTAGAAGGTCTGTGACCATAAGTGGCACCGGAACAAGTGTCAGCTGGTCATTTTGTTCTCAGAACTCCCCCTGCACCACGTTCTAGGAAACAGTGAAACAGAGTTGCACACTGAGGAAAAGACAGAAATTTAAGATAGCCTGGGTGTAAAATTAAGACCTACGGGGGACTGGTTTTTCCACTAACATCCTCCTTTTAATGAGAAAATCTTTTATGTTATTCAAAAAAAATCTTTATCAGCTCCCAGCCATGTCAGAACTGGATTTTGGAAATAATCTTTCCCAGTTGTGAATGCTCTCACGTGAATTATGAGACATCAGACCTTAAAAATTTCCTCTCTAATCTGAACAATATGCACATCAAAGGGCTCTTTTCCTGGGCTCTTTTTGTCGGGCGGACTCTCTCGCTAGCAGGCAATCGCCGCCGGCTGCAGTAGCGCAGTCGCGCCACCAGGAGGCGCGCGTCCCCCATCACTTCTAATCAGCCCCGTCACTGCGTTCCCCCCAGAGGCAGAAACATAACCTTATTCTTGTCACAGCCACCCCCCCCAAATGAAATGCAGAATTTACAGAGAGTTCTCAAAATAAGTTTTATCTCCATTGTCAGTAACCCCCAGCAGACCAACTTTACTTTCTTTCTTCCAATAATTTATGAAAAATGTAGCTGCAAATTCTGTCAACTCTATTTTATCTATCCATCAAACGGTAATTTTCATAGTGTTTGTTACCATGGCACCCACAGCCTGTGATCCTCTGCTGCTTCTGTTTTCCTCATGTTGGTTCACTGTTACAGGTAAGCACTCAGGGATCTCTCCCGGGGTTCTGGAACGAGGCGAGGGAGGGTGCAGGGGGAACCCGCATAATTACCACAGTGATGGGTTGACATCTAGAATCCACGAACGACTCCACCCCTGCACTTTGAAGATGAAGAAGTGGAGTTTCTAAAATAGCAGTGCATTATGCGAACTGAGCTCAAGAACAGAACCCACCTTGGAAAGTTTTAGCTCAATAATGCCTAACATTAAAAGACAGCTTTCACCCTGACAGCGTGTCAGAATTTCTCCCCAATTAATTTTTCAAATACTCCTTCAGTAATGTGTCCATTCTATTCTTTAAAAGAAAAAAAAACCCAAAAAAACAAAAAACCGAAAGCAAGCTCAAAGTGTCTTTCTTTTATCTCCTAAAACAGACTCAGAATTTAACATATACAGAGATACTCTTCTTGTCGTCTACGTTTGTGGTTAGAACATTTGGCCATGACCTTCTGCAAAATCCCCAAAGACACTGAGCAGTGGTCGATAACGCATTCTCAGATGTTTAGGTATTTTTTTTCACAAGTGACGGGCTTACTAAGGATCACAGACACATGAAGTAGCAGGGGATCAAAACAAAAAAAATTAAAATTAAAATTTAGGAGATGGTAAATAGTGTAAACATCATAAGCAATGATCCACTAAACACTGGATCTAATCACTGTCACCAAAGCTGAACCCAAGGACTAAGATTCCCTTTTTGGGTAGATGACAGGAATCCTGAGTGTCAGCATGTAAGTAATGAAAACATCTATGAGAGGAAGAGCTGAATGCCCCATAATCCCACATCCCGAAAAGACCGGATGCAGAGAATTCTATGGAAAAGCCATCACCGCACCACTGGTTTGTTACCATGGAGAAGAACCTTGAACAAAATCGAGACTCCCTCGGACAGCATCCGGCAATGAGCCATCTGTCAGAGTGTGCTTATTGAATTCTTTTTTAAGGTTGATTCTAGAGGGGATGTCTATTCTTCTGGAATTTGCGAATCGGATGTCTTTCCAACACTAGGGAAACCTCCATATGTAAATATGTGGGATTTTAAGGGCGGTCCATCTAGTCACTCAACTCTTGATGATAAATGATTATATACTTTCCACTGTCTAGAATGGAAAAAATGTTAAAACAAAGAGGTGGAATTACGGAAGGCAAGATTAAGACCAACCTATTGGTTAAGTTCTTTTCATAGAACTGTGTTTAGCTCTCTTTCAATGAGGAAGAAGTCCTCCAGGTCTGTCACCATTTGAGAACATGCAGAGTTGCTATGAGCCTGCCATTCCAGCGGTCCTTAGGTTATCTGCAGCCAATTGGGAAACTAGAAAAAAAATTCCTATTTCTCTACTACATTTAATCCAATCCTGCCTGAGTACTGAGGACATTTCATCCAAACTGCATAAAGGACCTGACATGATTCATATGCGCTCCATCTAAAAGGTGACTTATTTGGATCTTCATGTAAGAAATGAGCCACCAAAAACTGTGCAACAATGTTTGAGAATAAATGCTATTCCTGTAAAAGTCTTCCTAGGTTTTCTAGAAGTGTGACGAATCCCTTGGGCCCCCAGGTTTGACCAGTGGTCCCTGGGAGTTGTGCTCTGGGCTAACTTCTTCCCAGAAGGATGCTATTTTGGGGGGCTATGTTTGGAACCATTGTCAGTAGTGACAAGCCAGCAAGGGATCGACGATAGACATCAATAGAAACATCTCTCTTGTTCAGATCCAGCAGCAAATTCAAGGGACATCCGAGAGAGAAATTGTGGTTGCTAGTTACCAAGAGAGATGAGAACTCTTTAAGAAGGCCTGGTCACACCTTAGAAAAGAAGCTCCGTCTAAAGATTAGTATCTTTTTTGTCAAAAAAGTTTGTAGGACATTGGGGTAAAATGCCTTCAGAATTTATTCTGCACATTTTTGAGAAGCTGAGTAATGAAAGGAACAAGATCTCAATGGAGATTGGTGAATGAAGAGTTAGGTTAGGTTCTGGGTATTCAGTGATGGGATTCTCCCGAAAATCTTCTAGACTCCATGGCATTTTCTCTGGGCCCAGTGCAACACCTTCCTTTTCCTGTCTCTTTCCTGTAATGATGCAGCCATGGCTATGAAAAAGCTGAATTTCCCAAACTCAAAGACAGTTAAAACTATAAAGGGGAAGACAAATAGCATATGATTTCACTTACATTTGGGATCTAGAAAAACCAACCAACCAACCAACCAACCAACCAACCAACCAAACAACCAACTGCTTTTGAACAAACAAAAGCAGAAACTGACCCATAAATACAGAGAATAAATTGCCAGAGGGGAAGGGTGTGGGGGGATGAACAAAATGGGTGAAGGAGAGTGGGAGGTACGGGCTTCCAGTTATGAGGTGAGAAGTCACAGGAATAAGGCATAAGAACAGCGTCAGTGATACTGTAATAACGTCACACGGTGAGGGATGGTAGCTACTCTTGCACTGAGCGGAGCATAATGTATCAACTTGTTGAATCACTACACTTCATGCCTGAAACCAATGTAACACTGTGAGTCAACTATAACTCAATTAAAAAAATTACATATGTATACATGGTGGACTTTCTGCCCATGTTGTGTGGAAAGAGATTATAACTCATCTTTAGCTTTCTGATGACTTTGAAAGTGTGCAAGGAAGAGGGACGAATATTCAAACCTATATCAGATTCACACATGCAGATGAAAGGTACAGGGGAAGATTCCTTTGAAGTTTTAAGGTTGTTGTCTGCTTTGAGAACCTAGTGAAAACTCCTGACCTCCCCTAGGAAAAAAATCTAGACACATAAGAATGAATAAACATACAACCTTTACGTGAAATGCCACAAATTCCTCTGAAGTCCTAAAATCACGGACACCTGCTCGACCGCGGTATCAAGAGCAGAAGACCTTATCTTAATGACCACTGATGGGAAGTTTTTTGTGAATGTCAAGGAAATTAACAGCCTGATGAATTTTGGCTCACATTTAAAGGGAGGTGTTACTAATTTACTTCTTCCCTTCTCCCCTTCTTCCTTGTCTTTCCTTCCTCCTTCCCCTTTCATTTTCTGTCTCTTTCCCTCTTCTCTCTCTCACTCTTGCCATGTCTTCCCATCAGAGAGGAGCTGGAAAATGGTCTCAGTGAAAAACAAAAATGGTTGGTAAATCCATTTCCATTCTACAAGTCACTTTCTTATGTACAATGGCTCTTGCCGTGTGACGACATATCTTGTGCTTCTCTCTTATCCATAATCTTCATAGCAAACGCGCCTGGGGGTGTGTGTGCTATTACTAACTTATATTTATACATTTATTTATAATTTTATATATTGATTTATATATTTATACATAAATATATATTTATACATAAACCATAAAAATATAAGTATATATTACAAATATATTTATACTATTTATACCACTAATTACTGGTAATTAACTGATGACGAGCTGTCTGATGGCTCAGAGACAATGAATTTAACAGAAATAGGACAAAAGCCCAAGGCTTGTAGACTTCACCTAGATGTTCTCCCCACAAGACTGGGCAGCACAGGAAAGAGTCATCTAGTTCTTAAGGCAGAATCTTAAGGGAGAAACTTGGCCACCTGTCTCTTGATAGCTTCTCCCTTAGACTTAGAACAGTACGGTTAATGGAGAGGTGTACGAATACGCGATTAAAACTAATTTGATAAACTCTCCTGTTGAGCATCTCAATATGGCAGCCTTTTAGGGAGTTCACGAAGCCTAATCCATGAAGGAGCCTTTCATGCTTCTCAATGCATATGGTAGCATTTTATCCTTAAAACCTGAATTTTAGCCCTGTCGCAAGTGAAGCCATCTAGTGACAAGGACCACACGGTGCTCTTTGTACTGAGAGAGTGAAGAGCAACGACTCTGCTTATCCCGCCACCATGGCAAAGCGTCTCGTTCTCACTTGTCTACTCACCATTTATTTAACAAATTCACTTTTATTCTTTACATTTTATTCTGTGTCTAAATTGTGTAATGCTTATAAACATCCAGAAATTGAACGCTGATATTCGTGTTTGGCCCCTTCTGAGTCATTTGCTGAAAGAAGTCAACATTGTTAATGGGGAATAGAAGATAAAATTGTATCTAGCCTTGATTGTGCATCTCTAACACACACACACACACACACACACACACACACACACGCAAATAACTTAGGTAGACAGTTCTTCATGCTCCTGACACTGACTGAAGGTGAAGTAACCTAAAACTTCTCAGAAAAACAGCCCCGTGTGAAGAAGCAGCATAATTTTCCTGGCCTTGCCACATCCTCTGTTCTTACGTAATACCAAGACCAAGACGTACACAGCATTCAGCCCCTCCAAGTCATTTTCAAGCATCCCTCGTGACTTCTAACATTTTCCCCCCAGAATCATCCTTTGGCAAAGCCATTTTGCGGGTCACAGGCACTCTGTCGGTAACGTGATCTTTCCGGACCAAGTTCTTTCAGGGCATCTATGAGGAACGCATGGAAAACTACCAGGCGTATCTTCAAGGTTACATCGATCCGTAGAAGGAAACGACAAAGCCAACCAGCGTCCCCCAGGAAAGCAGGGCAGTGGGAGAGGCTGCGGGCCAGACCCCGCCGTCCACTGTACCTGTGCAGATGAAGCTGGACAGTCCCCCGTAGATGACTTCATCGTTGTCAGGTAATATAAACGGACACCTCGTCTGAACCTCCAAACAGTATTGCTTGCAAGGAATTGTCTTTCTGCAGTTAAACTGAGCGACTTCAAAGTACTGGGAACACAGCCAGGCTTTGTAGACAATCTGAAAAAAGAGAAGAATCAAACATCGGGAGGGATGACAGGAGTTCTGTCTCTAACACAGGACATGCTGTACTGGGGGAAGCATGCTATGGTGCCAAGTGGATCATAAGGAGCCTCTCCTTTCCAGAAAGCTTTTTTACACAATGCCGGCTGCGAGGGATAACAATGTAGCAACAGAGCAAAACATCATTGGAGGGAGCCTTTAAGAGAATGCGACGGGGAACACAGCCTTGGAGTTGATGTAGCTCCTTTGAAAAGCAAAAACAAAAACAAAAACAAAAACCCGTCATCAACTGTGTAGTCCCCTGTAGTCATTGACTGCAGTGTGCGAGGGGCGTCGGTTCTGAGCAGGAAGCCCGTCTAGCTATGCTTCCAGTGGACACTAGGTGGCGCTCAGTCCTCTGCCACCAGAGCCAGCAGGCGGTGCAGACGGAGCCCCCCAGCAAGGGCTTCGGCTCCAGGCGCACAGAGCAAGCGGCAGTGGGCATTACATGTGTGACTCACAACAAGTGCATGGAAAACCTCATGGCCCCAAGGCCCGGAAACACCCAGCCTTGGTCAGACTAGTGCGGGAAGGAAACCTCATCAAAACCACAAGCTGGACCTTTGAGATGCTGCCCGAGCCACGCGAATGTGTGTTAAGTGTTTAGTTAACTTGATAAAATGTGAAACGATTATGATTCCATTTATCGCTCTGTTTTTGAGAGCTATTTAGGAAAAAAGTACTGAAGGAAAGATCGTTTTCTGTGATAAGGAAACAAACTGCCCCTGAATCCAAAGAAAACAAAGAGAAAAGTATCCTTCTGCAGTGTAGGTCACAGGTGATTCGGGTAGTTCCCAGATCCTAGGCACGGAGGGCTGCTGTTAGTCTGTTTCGGGGCTTAATGATATTCAGAGAAGATTTTGTCAACTCTGTCTTACCTAGAAACGTGAATGGTTTACAGTTAAACGTCCACTAAGAACTCGTGAACATCTGTCAGTAAGACCAAGAACATACGTAGCAGTATTTATCAATTTCATACCCTGTTCTAAGGACGTTTCGTACTTTCCCCCCAGGTAATTCTCAGCACACACCTAGAAGATAACTATGAGTCACGCTTTGCATACAAATGATAATTAGTAATGGAAGTAAATAAAAACCCAGAATCCACTTTCTATTGGATGCCAAATCCTGTGTCTTCAAAATTATGCTATGTTTAATCTGAAAATGTTTTTTTAAATAAAATCACAAGGGAGTTGGCGAAATTGATTTGACATCAGCACCAAACTGCACATCCCTGGCCAATGTCTGCTTGGTGTTGAAATTTTATTCATAACTTCGCATTAGTTTGATCAAAATGAAGCTTTATTCTCTGATCAAAGATGCTTCTGTGGAGGTAAAATGGGATACATGTGAAGTAAGCCTAGACAGCTAAGAGTAATTTATTTGCTGTGTTCAGTTATTTATTTATGCATTATGTATTTATTTAAGTGGGCTGCACGCTCCCAACGGGGGGCCTGAACTCACGACCCTGAGATCAAGACCCGAATCGTGATCAAGAGTCAGATGTCCAATCAACTGAGCCACCAGGGGCCTCCATCAGTAATTTATTTATAAAGGTTTATAATTCCTTAAAACTTGATAGGAAGATACACAAATAATTTGTAATCCCATAGGCCTTTTGAACAGATCTTCACATAAAAGCATACGTTAGAAAAAAATACTATAATAACTGAGGGAACCCCTGATTTCTTAAATTTCAGCGTGGAAACAATGGGTTCAGGTGTATGAATGTGGGCCACGGGGACAGAGGTGGCAAGTTGGGCAGTGCCACCTGCTGTCAGAGAGAGGCTGGGAGGATGAGTCTCAGAAGATAGAAGAGTGAATGGTTTTCCAACCACACTTGGGGCAGTTGCACTTTCTCAAAATGCCATTGGTACCTGTGTGATTGGATACAATGTATCATCTGATAGAGGACATTAATGATATAAACCAAGCCCTGATGTACGCCTGGCAGTCTCTGTCTTGTGATTCCTGGTTCTAATTTCCTTTTCTTGGCACTGGGGGAAGTACGTACAAAGTTCCATTTTGTACAATGTACAAATGTACAAATGTACAACTAATGTACAAAGTTCCATTCTAAGGAGCTCTCACAGTCTGCATACTTCTGGGTTGTAAGATGTAGAGTTCCCTCTTTGCTCTCAGGGATGCCCCAGTGTAATTCCAGAAAGGTGCAGGTATTTCTATGGGCTGGACTGTGCTCTCCGTTCTACCTTCTACTTTGATTTTGCACCATTTTTCAAATTCGAGTGGTTTCTGAAGAACAAGTCTCCTCCTGGCCCAGGTAGACCCCATCTTGGGCAGGACTCTGTCCCCTCCCATAGACACAGGGGTATTGCACACTAGAGTCTGCAGGGAAATACATGCATTCTCTTTGCATCACTCAACAGGAAAGGATCCATTTTTTCCCCTTTAAAACAATTCCTTAAATGCTACTGCAACTATATTTCCTTTGCAGATTTTTCACAAAAGGCCTAGTAAGTAACGAAAGCGTTTTTATAAATATTTATATTTTATAATTTTATATTTATTTTATATTTTATATAAAATATTACAATTTTATATTTATATTTTTATAAATATTTATATTTTTATAAATATCTCAGGACAGAAGTGCTCAGGACTCTGGACCTCCCATGGGACTATCACCACCTCTCTGGCCAGGTTTCGATGCATCATCAGGTCTTAGGCACCAACTCTGAGACTTTGGAAATGCAATGGAAGATTCCTCATCCGAGCCTTAAACATTCTAAAATTTTAGTGCTGGGATGCGATCTGTCAGAAAGCCATCGGGAAAAGCTCCGGGAGCAGGTCTTCACTGTTGACTTTGAGTGGATGGCTGCCCTGTGCCAAGTCTAGGAGATTTTTTAGTGTGAAGTCAGAGGCTAGAGACGAAAGGGAAGGCAGACAGGTCCATGGTGCCATGGCATGAGGAGCGTTCTTGCCCGAAAGAGATGCGCAGGAATAAAACGGGCCATCTTAGAAGTACTGAGTTCAGTGAGCTCGGGCCAATGTGCTCTGAGGCTTCTTGGTAGGATGGCGAGAGAAGTGAAAGGCTCTGAGAAACTATTCAATGCCCTTCTAGAATGTTTTGAGGAAGGGGATTTGAGAAAGCTGGATGGTTTTCAGTGGCACAAAGCTAAAGAAACCAGATGATTAATTTTTGTTAAACTACGAAAGGATTTTCAAGCCCAAGCACATGATGACAAGTAAATACATTTGTCTTCTTTTCATAAAAACTCTGTAGTGTGAGGAAGGTCAGGAGTCTTTTCTTATGATGGTTTCACCTTCTCCTCTAGAGAGAAGATTAGGTAATTGCTTTTCTAGGTGTCCTCAATGGTATAAATGATCATACGACGTTGACCAATAATTTGGGAATGAAATACAACATGGGCTTCCCATAACGGGAGGCTTTTTATCCATTAAAGTTATTTTAGGGATTCCACAAGCCCACCACCTTCCCCCCAAAGTGGAAAACGCCTGTCAACGAGTCCATATAAAGCAACGGTTTCTTCTTTTCTTTCTTTCTCTCTTTCTTTCTTTCTTTCTTTCTTTCTTTCTTTCTTTCTTTCTTTCTTTCTTTCTTTCTTTCCCTTTTTTTAAGATTTTAGTTATTATTTGACAGAGAGAGACACAGAAAGAGAGGGAACACAAGCAGGGGGAGTGGAAGAGGGAGAAGCAGGCTCCTTGCTGAGCCGGGAGCCCAATGCAGGGCTCAATCCATTGCGGGGCTCGATCCAATGCAGGGCTTCATCCAATGCAGGGCTGGATCCCAGGACTCTGGGATCAGGACTCGAGCCAAAGGCAGACACCTAATGACCGAGTCACCCAGGTGCCCCAAAGCAACAGTTTCTTAATGTTTGGAATTTCACTCTGGCCTCAGGCGAGGGGATGGGGTAAGGAGACAAATTCCTGGCTGAACATCCACCCACACCCCCCTTCGAGGGCAGGGGACCCTTTTGTGTCTGGAGAGCAATGTTTTCCAGGTAATGAAGCTCACACTCGTGAAGAACATCTTAGAAGATCTCTTCACCCTGATGCTCGCCTCTGCTCTGCGCCCCTTGTGGACGACCACTAACTATGCAGAAACAGCTTGGCAGCAACCCATCACAGAGCTAATGGGGACCATTCTCAAGTTATAGTCTACAGAAGCAACAGATTAGGTGATACATGTGCCCTACTGTGGCCTGATATCAGGGTAACGGTACTCTCTCTTTCTCCCAGGCCATTTTCTCGCTTGTTATTCGTTCCCCAGGAAAACTTGAGGACGTGTTTGGGACACATTTTACAAATAAAGAAACAAGTGAGGGGAGATGATGGTAGCCAATGAATGGCATTCTGGTCTCAGTGGCTGGGTCCCCACTATTTCCCCTGGGAACTCCCATATGGAAGTGGCCGCTACCTGGACAGGTGTGCATCTCGGGGTCACGGAGAAGGGCGTTCCAGGGCAGAGAGGTTCTAGCGGTGGTCCTGCTGAGCCTCTCATTTTAAAATGGAAATGGGGGCCTCGAAAGATCACAGTTGATGGCAACCTGACTTCCAGGCCCTTGTTTCTATCACACATCACATTATTTGGAAGGCATTGTTCATTATCCTTCCCCCCCCCGCCCAACCTCCCAGGTCACTTCGTTTCAGGACTGCACTTTGGAAACTTTCCCCTGTTATTCCACCCGGGGTCTGTCATGACCCACCCCCACCCGCCCTTCAGGCTGGCTTCAGGGTCTTCTCTGTACACACATTCCCCAGACCCACAGGCTCATGTGAAGATGTGAGTGAGCACAGCAACGAGAGGAGAGGAGAGGAGGGGCAGTCCACGGGAGTCTGGTCTACAAAACTCATCCCCAGACCCACGATGAAGAATGACGTGTTTTGGGCGCCTGGGTGGCTCAGTGGATTAAAGCCTCTGCCTTCGTTCGGCTCAGGTCATGATCTCAGGGTCATGGGATCAAGCCCTGTATCGGGCTCTCTGCTCAGCGGGGAGCTTCTTCCCCCTCTCTCCCTGCCTGCCTCTCTGCCTACTTGTGATCTCTCTCTCTGTGTCAAATAAATAAAACCTTAAAAAAAAAAAGAATGATGTGTTTTAAAGATAATTTTTGGTATTTCAGCAAAGTTTTGGGTGTAATGGCACAAACGTGGTTGATCTGAAATTTGCAAGAGGTAGACCGGGTGGTGGGGGGTTCTTTGCTTCCCAATTATGGGAAGCGATGGTAAGCTATCGGGCTCTGCAAAGGACTGCTTTATGTGGATAGAAGGATGAGCCTAAAATAGTCACCATTTTGTTCATCAGAAGTTACATAGGGGGCCCTGAATAACCGTGGTTAACAGGATAGCCATTATAAATGGCTGTTAAGCATAAACCAGGTCTGGTCCTCTTTACTTCTCTTGGTTCTGGACATTCATTTGGATGCGGCTAATCTTGTGGAGAGCCTTTCAAAAACACAGAAGATTAATGTTTCCAATAGGAGCAGGGATTCTCATTCCTGTTAAATACGCCTGCCTTCCTCCCCCAAATCCGTATCTATGTTTCAGAGCCAGAGAGCAGATTTATATTGCAAATATACGTTGACTTGCTGAAAAAAAAATCAGGCTGGTTACAATCTTTTATCATTAAGAAAAATGTCCGATATTGAAAACGACTGTCATCTTCGTATTAGGAGGCTGCTTTCCTATTTCCCCAAGTATTAGCAAGGATGGCTTCTTTCTACGTTTATAACACGTGTTGATACATTTTATTAGATGCTTTCCTGTCAGCTCCGATGCATTAGTGGCCTGAGTTTTGAGGGTGTGAGGGTGAAATAATTGGTGATGGAAGCAAGAGTCGGCTACACTAAGCGCCCCGGGCTAATGCACCTTGATGCCCACCCGGTGTGTGCTGTTGCAATTGTGGATGGAGGCAGAAGTAAAAATAGATGTTCACGCTCCTGTGTCTGAATGTCTGCTTTCTTCCTGATTTGTGTCTGTGTCTCATTGAAGCACACTGCACCCAGAAATCAGAAATGCTGATGTATTCTATGCAGGAAACAAGAAAACAAACCCCTGCCTAACAATGAGCTAAGGCTCCTGTAGAGTATATTAAGAAATGGACAGCGGACCAAGCACCCAACTCCTTGATCTTCCAATGTCAGCACACCTTGTCCTCCAGGGACAAACGGTCTTGGCTCCGTTTCCTAAATAAGATGCAAATGTCTTCCAGTCTCTGTCGGTGACCCACTTCGGGATCCTGTTATAACACTTGGTCTATTCCCCTGAACTTCAGAGCTCCCCTGGCTTCCCCGCGCTGTCCTAATTCTGCAGTCCGCCCAGACCGTGCTCACCGCTGCACCTGAGCCCCGGGCTCATTCGGCACAACAGGGGTCCCGGTTAGAAGCGGGGATGTGGCCGGGCCAGTCTGCCGGCCGGGATGCTCTTATCAAGGCCTGCGAACACACATGAGATGCTACAAATGACGAAAAGCAAAGCAACTTCATGGAACTTTGGTAAATAGAGGCGGCTTCGTCCAAAGAGGAGACAGACAGTGAGCAGAGAGTGTGTCCCTGTGTCTCCAGAGCTGTCCAAGGGACACGAAGCCAACTGGGTTTCTCCTTTCCCTCTCCTGCTCTTTTCCACCAGCTTGGCTTTGCCCACGTTTCCTTGTCTCATCTTCTTCTCCCTGATCTGGCGTCAGCCCCCAACCACTCCACAGATGCTGCTCTTTCTAAGCAAACTGGCTGCTCTGACGATAAACCCAGCTGCTAACTAACATCGATTATTTTCTTGTTTGACCTCTTGGCACCTTTGAAGGCTACCGACTGAGCCCCCTCCTAACCCGCGGGAGGGACCCCAGTTAGCCACTCGCCCCCACGGCCCCGCCTGCACCTGTGGCTCTGCTGTCACTGTTGTCTCCTCGGCCACTCCCCAAAATGTTGGAATCCCTCTGGCTTCTGCCGGAGACTTTCCTCCCCGCAATCTTTCAGGGGAGCCATCCAATCCCGTGATGACTCAGTGGCCGTCTGTAAAACAGAGGCTAAAATCTTCGTTTCCCAAGCACCATTCTTTCTCTCTGTCCTTTTCTCTCTCAAGTGCCAGGTCTCTCTTGAAATGGTCTCCGACATGTCTCGGTTTTAGTCATTTATCCTCTTAATCGCTGCGGGTCCACAGCGGAATTCGGCATCTTCCCTCCGGGGAGAGGCAAGAGTGAGAAATCCCCGAGTCACACCGGACGCCCCCGTCTGCTCTCTCCCACAACTGTCCATGCTCCAAATCCACCTCCTAAATATCTCCGGTACCTGCTCACCCCTCCCGGTTCCTGGCACCACCACCGTCGTGTCCCCCGCGGTCCCCCTCCCAGGCCGCCGCGCGCACACAACCGCGGACCTCACTCTGTGACTTCAGGCAGGACTGCTCCTCCGGGCTGCTCTCCACAATAAGGAGACTGGCTCCTCCCGTCCCGCGTGTCCGTATCAGTAGGTGGGCATCGGCCTCTCAAGATCAGAAACGGACCGTCCCTTGGGGCTTGCACTGGACGCGGAGCTCCGTCCTCGTCCGCCTTCACAGCTAGGAGCGCTTGTGTACTTTCGTGCCTTGGGTGTGCTTTCCTCAGAACGATCGTTGGAGATCCATCCCAAGGGCCCAAGGTCTGCACGGCCTGGTCTTGTGATTTGGGTGGTATGAGCCAGTCCTCCTGGGTCTGAGCTCCTGTGCGAATAGGGTCTCGAACCAGGACC
Source organism: Procyon lotor (assembly GCA_028646535.1). Taxonomy (NCBI): domain Eukaryota; kingdom Metazoa; phylum Chordata; class Mammalia; order Carnivora; family Procyonidae; genus Procyon; species Procyon lotor. The sequence continues at coordinate 163,688,164 of CM053605.1, forward strand.
TCCGCGCTTCCAAGAGAATGAATCCTATGGCTCTCTTTGAGGTGATCAGCTAACTCTCCTATTGGAGGCCAAATACAGCCTTAAGAAATAAGACTTCGAAAGCCTACTTCATGGACTGAACCTCTCCTTCCAAACAGCTGGCGTGGTTTAGGTCCTATGGCACAGTGAGGGTTAGGAAGGAAACAGGGTTCCGACGCAGAGAGGAGGCAGGTGTGGGGAGTGCACAGAGCTCGGGAAGTTCTGCACATCTTCAGAGGGCAGAATTTATTCTGTACTTGTTTTTAAAAATGGACGTGCTGGGGGTGCCTGGGTGGCTCAGTCCATTAAGTATCTGCCTTTGGCTCAGGTCATGATCCCAGGGTCCAGGGATTGAGTCCTGAGTTGGGCTCCCTGCTCAGTGGGGAGCCTGCTTCTCCCTCCCTCCCTCCCCACACCCCTTTTGTGCTCTATCTCTCGCTCGCTCTTTCTCAAATAAATAAATAAAAATCTTTAAAAAAATAAGCATGCTGCTTTGGCTGAGATCTTGGCTAAAAAATTTGGCAGATGACACTAATTCATACCTTCCCAAACTGTTCTACTGCACACTCAGAAAAGAATATGAAGATGATGGTAGTAGGTGAATTCAGCTTACAGTGAATAGCCATTTCTTTCTTTTTTTTTTTTTTTAAGATTTTATTTGTTTGACGGACAGAGAGAGATCACTTGTAGGCAGAGAGGCAGGCAGAGAGAGGGGGAAGCAGGCTCCCTGCTGAGCAGAGAGCCCCATGTGGGGCTTGATCCCAGGACCCTGAGATCATGACCCGAGCCGAAGGCTGACGCCTTAACCCACTGAGCCCCCCAGGCGCCCCTCCAATAGTGTTTCTAATCCATGTACTCCAATAATGTACACAGCTGAATACCTTCGAGAACTATAATATAAAATGCTTTGGGTATATATCCAAATTTCCTACTTCTCTGCTGTATTGTCAGGACGTTTCTGCATCAACAATGCACAAAGGCAGCTCAGCCCTACTTCACCAATAGCCGATTCATAAGAGTTATTTTTTTAAAGATCGATTTATTTATCTATCTGTCTATCTATCTATCTATCTATCTATCTATCTATCTATCTATTTATTGGACAGAGAGAGAGAGCGAGCAGGAGCAGCGGGAGTGGCAGAAGGAGAGGGAGAAGCAGGCTCCCCGCTGAACAGGGAGTCTGACAAGGGGCTCGACCCCAGGACTCTGGGATCATGACCTGAGCCGAGGCAGATGCTTCAGCAACTGAGCCCCCCGGAGCCCCCACACATTATCAATGAAAGCAATAATAATCTATCTTTGCTCAAACAAGTTGCACTGTCCCTTGCTTGAATGGGATCTTTGCAGACTATCTCCCACACAGGTGAGCATTTCTGATTTTGTCGTCAGAGTCGATGCCCAACTAGTGCCAGGGGGCAGGGGCAGGGGGGAGACCACAGCTGTTGGGGGCAAGGGTTGGGGGGAGACTGCAGCTGTCCTCGCAGATGCAGAGCAAACCAGTGCCTTGGGAGGACAGCAACATTACGTGTCACATGGTCCTTGACACACGCTATTTATTTAAAACTCATCTGTATTGACTATCAGAACAGTGTCCGTGATCTCCTTAGAATTTGTAGCTTTAGAAAGTCACAGAGTGACGTGTGCCTGGGTGGCTCAGTTGGTGAAGCGTCTGCCTTCGGCTGGGGTCATGATCTCAGGGTCCTGGGATCGAGCCCTGCGTGGCATTGGGCTACCTGCTCAGCGGGGAGTCTGCTTCTCCCTCTCCCTCCGCCCTTCTCCCCTGCTCACACTCTGTCTCTGTCTCAAATTAAAAAATAAAAATCTTTAAAAAAAAAAGTCACAGAGTGAACACTTCAAAATTCCAATTAGGACACAGACTTATAGCCTGTTATCATCAAACATAAAAAGCTAACTGAGGCTTCAAAGGTATCATTCCCCCATCTGTTAATCCAAAATTATTTGCTGAGAGTGGGCTCGACATTATAAGACATTATAAGACATTTTTCCTGGCATGAAAAATAATATCATCATACGAAAGGAGACAAGGCAAGACGTGCTAGAGAGCGTGTTCTGATCAGGGCTCTTGCATTTGGAGAAAGCAGAAGTCATTGATGAGCCAAGGGGAGGACGTTTCTGGACTGGAGAAGGGGACAGTCCACGAGAGGGAGTGACAAGGCTCGTCAAAAAGCAGAAGGGAGTAGACGCTGGCGTGCCTGTGATCTAGGAAGGAAAGAAGCAGGACAAAGGGCAGGAGGAAGATGGTGGGTGGAAGCAGATAATGCAATATTTACTAGGATCAGTTATCCTGCTGTGTCTTCAATGCATTAACTACGTGAGAGGAGTGTGATCAATCCAACTTTACAAGTATGAAGTTGTATCAAGACTTTGGCTCAGACAATCTCAGCAACTTGGCCAAAGTCCCACAGCAGAGTAGAACAGAGCCAGGCTGAGAATTGGGGTCATTTCCCCTGCTACCTCCCATCATCCAAATGTGTTTTATTGTACACCACCCACATCAGATGTACATATATGTCAACCCCTAGGAGCCTCTGTGAGTTGTTTCTGCACCAGGAGAAACCCCCCTCTGGGGGTAAGCATTGGAGAGTAAAACTTCTCCACTTTGTAATCTACTGCATATTTCAGTAAGATATTTTAGCAACTTCTCTGCAGTTTACTCGATAGTGAAAGATTTTAAATATTGCAAAGGATCACGTTTGTGGTCTTATCCACAGTTTCAAATTCTGGCATTGGTGACACAAGTAATACTATTGTTATTGAGGAAGCAACCAGAATTATCTCTGAAAAAAAAAAAAAATGCCTTTCGCTAGAACTAATGGCTACCACCAACTAAGAAGCTTGTTTTTCTAGTCCTGGTCCTAAATACACCCCCCCAACCCATCCTGGTTATTTTTCTCCTTAACATTTATTCAACTATTACATCATACAGAAGTGACGTTAAATTGTATATATTTTAAATAATATTTGCTGAAAATTTGTATTACTCATGTGTTTAAAAATTTTTAGCATATTTCCCTTCCATAAATATTGATTTAAAAGTATACCCATGAACCATTGTATAATATGTGCATTATGAAACAGACCTAAAACATAAGCGATTGCAAAGAATAGGCTAGACCGTAAGTCTGAATAGAATTTTACTATTTTCCAGTCACTTTCCAATGGATTATTGTATAAATGACTTGGGTGTGTATACCCCACTTATGAGAAGCCTGAATTAGTTAAAAAAGCAATTATAAACTTTTTAAGTACTGGAAAAAGCCCATTGTGAAATTATGTTGGCCAGATACTTAAACTGAGCATTTCCTTGGATCGTGTAAGCATATTTTAATGTATTTTATCTAACTGACTAGACAAAAAATAGAATCATAATGAGGGCAAGAATCTGGTCTGTCCTTACTCATCGATGAATAATGATGAATAATGAATAACCAATTCATCAATGAATAATGAATAACTAAGTCTTGGCCTGGGCGGAACTTAGTTATTATTTCCTGAATTGGTGCATAAATAAGCTGAAGGTGAGTCCAAATGGCATAGGTCAATGAAGTGGATCCCTCCTGCTTTATTTAAGAATTTGTTTTCTTGACCAACCCTTAATTCTTTCTATTACTAATCTAGTATCTGAATGATATCCATTTCTCCTTTTGAGGCTAAGCAGTAGAAGCTGGCCAAAATTATACAATTTTGGATAAACCATCATGCTGTTGACTTTAATTAGCACCGAGAGTGGTAAAAAGCTACTATTTCTTAGTTCTGATTGTTACTACTTAGCAGACTTAGCGGCTAAGACTTAAATCTGCAACTGCTAATACTACATTTATTGGCAGGCATCTTGTGAAAATTAATTTGTTGAGTCTAATCTAATCAAAGTACATTGTTAATAAGTCCTTTTTTGCTTTCTCCACTGTTTAAACAATTTGGGGGGCACAGCAGAAGAGGGAAACATTTTTCTTCCTGATTTTTTCTGTTCATCCAGGTCTTCAATAAACACGGAGATTAAGCAAGATGTATTCTGTTAACATTTTAGATCCTGTAGTTGTCTAAGAAATCACGTCTTCGAATGCTTAAGTTAAGATGTTTCAGGTAACATAGAAACAAATTCACTCAGGCACAATGACTTCATAATTCAAATTAAGGCAAGTGGCCAGGGTAAAAGGTAGGACTTTTTAATTCCCCCCTAAAACTTTTTCGAAGACAATCTTTAATTGGGTGTTCTTGTGTCCCATACTTTCATGGTCTTATCCTGCAGGTTAGTAAAATACAGTGCATTTTCTGTCTTCAAGTATGTTGTGTATGTCTTGGAGAAAAATAAGCCATAGTATTCATACAGTTAAGAATATGAATATAGGCTAGTGGACTCTTTCCACTTTCCCTGCAAATACTGTGCTTAGGAGCGTTTAAGACCCTAGGACAAGAAGACATCTTGTCCCCACTTCTGCAGAAAAAAACGTGGCACGGTACTTAGGCGGGCCGGCCACTCTTCCTGTGTATGTGTATGTCTCCTTATTCTCCGGGGCTTAGCATCATCTCTGAAATATGCTTGTGATATAGAACAGTGCCTTGTTTCAGGCAATACAATATTCACTATTACTGAAAACTATAATTCATGGAATTCACTATAATACTAAAATTGTTTATAACTGTGGAGGGGGCAGCCTCAGAGCAGAGCTGATTTTTCTAGATTGTTTGGAATGAAGAGAGCAGCACCTAGTTTCCCACTCGGAGGAAAGTCCGACAGCAAGTCTGTATCTGCACCAGAATATGCCTACATTAAATTAAGGAAGTCCTTTTTCATATCATTATGTAGACTTACATCAGAACATCCGGATATTAAATTTGAAGAATTTTCTGAGTTGAGGACGCATGTCCATATGCATCAATAAAGCATAGATCATTGAATGTACCAATGGTGCTTTCATTTTTAAGTTTCAGTTATATACTGTATATATACTGTTATATACTCAAAGCAAAGCTGATTGGTAAACAGCTCATGGGGTTTGTGTCCCTGACAAGGCCTTAGACCTTCAGACTTACAGTTGGCTTCTTCATAGTGCTTTGCTGTGCTGACTGCCATAATCCCTAAAATAATTATTCATCTTTTCATAAGTTGGTTTTATTCAATTTCAGATAATAAGGCTTAAAGTTCATTTTATTTATTTATTTTTAATATTTTGTTTATTTATTTGACAGAGAGAGAGCATAAGCAGGAGGTGCAGGAGAGGGAGAAGCAGGCTCCCCTCTGAGCAGGGAGCCCAACGCGGGGCTCGATCCCAGGACCCCAGAATCATGACCTAAGCCGAAAGCAGACACTTATCCTACTGAACCACCCAGTTACCCCTTAAAGATGATTTTAAATTAACAGCAGTGATAGCTTTGTGGCTTAGTACTGATAATGATTTTTTTATATGTGATCTTTAATACACAAATCCCAACTGTTTGTTTTAAAAACCAAACCAGAGCTGCCAAATATAAAGCTGGGCCATCATTAAAACTAAGAAAAGACAAATGAAAATAATAAAATAATAAAACACATAAATAAAAACCAAATAAGGCATTAGTTATTCAAAATTTATCACTATGTGAGAGAATCCGTAACTTAATAAACTGATATTCTTCGTGATTTCCAGTGGAAAACAACAACGATGGCAAGAACAAAAGAAGATGAAATAAAACAAACATGGCGATGTGAAAATGGGAAGTTCATTCAAGGTTACACTTAAAATGCAGAAGAGAGAATGTCAAGGCAGTGTTAATAATTTGGACGAAATAGTCAAGAGTCCCGTTTTGAGGTCAGGAATGGATAAAAGGGTTTTCTAATTAGACTCTATAGGAAAAAAGTAAATGTAAATGCCGCCAACAGCGGAGGCTGGGGTGGGGAGCGGACATTTACGTGTGTAAATGGAATACTTTTTTTTTTTTTTCTTCCCAACACGGAGCTTGAACTCAATGACCCTGAGATCGAGACCCGAGCTGAGATCGGGAGTCGGATACTTCACAGATGGAGCCACCCAGGTGTCCCTGGAATACATTTTAAAATACCTACTCTGAAACCCCAGTGACAAGGTTAACTTATCATTCAGCTTCATTACATCGAGACACTAAAATAATTAAATCAAAGTACCCTTATTTTCTCATACTTTCACTAAACACACACAGACATATATGGCCAAAGTTAAGTTTTCTTAACCTTTGGCCAAATTTTATTACCACATCAAGAGGGAAAACACCCCCAGCCTTTTCCCCTTATGCTAGCACTGGAGCTGGGCAGCTCCTTAGAGTTAAAAGAAAAACCAACCAAACAGAAAAACCTACATCCACGAGCCCTCCTTACATCTTTCCCCCCGGGGTAGAAAGACTCCCAGGAATCTTTACAGAATTTAGTGCCCTTCATAGAGCTTGTTCTGTTGAGGGTCAGTGAGCTGGAAGGAAAATGATTCAGCGCAGTGGGTGCCTGGGTGGTAGACCCACGCCCCGTTGACGTCACCGGGCACCCAGAAAACAGACTGGAGGGAAGACTGGGAGAGATGTGTATTACCGAGCGAAGTCAGAAAATCCTAGCAAAAATCCCATTTCAGTCATGGGGATGACTGAAAGGTGCGGCCTGGAGAACGTGGTCGATGGCATTGTGACAGCCCTGGGAGGTGACAGATGGTAGATGGACTTGAGAAAGCAGCATAAGGTATAGACTCGTCGAATCACTAAGTTCTACACCTGAAGCTCACCTAACATTGTGTACCCGCTAGTTCAACCAACTAACTAAATAATGAAGAGTTCGGTATGCGGGAGGCGTTGTGTCAAGTAGCTAAAACATACATGTTCTCATTAAAATACATACATACATACATACATATATATATAGAGAGAGAGAGGGAGAGAGTTTTGATTTTATTCATTAAAATTTACAGTTCTCACCATGATTTAAAACGAGATTCAGCTAGCAAATATCTTTTCCATTTTCTATCCCAAGAGCAAAATAATGTCAATTACATATTTATTGGAATGTGTCAACATTGAGATGGAAACTGCTTCTTTTATAGTGAGAATTAGCCAGTAGGCTGTCTCTTTCACATCATCTTCCTGTAAGAAGCCACTCAGAGAGGATTCTCATTCGTTGTGGAATAAAGTGAGTGAGTGACAAAATGCGAGATCCTGATGCTTGCATTTCTTAGACCTATAGTCTAAGGACACCAGGACACCTGGGTGGCTCAGTGGGTTAAGCATCTACCTTCAACTCAGGTCATGATCTCAGGGTCCCTAGGATCGAGCCCCGCATCAGGATCCTTGCTTGGCGGGGAGTCTGCTTCTCCCTCTCCCTCTGTGTGTGCTCTCTCTCTCTCAAGTAAATAAATAAATCTTAAAAAAAATTAAAATGTTAACATGTGTCTCATGACTTTTCATAGCCACTATCAGTCTGAAAGAGCAGAATGAAGCTGACAGGTTGAGCCAAGTAAGGGTGCTACGTGTGAAAGCACAATACTTCCTCTGTGCCGGGGACTATTGGGAGAAGAATTCTGTGTGGTATCCCATTTGATCCTCACAGCAAACCTGAGGTAAGGAGCAACATCTACCTCCTTTTCTTGTGAGTGTGAAAAATGAGGCCCAGAATGTTTAAAACCCTGACTGAAGGGACCAAGTTAAGCCAGAATTTAAAACCCAGGCTATTTTCAGACCCCGCACACCCAGCTGCTGGGCTCCATGGCATCCGTGATGATGAGATATTTTCCATTCACCAGTATGTGGTTCATTTGTCACTATGTATACCGTAGGTAGACAGTCGTGGATTCTATGATTTCAGGAGATGTCTTTTTGGCAAAATAGAAGTATAGACTGAGTACCTCAGCACATCATCAGAGCTGTGTGGAAAATTCCTTGAGGCAGGACACCATCCATCTGCAACAGCTCTCATCCTATTTCAGTCAAAGCCCTAACCCCTTTCACATATTTTCCATCTTGCAAAACAGATATTGTGTGGTTCTACATAGACCTTCATCTGTGTGTGCAAATCTCCCCCATATTTTTTGTAGACACTAATAATAACTGATAATAATAATAATATTACCCCCTCAGATGACCACTACAGATGCCTCTAAATCCTGCGGTTCTCACTGGTTGTGAATCCTATGATACCTGCTTTGTGGTTGCCTTAATTTCTCCTTTGACAAAGATAGTGTTAAGGCAGTTTTTCATCTCCTGGACTTGCCATTAGGACAACATTTTTTCTGACATAGGTAGAGAGCTCTCCATGTCTAGCCCTGAGCCTTACTCATCTATGAAGATTCATCGAATGGGTTGCAAGTTCCTAAAGATGTTCAAGACACAAGGCTTGTAAAAGTCCTAAGGAAAGTGTTTGGTATACACCGTATCTGTAAAGGGCTTTGAAACATCAAAACAGTGATCGTGAATGAATTCAGACCTTCTGATCAACTATTCTTGGTAATTATCCTAACTTAAAATTCTAGCAAGCTGCTTTTCTGAGACGTCTCCATTACATAATTCAAGATTGCATAGAAAGTGATTTTCATGTCTTGATAAACAAGAAAGTAGGTATGGTTAAAACAATCACACACTCCCCCATATAGGCCAGTTTTACAAGATGAGATTGACAGTATAATGGAGAAGAATACATAATGGAGAAATAGACTCCTTCACATGAGAAAAAGCCACGGGAAACTGTGAGCTGTGGCATTTATTACTTGGTATATGTTAAAGAAGTGTATTTATTTGCACTTAGCTTATTCACTTGAGCTTCCATGAGTAATACTAACCTCACAGGACTTTAATTAAAGACCTCACAGGACTTTAGGAAGGATAAAATAATCATCTATATGTAAGGAAAAATCAAATCTAATAAGACTTTGCCAATGGTATGTGTTGGCAAAGACCCATGTTTCAAAATGCGAGCTGTCTATGTGTAACACATGCGGGTAGAATAATGAGCTGCCTTTTTTAAATTGACTTTCTGCTTCCACCAACATTTACTAAGTCTCTATCATGTGAGAGGCATATGCCAGATACATTGGTAAGAGGAATGGGACCATTATTGATCAATTTGTATTTTGGGTTAATTTAGATAAACAATGATGTCTATGAAGGTGAATCTCAAAGAAGGCTAATGACAGCTCCAATCTATCATAGCCTGTTTGAAAAACCCGTAATAAAGGTAACGATGCAGCATGAAATTATGAATGTAGCTCCTATAATTCTATTGATATGGTGTCCTTGTTGCCAGATTGACAGTCTAAATCAGGGAAATCAAATCATCAAACATCTCTTGTATAATCTTAGAAGATCCTGCATCCCGAAGGGGTAAAACAGAGGGAAGAACTCAGTTTCAGGAGCTAGAGAGATAAGGGAAAGCAGGCAAGAAAAGCAGGTGCTTCCACTGCAGCACCACAGGGAAAAGAAGCTGAGAAATTAAATGTATACCTTTGCTGGAGAGGCAAAGCAATGACATGAACCATCCAACGCGATCTGTCATCAAGTTCATCTCAAACATACGCCAAAAAGAATATGGTCTTTATGAGTCACTTGTTTTGTTATTTGGAACAACATAAATATGGAGAGTAATAAAAGGGTAATATACAAGTTGAAGGATTTTGGAGACTTTTGGTTGATGATGCTTCTGCTTGCCTCCCTGACCAACTCTCCTTATCCATTATTAAGATTCTCTTCTGAAAATTGATTATTTTCTATGGTTCAAGCCAACCATCTTCATAGAAGCTATGTCACGTGACTGTTTCATAGTATTTCACATTGTCTTGCCTTTAGCTTCTAGCATAAAACAATCTGAGAGTCAGACCTATGTCAGATAAAATACAAGCCATCTTTTAGACACAGATTCTCAACTATTGGGAAGTAACGATAAACCTAGGTGAGCAAATTCATTTTGGATGTCACTTTGAAAAAATTTAATGTGGAGATACATCATGGGAAATACATGCTAATCTAACATCAATACCAATTATGATGATGGGGACGACAGACCGCTGGAGAAAGGCATTCTCTCTCTCTGAGGACAGGGAGTTTTCATTATGTCAGCCCTGTGATAAAGAGAGTGTGAGGATCATTTCTCATGCTGGGGGACAAGCAACACCTGCAGCATAATTAGGTACTCAAAATCTGTTTGTGTTTTAAAAGTGCTTTATGTAACTGTTATTATGCATCAAAGAATGCCTTTGGCTCAGCTGCTAACCTTTGCACAGCATAGCTCAAGAGAGCGGGACGAGGAGATTCAGGGTGTGTGAGAAATCTGGAGGAAAGCCTGTTTACCAAGAAAAAGCAAAGCTTCCCCAGAAAAAGCAGCACGGCAGACCCATGAACATTTATATTTTTATTCCTGGTGTTAAATCAATTCCCCTCTATACACCCTGACTCAGGGAGCAGAGATCATTAAGAACACATTTAAGTGCTTAATTGGGTTTTGAAGGAGGTTTCTCCATTAACATTAATTAAAGTCTCCCAGGGCTCAAGAAAGCTCATTTGCCAGGTAGGGCTTTTCCAGGTTCACTTATGTTCTCATCGCTGTCTCAGCAAAACTATTATTCTTGCCTTGGATTTCAAACTAATCTTCAAGTGTATGCAAGGATAAAGGAAACGCAGAAGATCCCTGTTCCATTCTGTGATGGAAGATCTGCCACTTTATAGAGAACACTTTTCTCCTATGCTTTTACCCTTGAGAAGAAAGACAATCAAAGTTATTGTGACGTAAAGTGTGTGAGTTGCTGCTGACTGTGTGCAGTTAACTTGACATGGAGATGCCAACGTCTGTCTTCGTGGACAGAAACACGTCTGAATTAAAATCACTATTTCATGTGTATGCTAATCTTAGTAGGTCGAGCCATAAGAAATTCCTGATATTCAAGTATTTTGCTCTGCAAAAATGGCACATTCGTATGGTTCAATCTAATAGAGACTCTAGATTTTGTACATGAAGAAAATCTATACTCACGAAATTGTCTCTCTTTCATCTCTATATGCCCTTGAATTTTAAAAGCATTTTTATATCCATGCATGCGGACTTGAAGCACAGAATAAGTCAGCAGCTTTATCTATGGTTGCCTGTTGGGGTGGAAAAGTCTTCAAGATTCTTCTGTGTGACTATATTGGCATTATTGTATTTACTTCCATACCACACGTCTTCTCTTTGGGTTTTTTTCTTCCCCTTCAATATGTAAGGAACAGTAGAATTAAGTAGGAAAATTACAAACTTCAAGATAATAAATATTTATTGCCTGTCTAGTAGGTATTGTGAGGAATACAAAGAAGACAAGATGTGGGAAAGTGAAAGAAAACCCAAGAAAGAGCCAGATAAGAGAAGGTAAAAGAGAAATCCAGCCGGTCAGCCGGGCTGGGTGGTAGAGAACAAGGATCCTGGGGTGCCTTACACAAACCAGTGATGGTCATGGGCTCTTCCAGATTCGTGGATTTGCAAATTATCAAATGGAAGCTCAGTAGCATGTATTTGGAAAGGAAAATTGGCAAATACAGTTTTTATACAAACGTTTACCCAGGGCAGGGTAAAGAAGGAACAAAACCATCCACAGGCAAATGACATACAAATCTTTACACAAAAAGCTTCACATCTCCTCACTTACTTGCATATTTTTGTCTGTGTTATCTCAAATGGCCTCTACGATATTAATAATTTTAAATGTTACGTTAGTAAAATTCATTAGAGAGTAAAGTCTTCCAGATGGTGGCTCACTTAATGATTCATATTATCTGTGTTTTTTTCCCCTATGTTGTGAAGAATTGTGCTTGTTGCAAGTTGCTTTAATTTCAGACTGGAATTTCCTTAACATGGAAGAGCTCCACATAAAAAAAACCTATACCTCGTATTTTTCATCTTTTTGCGTCTCAGCATTGCTATTAACCAGCTACAATTTGGTCTTAATGGTAGCTCTTCGTTAAGAGAGAGCTTCTGATTATAATATACAAAAAAGCAGTTTTTGAGCCATGCAAAAATTTCTTTGTGCTCAAGAGAGCTGTTAATTTTTATAATTTTGAGTACCAAACTGATCTGTGCATTCGAAGAGCAACCCCAAACCATAGGATATGGCATCAAGGTCAAAGGGAAGGAGAAATGAAAATATTAGCTGCCCTTCAAAAATCTTTTAAATCTCCTGCTTAACTGGTGGCTGCAGACAGCATCCTTTGCAGCAAAGAAGTTCTGATGTTTCATCTCATGGGAAAGTATTCCAACATTTTTAAGCGATTTTAATCTATTTCCTTTTATTTTCCAATAATAGAGTTCAAAATGGCTGGATGTAAAGAAGTGTGTCGTGGCCAGTATGAAAGTTAGGGCACTTTTAATGAGTAAGCTTGATCAAGCACTTTGGTCTAAATTTAAACATTTACAAATAAGGTCTGGGAAGAACGGAGAGACAAGGATGTGAGTCCTACAAATCATGGCCATTTCCTCCTTCACAGTCACCATTTACGTAAGCCCTTGGAAATAAAGCCAAGGTAATTAGGTGGGGAAGGGCATGCCCTATTATTCCTACCATGGTGCCCGGCATCCACATCAGAAGATGAACAAATGGAGAGCTCCAAATAAGGGGAACAATGGAGCTAATCAGGGAGGCTATGTGGTAATGGAAAGACTATCCCAGAGCATAGTCATCTTGATACTACATCATCTTTAACATTATAGACAGTATAAGAGATCTCAACTTTGGGAGCACAGGGAAACAAAGATGGGATCTCACAGATGCCTTCCATCTCCAAGCTTCTAGGCTCTTTCACCTAGCACAAACGACAGACCTTGAAATCAGCTGAATGCATCGTCCTAATCACAGTCCTTTGAGAAGAGACATAAAAGGGTTCTTCTTCACAATACCTACCAATTCGATAGGCTCACATTGCTAGATGTGTACTTAAAATTTAGGAAATATCATGATTTTGATAATGTTCCTCACTTCTCTAGTGATCTAGGCTGAAATGCTAGGGGCACTTGCTTGGGCTAGATGCAGAGCACTCAGAGAGACAGAGAGCTAAAACCCCATGCAAAAAAGATTTTGCGCGTAGCTCGGGAAAACTAATAAAATAGACAATAGAAAGAGCCTACATTTTTTGAGCACTTGCTCCTTTTAAATTATCATTCTAGATACTTGATATGAGGAGATTCATGTCATCCTCCAAATAATTCCATGCAATAGGCACTATCCTAACTCCATTTTTATAGGTGAAAAGAATTGAGACACCGAGAAGTTAGGGAACCTGCCTAAGATCACATAGATTGGTGGTGGCTGTTGGAGCAAGACTTGGAGGTCAAAGAGACCAGCTTCAGCATCCACGTTCTTCTTGCTCAATACACTGCTTCTCTTTTGGAGACTGTTTTAAGTTCAAAGGGAAGCTTTTTGGTGCTTTGCCATTGAGAACTGACCTAAAACAACTAAAATGGTTTCGTTGAAAAGGGATGCACTTTAATTCTGAAATTTGAGCAATGCAAATCGAAAGACAGCCATCGCTTGAAACCTCATCTCAGGAAGATTGCACATGGAGCAGGAAGAGACATGGACGGCTGGGCCCTGGAGGGAGGTGAGACTCGATGACCGAGGCAGGACACAAGCCAAAGACCACAGCAGGAGGGATTCAGGGTCATCTCCAACAAGTGGAATCAGCTTTTTCTAGGCGGAAAGGATCACAAGTTTAAACAAGAAGCATCTCTTGTTTCTGTCTCTGTATCTGAAAACAACCCACCACATGGAAGGCACACAGGTACAACCTTCCCCGCCCAGAGTGTGGGCCCGCTCACCCTCAACCCATTTTAATCTTCAGGAGAGCTTGAGTTAAAGGACCTCTTAGGTATTGAAATAGATATCTGAGTGGAAAACATCCCCAACAGACAATCACAGCCAAAATTTGGGAGCATAAAAAAGGACAAAAATACCCATCAGGGGTTTGCTTACAGAGTTATGAAGGCGTATTTCTGTCTGGCTTTGCACATGTTACATAAGCCGATCTTAGGCAGGAAGAGCAGAACAATCAATACCAGCTAAATTGAATTCAGTGCCTGAACAACTACGTTTACCACACAAGGCCAGAGAGAGAGAGAGGGAGGGAGGGAGAGATTTAAATAACACACATACAAAGTGCTGTTTGTTCCCAATATAAACGATCGAATAATGAAGGGAACAAGAATTTTATCCCCTTCTCTTTAAAAATATTTTATTTTTG
>CM053605.1:163702880-163740004 GCA_028646535.1 Procyon lotor
ACCCTGAGACCATGACCTGAGCCGAGGGCAGAGGCTTTAACACACTGAGCCACCCAGGCACCCCAGCTACCTTTTTTTTTTTAAAGAAAAAAACCGGAGAGTTAGAATCCTGCTTGAATATCAAATACTTGAATATCAAATAATGCTTGAAATCCTGTTAGAGAATATAGAATATTTTTTATTCTTTCATCATCTTGGCTCTCATTCAAAGATCACGTTGTTCTTTAAAAGTCTTTGTTTTTCAGAGCAGGGTGAGAAGTCACACGGAATTCTCATGAGGTAAAAGATACACCTTTCAAAAAGACTGTTCAACCGTATTTATATATTTTGATGCCTCACAAGTATCTGCTGAAGACTGTAAAGTCTGATCAAAAAAACATTTCCCTATTCAGATGGTTTTGCTGGAGTCTTTTGACACTAAAAATATGAAAACCAAAGACTATTTAAACATAAGAAAATTATGGTTTACATTTGCTTCGGGAGAAAACACTACTTCGGAGATTACCGAACATCATGCTTATGTTTGGATATAGGAAAGAAGAAGGGAGAGAGTTTCATCTTTCAACAGTATTTCCCCAAATCATGATAAACAACTCATTACATGGCAACTTCCTGGATTAAAAAGTACATTTCCAATACAGTCATTGCACACATTTATGAGTTTCCACTGGAGTACTTTTATTTGAGAATTCTAGTTTTTCCATTATGAAGACCTATTCATAAGGATTCACTCCTCATCTGTAAAAAATTTACTCAGACGTTGCAACTGAACATTTCTTAGCCAGGAAATAAGTTCTTCTCATCCAATTTAATTTTTAATTAGTTTGGCCTTTTTATCTCCTTGGATTAACATGAAGGAGGAAAAGGAAACAGTTGGAAATATTACAATGAATCCAGATTAATGCTACCTATAATCTCCTGGTTGAGACACATAATAGCAAAATATTACATAAGTCACTCCTAAGCCTGTGACTCCTTTTTCTTCTTTGATATTGACAAGAGAAATTTTTTAAGAATTAAGAATGAGTAGTCCATTTATCTTTCAGTTTTATTATGGAATAAAACTCTTGGGGAGACGGTGACAGACAAAATCTGTTGACTTGCATTATCTTGACACACATCCATAGTTGGTGTCCTTCATGACACACGCCCCCCAGAATGAATTTGATTTGCATAAACCATCAAAGCAATTGAGGAAAAGGCAATACAATTTTATTATTTTTAGATAAATTATAATAGAAAAGCAACTTTTAAAAATCCTTGGGGAAAAGATGTTTAATATTAAGGCAGAAACAAAAGAGTTGCCTCAAATAGTAGGAAAGAAAAGAATATCATACACAAAGACCGGAAGTTACATGTGCCGTTAAATTGCATATACTTGAAAGAGCTCTCTACTTTTCCGGGGAGACACAGAGCTATTTGTTAAAGGGGCCTGTCAGAAAACAAAGGAACGTGCATTAAGGAAGAAAGACCCGAGGATTCTGCAGAATCTGGAAAGAAATTCTATGCAAAACTTTTACTGTACAAACTGCAGGTGCTCTACGTTAGCAGAATACCACCCTTAGCATTCGGGCTACAACCTATCATCTCCCGCTGAGGTCTTGCTAGTTCAGTTACCCAACTGATTATGGCTTACTCTCTTACTCTCTTACACCCACTGAAAGTAATCTCTTCAGAACCTTAAATTCTCACACAATTTAGCAAGTCAAAACCATCAAAATCCCTGTAGCTTAAGGAAAAGCTAACAGTAAAACTTAATGAAGTCTAACTCTTCTAATTGTCTTCTGGAAGTTCATCCTCCACTTTGGTAGCCACTGGCCACATACGACATTTCAAATTTAAATTAATTAAAATCCAATAAAATTTAAAGTGCAGTTTTACTTTTTTTTTTTTTACAATTATTGTATGTCAAATCCTGGAGAGCCATGTGTGTTTATAAACATTCTCATCTTTCCAGAAAGTTCTTTTTTTTTTAATATTTTATTTATTTATTTGACAGAGTGAGAGATCACAAGTAGGCAGAGGGGCAGGCAGAGAGAGAGGGAATCCGGCTCCCTGCTGAGCAGAAAGCCCGATGCAGGGCTCGATCCCAGGACCCTGAGATCATGACCTGAGTGGAAGGCAGAGGCTTTAACCCACTGAGCCACCCAGGCGCCCCTTTCCAGAAAGTTCTAATGGGCAAGGATTGTTCTAGAGTTCCAGAAACAGAATATTTCTAAGTGAATGGTGTTCACATGAATGAATGTGGATGAGACATTGCAACAAATACAAAAATTAAAAGAATATTTCTGGAAACCTGATTTAAGATGAGAAATATAAAACACAGAAATGTGCCTTCTTTACATGAACATATAAACATATTTTAAAGCAAATTTTGTATTTTTAGAACAGCAATAATATGTCATAAGTTGGAGCACGTCTGAAAGCATTTCAAAAAAATGTCCTGATTCTAGAAGTTGTATCCTTCTCCTTAGTCTTCAGTCTATTCAGAGTAAGATTGCTACTATTATTTAATATCACCTGTACAAAATGATAGAAAATGACTCAGATTACTATCAAAGCAAAATTTATCTTTTGGGATTTTATTGACAAAGACATGATAGGGAGATAATTGTATTTTTGGTCACAAGTTTACACTTGCGTATTGTGATGATTTATGGCAAGGAAATCTAGATTAAATAGAGTTCATTGAGAATCTTATCTTCTCACGGGGGAATAAATATAGAGGAATGCAGAAAAAAAGAAAAGATTATCTGGGAAAAAAACATATCCCAAATG
The DNA here is from genome assembly GCA_028646535.1 of Procyon lotor. Taxonomy (NCBI): domain Eukaryota; kingdom Metazoa; phylum Chordata; class Mammalia; order Carnivora; family Procyonidae; genus Procyon; species Procyon lotor. The sequence goes on from CM053605.1 coordinate 163,705,659, forward strand.
GTCTTTACAATTCAGACAAGTAAAATTGCACAGGAAGATGCTAAGAATTAAGTCTACTTGATTAATGTTCTTTTTTTTTTTTAAGATTTCATTTATTTATCTGAAAGGGAGAGCTCGGGTGGGGTGGGGGTGGCAGAGGGAGAGGGAGAAGTCGATTTCCTGCCGAGGAGGGATTTCCCACAAATGGCTCCTTCCCAGGACCCCCAGATCATGACCTGAGCTGAAGGCAGCCTTTTAACCGACTGAACCACCCAGGTGTACCCTCCACCCCCCTGCCAATTAATGCTCTTATTCTAATGAAACTACTGATTTTGGGGAGCCAAACACTGTAAGTTGGATAGCTTTGGATGAAACTAGCTCAGATACTCAAGACACATCCTGAAGAGTAGTGACTCCTTCCCAACTACTTTTCATGTACAAATGTTTTGCTTTCATCTCCAGATTCAGAAGAGGAGAACAGTATCAGCTTTGAATACAGATCTAAGAACGTGGCCAAAATGCTAATTTGTATTAAGCTACAGATACGTTCACTGTATCCTGAGCATCTTCCTGCTTTTCTGTCATTTGTCTTCTCCTTTCCTCCCTTTTAGAATCGATCTTTTAAGAAACACATTGTTCGTAAATCATGTTGTCCTTGGGCTCTTGTCTAAAAGTTTTTGTTTCATATAAGTTTTGGCTTGGGAATTATATTTGTTAACTTAATCAGAACGCTTGAGGACCAACTAAATGTACATCAGTCGATCACTTTATAAACACTCACTTGCTATAAGGTGCTTTCTCTCAGTTATGAATAACCGGTTCCCAACCCTGGATGTTCATTAATGTCACTTGGGGAAGTTTTAAAATAGAATGATGCTTTGTCTCCTAATCAGAACAATTAAAAAGTACCTGGGATGCTGGCATTTTCTTCCAAGTTTCCTAGTAAATACTACTATCCAGCAAGAGTTCAGAAGTATGGATGAGGTACATTCTTCCCTACCACTGGGAACCTATGTTTGACTCACATGTAGTGCTGGTGATACGTCAGAAAAAAATCATCTATTTATTTAAGAGACATCTTACCAAGAGAAAATACCACAGGAGAAATATATTTACCTAATTGAGATTAGCTAAAAATGATTTTCTCTTGTTACCCAAACAAAAAAGTATTTAGTGTATTCATATCAGAAAAAAAAAAAAAGAGTTCAAATTTTGGCCTTCATCAATAGTAACAAGAATTTTCAAATACTCAAAACAAACAAACAAGGGAGCTAGAGAGGAGAATGCCAGACGGAGGAGGATGGGCATATCTTCCCTCCCGTGCGACCTCAGGGGAACCGCGGACAATAGTAACATTAGATGTGGGAGACATGTGACCAGAATATTGCCCATGTTTATTTTCACTAACATCTCGTGCTATAATTTTCGGAGGATGGAAACAAGCAAAATGCCCTTGTTCATTAGTCTGGGCACATCACGCAGCTGAATTTGTTCTCCAACGAATGCCTCCATTTCAACCTCATTAGATGGAGCCGGTTCAGAGAGCATCAAACCCCGGAAGTCCAAGCAAGTCACATTTCTGGCCGATCAGAAGTGAAGTCATGGATTAGAGAGTAATATAAGACACAGTGCTCATTTTGTCTCAATTAAAAAGACCCGAATCTGGTAAAAGTGGAACAGCAAGTTGTGCCCTGCAGACAGTGGGGGTGGAATTTGCAGCCTTCCTCAGCGCACACTGAGTGCCCTCGGGGAGGAGGGGAACACCTGTCCTGAGATGGCCAATGGGCGGCCCCAGGATGCACTGGCCAGGAAGAGGTTACAGACTTTGAGGTGGCTTCCAAGACAGCTGCGACTTGCAGGTAGGAAAGCCCTGGAATTTAACTGTGGAAAAGCCAAAGAAGGAAGGACCCAGCATAAGCTAACACCTGCTGCGAGGCTATGTTGATTTATCTGTGGTCTGCTACCAAGAGGGGCTTTTTCTGGTCAGGTTTAATTGGGAGTTACATGGTTGGATTTTGTCGGAAAAATGAGATGGTGTGCATCTCTACAAGATGATGTTTAGAATGTATGTGTAGGTTTTCATTTCCTGGAAATATCTTAATTCTATTATCGTATGACTTTTTAAAACCAGTACCTAGAATTTTTAAAGATAGGTTCAAACCAATTTAGATTTGCTAAGACGCTGAAATGATGTTTTCTGCTCTCTTTTTGTACGAATCCCTTCTCCCCCTTCTTTTATTTTTCTTTCTCATATTATTACTTCCATTTATCAAGAGATCACTTTGCTTTGGGAACAATGAAGCACCTCTACTTAGCAACAACTTAGACACCCAGCACGTTGTCCCCCAATTCATTTGCCCATAAATCAGAAGAGACACCAAGTGACTGAGAGCTCGAGCTTCTCCAGAGGGCAGACACACTCGGGACTATCTTATAGATGCTCCCATTCCCTCCTCAGCAGCAGAAAGCCACCTTAGCTCCTAAATTCCACATGGAGGCAGGGGAGGCCCCCTCATTCCGCCCCTTTTCTTCAACTCGGAGTTCATGTTCCCAGCGTCTCGGATGCTTGTTTACAGGCTGTCATCAGATCATATCATTCAAAATACAAATTCCAAAGCATGGTCTATAAACCGACTTAGGGAACACTGCTAGCCCCTTAGCAGGACTCTTGCCAATTTGTATAACCTAGTTGGTCATTATCAGGATTATTCTCTCCTGCCACTCAGGGCTTTGTGCATCTTTCTGAGCATATCTGCGCGTTCCCGAGTCTGTACATTTGTGCACACAATTCCTCCCACCTCATTGTTGCCTCTCCAGGACCTTCATATGTCATCCGGTATCCTGCTCAAATGACATCTCTCCGGGGGAGGCTTCCCTCTCAATGCCCCTCCGTGTCTCTGCATTCTTCGTAGTTACATGGGCGCCACCTTATTGTGTTTTCAGGTCCTCGCTTGTTCACTGTGTATCGCTCCCGCTAGGATATAAGCTCGATGATGGCAAGGACTCTGTCTTGCACAAACCAGCGTCTGTACTCCCAGTGCCACCAATAATATCTGCGATATGACAGATGTTTAATCAATAAGCATTAAGTGTGTTTATCTAAACTGTGTGACCACACAGGAGCTTGGCAAGAATAAGACGAGTTCATAATCATTAAATGCCAAGTTCACACAGGCGAAGTGTGGAGCACTTGATGTGTTCCGACAATTTAAACACAACGGTCCTGTGAGGGAGCTGTTCTCAGTCTTACTTGATAGAACAGAGATCAAAGGGATTACCTTGTCATGGAGACCCAGGTGCGGAGTAACGGAGATAGAACAGAGATCAAAGGGATTACCTTGTCATGGAGACCCAGGTGCGGAGTAACGGAGATAGAACAGAGATCAAAGGGATTACCTTGTCAGGGAGACCCAGGTGCGGAGTAACGGAGTCAGGAATTTGAACTCAGGTTGCTCCATCAGAAGCTCACATCATTAGCCTTACGTGACACTGAGAAGCATCCCGCGAGAAATAAGACTTACACGGGTATTGAACGGTAAGTAGAAATCGGATGGATGGGGGAGCTGGAAGGGAACGGTCCACATTACAGGATAGAGATGGGGGTAAACGGAATGCAGCAAAGTCATAGAAAGGTCTCAGCAAACGTTTCTAGAACTGCAACCAAAAAAAATCATTATTGGACTGAGGAATGATGATCTCTAGGGCCACTACTCCCATTTGTAAAACACTTGTCCTCAAGCAAGTATGCCACCTACAGTAAGCGACATGACACAGCCCCTGTCATGAGTCTGGTCCTTTAGTCTCCTGGTTGTCACTGACAGATCTTTTAAAAATTCTTATTGCCTATTTCACCTCCCTAATGTGTCTCGAATTTTTGAAAAATTACATTTCACTCTTATATAATTCAATCAAGCAAATACTTTCTGGTTGTTATTAGCCTATTGGCTGATTGCCCTAAAACATCTAGTTTAATTATACTAACTCAAGAAAAACACAGTATGGGGCACCTGGGTGGCTCAGTCGTTAAGCCTCTGCCTTTGGCTCAGGTCATGATTCCGGGGTCCTGGGATCGAGCCCCGCATCGGGCTCCCTGCTCAGCAGGAAGCCTGCTTCTCCCTCTCCCACTCCCTCTGCTTGTGTTCCCTCTCTCACTGTCTCTCTCTCTGTCAAATAAATAAATAAAATCTTAAAAAAAAAAGAAAAACAGTAGTAGTTAATACATATCATTGGATCTATGGCAATCTATTTTTAGTATATATATAAAATATAAAATATATTTTATAAATATTTATAAAATATTTTAATTATTAATTATAATTATTAAAATATTTTACTTATTTATTTAATCTTTTCTTTTCCAAATTAGTTTACTAGTTTATCTGTATGAGTGTATTTCTTTTAAAAGTGTAAGTTCGCTTAACTGAGGACATGTTTCTTAATTTACTTAATTTTCTTATTTATAGGCATTTCACAAATACTCTACAATCTTCTACCCCTCAACCAAGAGGGTTATAGGTACTCAGAAAACATATATTTCATTCATAGACATACAATTCCTATTTCAAAGTAGGAAAAATAGACACATGTTATATAGCTTGTGTATCCTCACCCTGAATGGTGGTGTATTGGCAAAAAACAGTGAACTCTTTTAGCCTTTTTTTTATTGGCAGAGAGTTTTTATCTATATTCATTATCATCAGGAGAGATCTTTCCTTTTTTTCCTGTTCATCCCTTTATGTTTTAATATCTCCTAATAGTGAAATAACTCCTTCACATTAAAGGATGGGTCAGCATCCAACTTCTTTGTCTACAATGGATGCTGAGCAAGGTACGACTCACCCGTGAATGAACCCTTCACTCTCTGAGTGACAGAGAAATACTCACAGCCTTACCGAGCAGTTGGCTGACATCCTTACAAGGTTCGAGAAAGGCAAAAATGACCAGTTCTATTTTATAGACCTCAATATTCAACTGCTAAATGAACATTTGGAAGAACGAACCCCCAATTGACAATCAAGAACATTTTCCAAATTCTTACTATGTGCTAAGCTCACATGTGCTATACAGCCTCCGATTTAATGCTTACAACATCCTGTAAAATTGTTCTTACTATTATCACCATGTTATAATGTGAAGCATCCTGGATCCTTTCCTTGGTTATGTCCCCCTAGTAGGTGGCAGACCCAAGATTTAGACTCAGTTTGTCGGCCTCTTAGTCCCTTTTCTTTCATGACTTCAAAGAAAAAGTAGAATTGTATCAACTGATCAACACATTTACTGGCCTCTTATTATAAGCAGATATTATCAATATGTTAAAAAACCTGAGAAATCAGATTATCGGCACAAGCAATAGTAACATTATCTGAAACTGTATGTTCAGAGTGAAAATACGTTTCTCAGACAACAGGGACATTCCATGACTTGTGGAGCCAGTTTATATTGATGGGAAATCCCATTGTTAAATTCCTAGGGCTTCTGTAAAGTAGTTGTCAAGAGCAGACATTATTAAAAATGAAATTATAGAAATTTACAGTTAAATAAATTATATTAGAAACAAAGACAATATATGCTTAAAATGTATCACTTCTTATTGTACTGCATGTTAGTATTATCTGGGCTTGAGATTGTTTAAGTCCCGTCTGTTTGGGGGGGGAGCAGTGGAGACACTGAAAAGTGCTTATGATGCCCTATTGTGTATCTCTTTTCAACTCTGCACTCAGGGATGTCACGTTGTACCTTGAGATCCCCAGTGATGGATGTTTACAGTACAGAAATAAGTAAACGATATAAATCCAGCTTGATTCATTGTTGTGTTGATGGTCTAGTCCTAAGAAAGTGATGAAGAAAATGTTTCAATCAAACTAAGCTTCAAAGTGCTTCATGTGTGTAACGGTCACATCGTAAGCAGCACAAAGTTGAGGAAATACGCTGCCAGTGTTCAAAAGATATTCAATCCAGAAAGGGAGTTGCTCTCATCGTGACATTGACAAATGAGTGGAGTTTTAATACATTTCTTACGATGTCACTTTCTTCCAGTGGTTGATATAGCTAAGTATATCAACCAACACTCACTTTGGGATTATACACTTTCGTCAGGTATAACCATAGTTTGGCTACTTACAGAACAGTTTGCAAAAATAAGCAAAAACCTTCTGAGAGAATCAATTGGTTAAAAAGAATTTACAACAGAGAGTATTGCATACTTCTGTCTTTGTAAATGATGCGCTGTGCATTCTTTACATCAGTAAAATGCATAATAAACTTAGATGCCCACACTCATGCATAACCCCTGACTCAGCTGTTGACCATTGACTAGTTCCCCCTCTCACCCCCACCTCCGGGTACGGCAGTAAATCAGACAGCCGAGATCTCACTTCTTGTGGAGCACAGGATTGTTTCACTAATGATGGAAATTTAGAATACTTGAAGCATCTAACATATGCTTAATGCTTGGAGAAAATGGCAGTGTGTAAAAGAGCTATCATGAGCACTCGTGAGACTTCAAAATCATCCTTCCCACATTTTTCTTTTTAATTTAGATTTAATCTCATATGCTCTGGTAAAAACCACTGGGATGGTTATGAAGAAGCTCAGAGCATTACTGAGATCGGTTTTCTCTTTGATCTTGAGAAACCACATCAGGGAACTCTCCCATCTGTGAAGAGGCCAGTGACCTATTTCCCACCACTTGATGCCCTGAGGCAGCCAGAGGCGTGGGCATCCGTCTCTGCAGACGAACCTTAGCAGCTGAGTGATATGACTGTGCAGAATTACAGGGATGGCAACGGTGGATGAGGGGTAATGAAACATCATGAAGACCCTTTTCTATCGGCTCTGAGAATCTCTCTTCTATCAGGATTGGAGTAAGGGAAAATGTCAGCTCTAAGTAACTTAGGCTTTGCAGGATGCATTTAGCAAGTTCCAGACCCCTTTTTCAAGGGGAAATACAATTTAGTAGCAATTAATAGTAAAGCTCACAGCTTATATATATTATATGTATATAATATATACGCATACATACACAGTAATATTTAAATGAGTCTAATCCAGTGCATATTGAACTGGAGTAGTTTTTGAGTAAGATGATTTGCTTCCTGTTAGCATATACTTTTGTGAAACAACCTGGCATATCATTTTGGGCAATAGCAAATGATTGCAAAGATGATCTGGTTTGGATCTTAGGCAAAATCTACAGAAATTAAATGATAATTTAATCATTTCTAATGAATTAAAACCAAGTGTTACTTTTTATTTTAGGTTTTTATTTTTTAACGTTAGCGTACTAAATCAGTGTTTCTGGTGAGACGGATGCGGTTTCTGTTTGTTTTGGTTTTACAGGGCAAAGTCCCACTCCCATCGCCTCCCAAAGCATTTGAAATTCAAAGTAAAACAAAATGTTTCATGTTGCCATGTGTCATTCCTCCAGCTAAAGAGAGAGCTAATAGCCTCTGAGTCAAAGACCATAATTAGCTTGAAAGATTGGTCAAATCTACCATGGTGAAATTTAATTAGGATACATACAAAGTCCTTTTGTAAGTCTAAAACCCAGCTATGTAACTACCTGAGGTGTGATTTATCTGCAGCTAATTTGTAAACTTGATGCTGTCCCTTAGGATGATATGGACGTCAAGATTCCAGCTGATCTTAGAGTTCTTGGTGAAGAGGATGTTACCGGGATGAGATAATACTGCGGATTTATTCTGCACGGATGACACCACACAGAGTCTTGTATTAAATTCTTACCCTCTACTGACAAAGTGAAAAGCATCCAAAACAAGGGGATGATAAATGACCTGTAAAAGGAAATACATTTATGGATAGATTATGGAATCAAGGCACAGAGAGCAAAAGAACTCTAAGTTGCTTTTCTTTTTCTTTTTTTTTTAAGATTTTATTTATTTATTTGACAGAGAATAGAGAGATCACAAGTGGGCAGAGAGGCAGGCAGAGAGAGAGGGGGAAGTAGGCTCCCTGCTGAGCAGAGAGCCCGATGCGGGGCTCGATCCCAGGACCCTGAGATCATGACCTGAGCCTAAGACAGAGGCTTTAACCACTGAGCCACCCAGGCACCCCTCTAAGTTGCTTTTCACGGTGGTTTTCATGAAGGATATTCATGGTGAAATGGGAGGGGTGGTTCTGTAATACTAAATTAAAATTGCCAAGTGTTACTTTCATGGAGTTAACTTTCAGTTTCAAGAAAAGGAAAGAAGAGCTCACAGGAAAGCTCTCTGAGGCAGAAAGGGCCCCGAGCTCTCTATCATTAAAAGGATTTAGGCAGAAATTAGATGATTTTTTTTTTTTTATTATTAGTTTCACAGGTAGAATTCGGCAAATTGTCAGTTGTCTACGACACCCGATGCTCAAGTGCCCTCCTTAACAGTCAGCGAAACTAAAAGGCGACCTATGGAATGGGAGAACGTATTTGCAAATGTTTTATCAGATAAAGGGCTAGTATCAGAAATCTATCGACAATCGTTTTATGGAGGAATTTAGAGCCCCAAGACTAGGGGTAGATATCATTTAGTCCCTTTCCAAATACCAAGCCTGTTAATTCTGTAAAACCCGACTCTCAGAGACCATTCTAGCAAGATAATTGGATTCTAACCCACCTTGTGCAAAAAGTTTCCATCAGGAAGCCACAAAAAGGAAGTTTGCAAAACACACAGGGAGACTGAGAGAGAAAGGAAAAAGTGACAATGAACCATTTGTGGTCAGATAGAAAAAGTGAGCATTGAGAACCGGGGCTAGAAGGTCCAAGGGAATCCAAAGAGGGAATCCAGAATGAAGGGGAAGCAACAAGATGTCCCCAAGTCAACATAGACAAAGGTCACAGCTGAGAAAATGATAAAATATAAAGAATAGGGCAGGAACCACTGGATTAAGTTGAGCTCAGAGACTGAACTACTTCTAGATTTACAGTTACTTGAGTAAATAAATCCCCTATTCTTCAACAAAAAGTAATAAATATATCAGAGGACAAATAGCTTGACTTTTGCAGCTTCAAAGTGGAAATTTCAAAGCACGTTTTATAGGCATAGGACTCCTTTATTTCTATCCATTTCAACAAAGTATCTGGGCATGAAAATCTATCTAGGTCACATGTATCTTTGCAGAGCATTTCTGGGATCATTTGTTGACAGCTAGATCATTAACTTCTGAAACCCAGATTAATGCTCCCCAGCGATCAACATTACATTGCACTTAACTCATTTTGTACTCACTGTGTCAGATCTAGCTTTGCATTTTATAAATGAATTTTAAAATAAAACAAAAATTAGTATTTATTTCAATGCACTAATAATGTGACCTAACAACAAATCATATTTCTTAATTTATATCCTTATTTGCTTATATGCTTACCAGTCACATTAAGGAATAAATAAATAACACAGAGCAAGCTTCTACCTAAGGTTATAACACATAAAGTAAGTTACCATAAAGAACACATGGAAACTGCAGTATTTCTTTCAGATAATGATTATACTATATATCAAACTGAAACAGCAGTCCCTTCCAAGGAATCTATTTCCCCAGATGAATACATTCACTTCTTTTTTTTTTTTAAGATTTTATTTATTTATTTGACAGAGAGAGAGAGAGAGAAAGACAGGGAGCACAAGCAGGGGGAGCAGCAGGCAGGGGGAGAGGGAGAAGCAGGCTCCCTGCTCAGTGGGAACTCCATGCGGGACCCAATCCCAGGACCCTGGGATCATGACCTGAGCCAAAGGAAGACGCTTAACCAACTGGACCACCCAGGCATCCGAATACATTCACTTCTAAAATTTATTTGATATAGACACAGAAAACAACTGTTTACCCTAGAAAACCAGAAACTTTCCATTGCGCTAAAATTGAACATTATGATAGAAATAAGTACTGCTTATAAAACTGTATCACTTAGACTACTTGACCGGGTTGATCCTCCCGACTCACATATATTTCCAATATTATCACGGCAAAAACTGTTAGACTGAGCTGTGCTGACTGGCCTAGCCTTGGGCTCATTCTCTCATTCTTGGGCAAGATCATGTCATTGTACATAAGTGACGTCTATATATCATGAAAACCAAAGTGACAAGTCACTTGAGATATCTACCACAATTATACTGTCTGCTTGTGGTGTCTAACGTAGGAGTGTTTGGGCCAAGTGAAGAGCATCACAGAGTTGATCCTCATAATGGGATGATGCAAGGCTCTTCGGCCAAACGTTCAAGAGCAGGAGCAATGACCTTGAGTGGGTGGCAAAGGTTAAAAATTTAAAAATGCCAGGGAGAGCTAGGGTAACCAACCGTCCTGGTTTTCCAGGGACTTCAGGGAAGTCCACATCCTAGAAATCATTCTTGGCAGACAGAATGGCTGGTCACTCTTAGAGGGTTCTTTTTAATCTAGCAGCTAAACTATAGTCTCTGCATAAATATTTGGCTCCCAATACCCTACCAAATGGTAATAACAGCATACATATGCATACATATACATACGTATATACAAGTATATGCATACATGTGAATATGCATATGCTAACACACATATACAGATCCATAAGAGTAAACATATGTGTATACATACACTTGTACACACACACACACACACACACACACAGCCCTATACCCACGGACTCACAGCAAGCATTCTGTGAATTGTTGCTTGGTTATTACAAAAACCATAGTGGGTCACCGAAGTTCCTGAACATGGAGATTACCACATATTTTTATGGCTGCCATACTCCACTTATTTGTTAATGGTCCATAGGTGCCATCCTATTATATCACTCTAATATAAAAATTATTCTAGGTCTTTCCATAGGGTGGACCCCGTGGGCAGGGCTTAAAGTTCCCCTTCATGCCCAACTGGTATTCACAGACACCTCACAGCAGTAACTAATGTAAATCCTCCGGCTGAATTAGAAACGTAGCTGACCATTCCTTATGAATCTCTGGCCAGATTTAATTTGATAATGAAGAGTGCATTTGGCAGATTCAGATGCAAAATAAATTTAAAAGGAAATGTGTTTAAATTTTTTCTCCATTCATGATATCGGAGCCTCCAAATGTGAGAAATATGCCATTGCTTTTAATGTTATAATCCTTATTTTCTATAATGACTTAATAGAACTTTTAAGTTGGGGCGAATTAATGATTTTCTCACTAACTTTGTTGCCAATTTCTTAAATAATTCTTGAGGTCATTTTAGATAAATAAGTAATTTAAAAGTTGGCTTATAATCGTTGGTTTATATACACACAAATAGTTTGCTTCTCATCACATTTTAAAGATTAAATTCGTTTAACTGGTTTCTATTAGAAACACATTGAGGAAGCATATGGTTCTTTGACTACATTGAAATAATTACCCCAACTCTGTTTATAAACGAGTTAGCAAATTTAGATACAACTAAGGGCTGATCTTGCATAAGGGAGGCAACTTACCAGGTCGAGTGATGGGGAAATATTTGGTTGTTTCATTTTGCTCTAACAAAGCAAAACTACTCACTGCTGCTATTACAAGCTTTACACACTCTATCATTAATTGGACTAATGGAGCTTTCTTTTGTTTGTTAATGACACAATTAGTCCATGATGCCACTCACATTTAAAAATATTTTTTTCTAAATATGGCTGTAGTGTGATTTCAAAAAAGACAAACATGCATTTTGCAACCACCTCTACCCTGACAGTGTCATGTCCCACTGTTTGCTCTAAAAAGAACAGCAGTGACTAGTTTGTTTTTTATTCCAGCTGTTTTTCTATGTATTTACATTTTTATGCAGCACCTGTGTGGCTACTCAGATGTTTGTGCAAAATTATTTTTTAGTTTTATATATATTAAGTGTATCTAATTATATGTATAATATATATGTATATATATAACTAGAATCACATTGTATGTTACATTTCTATTGTTCAATTTGATTTCTTTTTTTTTTAAAGATTTTATTTATTTGATGTGAGAGAGATCACAAGTAGGCAGAGAGAGAGGGGAGAAGCAGGCTCCCCGCTGAGCAGAGAGCCCGATGCGGGGCTCGATCCCAGGACCCTGAGATCATGACCTGAGCCGAAGGCAGGGCTTTAACCCACTGAGCCACCCAGGTGCCCCCAATTTGATTTCTTGATTAATGCTGACTTAGAGATTAAGGTGATCATACATTGCTCATCTTCATGGCCATACATATGTTTCATAACTTAATCTATCATTTCCTGATTGCTGGGCATTTGGTTAATTTCTGATCCCTCACTCCTTCAAACGCTGTTGCATTACACGGTCTTGCCCTCAGGTTTGCGTGAGGTTTGGGAAGGATCTCTACAGGAGAACTTCCTTAAAGATGACCTACCAGGTTGGAAGGCATTTTATCTTTTGAGAAATGCTGCCAGCACACCTTTGTGAAAGTTAGTATCATCCCCCTTTTTTTATTTTAACCAAATTAAACCAAATGCTTGATTTAAAAAGTGGTTTAATTTTGGTTATATTACCTATTTCTTTGATTATGATGAGATTAAATATCTTTTCTATTTTCGATCAATTATTTTTCTTTCTTGAACTGCCTGCACTTTTTCCAACTTGTTATTGAGTTGCTTGTCTTTTCCTCCTGGATTGTTGAATTTCTATGTTATTCTCCATGTAGCCACATTGCTGAATTTGGTTATTACTAATATTAACATATCCCTTGATACTGTATTTTATTTTAATTCAACTGTTAAATGTCAAAATTCACTTTAAACATTAGTTTCAAGGCATGCCATAGACCTGACATATTTTAAAATGAAACATATTTAGAAAAATTATAACAATTCCTTTAGTCTATGAATATGAAGTTATTTCTCTCACATAATTAATATCTTGGAACTCTTGTCATTTTTTTCCCCACAGGGTGTGGTATAAACATAAACTAAATAATTTAAGCATTTCTAAAGTATTGCTTACGAAAGAAGTCAGCAATGAAGCTTCACTGCAGGGAATTGCAAAATATGATCGATAATATTTGGGTTTTCTTTAAAGTGTTGAGAGATCAGTTTTTCAAATTTTTCTCTGATTTAACCCTTCATGTTTTCTGAAAGTAGTATCAAATGTTATCTCTATTCCTGACATTAGCAAGTGAGACAAAGAAAGATGAAATGTCCTTTCAAAGCAGTCCAGCAAAAGGGAAGGATTCAGTAACCTAGGCAAGATAGCATACACATTCTATAAACAAGCTGAAGATACAGAATCTAAATCTACACTCTTTTCCTGCAAAGTACTCTTTTCTATCACCCTGACAGATTTTTAGCAACCTTGTTATTCCTGTGTGGCTTTGGCATGGGTACAAAATACTCATGAGCATTCTGTGTTTATATTTTATTTAACATACGAAAACTTTCCCTAATACCTTATTCTCCTGAAATTAAAGAAATCACATTGTTATTGTACAAAAGGACCCATCGTTGTTCACTGTAAGTTACCAGGGTGCTCTGCCCACACGGATCCTGGCCAAGAGATGCCTCCCTATGTGGCTGATTAACAAGAATCGGCTCTACAAACACCTGCTGTCCCCGTTGGCGCTGACCCCTTCTTACTCAGGTTGTTCCCGTTGCTTGAAGTGTCCCACCCTCTCGTGTTTGGCTCTCATCTGTGAGAGAGGTTCATACTTATGGCTCTACAGATCATCTGTTTTTAAGCTATGAACGCGGAAGTGTAGCGTCATGGGAACATCACCCCACAGAAGTTGACCGAAGTCACAGCCGACCACACAGTGATTTCTAACTGTCCAAGGGGAGGAGAGAGAACACGAACCATGATTGTGCACAAAATCAGCTATGTGAATTGTTAACAAAATTCCCTTCCATTGCTCAGTGATAGGCCAGTTTTTTCTTCAGGCTAGGTTCTAGCACCACAGTTAAAGTCTGAGCACGGTCTCCCAGAGAGAGGCCTGGCGGCACCCTCAGGCTCCTCAGCTTCCAACGCCAGCGGGCACAGGACAACCCAGCCGGTAGTGACCTGAGAGCCCAATGGGTTCCGTTTCCTGCACAGGACGTTTACTGAGCAAGCATGGCTTCCAGGCCCATTCTGTCTCATTCTCTACGAGGGTTAACTGAGCTCCACAAATCAAGCATTTCACTGCACGGCTAGTGCAGGAATCGAGGTCTCTCCCAAATCATCTCCTGGCCAAGGCTCCCTCCACCACACCTTGTTTATTTCATTTTCCCTTCGAATCCATCCGTCAGTCCATAAATGCTACTGATAACCTACCTTATGCCATGCAATATGGAGGAAGCTGGATACAGGGTCAACATGGAGTTCACAGTCTAGCTAGGACCACAGATAAAAATCGATGAGGATACAGCCATGCTAAGTGATGAGAGAAGTACAGATGAATGAAGGAAGGAATACAAGGGACCTGCATGAAGGCTTGCCATGGGTAAGGGAGTGGGGCTGGCTATGGAGAAGCCTCATGAGTGGTTCTTCGGGTGATGGAACTGTGCTTTGTCTGGAGTTGTGTATATACAACCTCACGCAGGTGATTAAACTGTGTACAAGTAAACACACGTGCACATACAAATGAGTACGGGGAAACTTGCAGAAATATCATGGGCTTGATGGAGAGCATCATCATCAACCTTCCCACTGTGATCTTTTAACTCTGCAAGATAAGACCATCAGGGGAAACTGAGTAAGGGTCACGTGGAATCTCTTTGTATTATTTTTACATGTAAATGATTACATGCTATTTCACATGGGAACAAATCATCTTGAAACATTTAGAAATGGAACACTGCTACCCAGAAGGGCATCAAGCATCCCAGGACACAAGGGATAGTGGCAGCAAGCTCTGCCAACAGGACTTCTATCCAGAAACCAAGAAGGGGTCATAGATTTCTACAACACAACACACAACATGGGGTTATTCTGAGTGGTAACCGTTCCTTCGCTTGGCAGCGTGTCTTGGAGCATTAGCTCTGCAAACACATAACAGTGCATTTACCACAACCCACACACACTGCACCACCGAGAACGAGGAGCCACTGGGAGAGTCTGGATTTAGGAAGGATGTGGCTTTTCACGGAGGGTCTTCATTTCTCCTGTTCCCTAATCTATCGGCACATAACAGAATGGGACCTTTTACCTTGCCAGGCTTTAAAAATTACAGTCGTCCTTTAATTCTTCTAAACAAATTACATGCAAAGTTTTGACCAAAATTTCAATGTATTATACCAAGTATCAGACCAAAGATTAGAAAGGGCTGGCTTATTTGGCCAGAGCTTGCTTTTCTCAAAAATAGGAAATAGGGGGCAACTGGGAGGCTCAGTAGGTTAAGTGTCCACCTTCGGCTGGGATCATGATCCAAGGTTCCCGGGATCGAGCCCCACATCGAGCCCCATATAGAGCCCCGCATCGGACTCCCTGCTTCTCCCTCTCCCACTCCCCCTGCTTGTGTTCCCTCTCTGGTTGTCTCTCTCTCTCTGTCAAATAAATAAAATCCTTAAAAAAATAGGAATGATATCCTGCTTTTACATTAATTTAGAATGAAATTTAATTACGACTAATGTAGCATTGAGTTCCAACATTGTTCGCCTTGTCACTTGCAGCCAGAGCGAGCTTATTTTTGGGTAAGCTCCTGGATGCTTTGTGTCAATTTGATTTTTACCAAATCATTTATTAGCTAAGTTGTGTTTCTAAACTTTTCCTTCTGCAAAATATTTATAAAATTATCAAACACAGACACACACACCCACACAGAAATACACACACACACACAAGCACACACACAGTCATGCACACACCCACACAAACATCCATATAGAGACATACACACACACACAAAAGCACACACACAATCATACACACATACCCATACAGAGACATACACACACACAAAAGCACACACACAATCATACACACACACACACCATACAGAGACATGCACACATACACAGAAGCACACACACAATCATACACACACACATACACACCCCAAGAGTATCTCTTTTACAGGTTAATTGCTTCAGAGAATTCCTTTCCCTCAGTCATAAAATATTTTTTAAAATCTAGACTGAGATTGACTTTAAGATAAAGATGCTAAAATAAACCATCATTACTCTCATATACCTATGTGCATGATTTCATCAATATTTACCTGGGTGTATTCTTTTCCACCTAAGAGGTCACATTCCCTGTCTTTCCTCGAAGCTACATGTATCGTGGGATCTAAGTTTTTTCCCCGTGAGAAACCAGGCAGGAAAACTGAAATGTGCTTACAGGAACAAAGCATGCCTTCTTTGCTTTTCACCTCCTTCCAGCAGCTTTGCAGGCGGCTGTACGAGCTAGAGCCCCTGGAGCATCCTTGAACACGAACATCCTGACAACCGCATGTGGCACAGCGACAGATGAGGTCCTTGCCACCATAAAGCTGCCCTCCAGTCCTCACTGCCCAGGCCCCCTTTGTTTGAGAAAGTATTACTTCCCTATTTTGCTTAAGGCACTAAGATTTAGGTCCTTGAAACTTGCAGCCAAGCCTAATTGTAATTAATAGAACATCAGGACTTACTAACACTGATGATAGGAAAGAAACCAGTAATTAGTGAGTGGAAATAACTTTGTAAACAAATATATTCTTATTTTCAATAGGTGTAAAAGTGTCTTTTTATTTTTGCAGCTCTGGTTATTAAATTCACTGTAAAATTTCCACCATTGGACCAGTAAATCAGTCCTACCATACCACTTGAAAATAAAAATTAAATTGAACAGTGTCATCCTTTGTCTCCGTATTTTTATTCAGTAGACAAGAAAAAAGAAGCCACTGTCACATTTATCTGCCCATATAGAAAGGGATTATTTCCACATTATACAAATATAAAGTTTTTGTTTTTTCACCTGAAGAATTAACATATAATGTCATTAAGATAGACATTCAATTTGGTTACAAAGGAGAATCACAAATATCAAGTTGGGACACCTACCATGTTTACTGTCTTCTGGGTGCAAAGTGATAGTGCCCAGAAGAAAGAAAAATGACACAGGAGAGAAGAATTATGAAAAAGAATAATGGTAGGCAGATTTCTTAGGGGAATAATCTCCTTTGAGCTGAACTCCACAGTGAAAACAGGTTCAGCCTCTGAAAGAGAACAAAGCACTCTCCAAATAGAGGTGCTGAGCGGACATCCTGTTACCTCCAGGGTCACAGAGGTGGAAGGAAGTTTCCTAGGAATACCTTCAACTGCTTACAGATTTCTGTGGGAGCCCCTGCATTTTGCCAGGGAGAGGAATCAGCATGCTTACTAGCTTCTCAGCGGAGTCTGCAATAGCAGCAAAGTTAATAACTACCTCTCTAGTGAGCTCTCAAAAGAAAAAGACCTGAATCTCCAGGGCTCCAGCGACCTATTTTAATTTTTTTAATTTTTTTTTTACAATTTTAACCAATATTTCACTTTCATCCAAAATTTTGTACTGGTGAATTTATATTTCTTTTTTATAATCAATATCCCCAAAGCTTGCTACTGCGTGTGATGAATATATCCACATGGGGGATGGTAGGCCGCATTTCACACACTTAGGTAACAATGGGACTGTTTTCTTGTGTGGAACACCTATAGCAAGGAGGGCACGGTGAGTGATTTGGTAGCCTAACACCAGGAAACAAGACAATATGGCGGAGCAGCGCAAACAAAGACTGGAGCCACATTTTTAGGAGACATTGCTTCTGATCCAAACACTTTTCTGCCCAATCTCTGGGTTGTGGAAGACAAGTGAAGCTTCCGGACCACAGAGGCGTAGGATGACTGTGTATTTTAGGAAGATGGACTCTGGCCTCGGGGAGGGACCCTGGGTGTATAAAAGCATCCTGGCAGGGAGACCCATTAGAAGGCCACTGTAGTGGATCAGGTGCAATCGATAGGGCTGTGCTTTATCTGGGTGGCAGGAAAGAAGTGAGAAGGGAAAGGGAGGAAGAGTTTGAGAAATGTCACAGTGAAGGCATGCCAGTATGGGGTAACTGCTTAGATATGGGGGGAGGGAGGAGATGCGGAGATGCTGCTCCCCAGGCAAAGCTGTGCCACTGGTAGATCAGAGCAAAGTCTGTTGCACTCAGAGTGCGTTGCTTCACCAAGACATAAACACATCATTTGTAAATTTAAGAAGTCTGAATTTATGCAATGATGCTTAAAATTTAGAACATTCGGGGGCCCTGGGTGGCTCAGTCGGTGAAGCGTCTGCCTTCAACTCAGTTCATGATCCCAGGGTCCTGGGATAGAGTCCCTCATTGGGCTCCTTGCTCACTGGGGAGTCTGTTTCTCCTTCTCTCTCTGTCCTTCCCCCAAATTATGTTCTCTCTCTCTAAAATAAATAAAATCTTTAAAAAAATTAAATAGAATTTAGAACATTCTACAATCTGAAAGCCATCTTCTAATTTAGCTAGCCATATATAGAAGAATTCTAATTCATAATTCTTTTTTACTAAAAATATTGATGTCTGTTTTGTTAACCTCAACAAGTATATTTAAAAAAAATGAATTCCTAAAGGAAGAGAAAATACAAAAAGACAAAAGAAAATTCTTCAGGAAACATTTCAAAATTAAATTATCTTTCTCCTAAATAAGTTACACAAGGTACAGAATGCTGTGTTCATATTTCAGTTTTTTATTCAGTTCCACAAAATTATTTGAGCTTTCTGGTAATTTAAAATAACTGTTTTCTTCAACTGTGATTTAGAAATAAAGTATAGTGGGTATTAATTAGAAAACTTCCAACTTAGCAATTTGAAATTACAAAGTCCTTTGTAATGACTGAAAAGCATTTTCAGTGCTAGAGTTAAAAAATGTCTTAATTATTTCTGCAAGTCTCTTTCTCCTTTTACAATTATCCTAGTTATTAATAAAACTGTAATTTCTGTTAGCATCCACTATACAATGTTAAGAGTTAGATAATAGGTATTCTTAGTGTTGTCTCAATTGTCTTCTCTCAGAAAAGGAAGAATGACATATTCATGTCTACTTTAGGCAATTTCCTTTTAAAACTTGACTACCCAGAAGGGAAGCTTTCTATTTCTTCCCTTGGTCAAGACTTAGCTGTTTTGAGTTGTCCACAGGCCAAGAAGAGCCATTATCAGTTCTAAATTTGGATTTTGGCTGTCAGGTTCTCATTAACTTTGCATTAGAAAATGGCTACTTGAAGTCACTCGTTCTACTACTGAAACTGGCTTTTAAAGCTAATGCCTAAAGGGTGTAATGGCGTTTCCTATTTCCAGCTCTTCTCCTCGGTGTCCCTAATTTCGACTTTGGTCCCAACTCACATCCTATCAATCAATTCCTGGCATTTCTTCTACTCACGTGTTATTTCAAAAACATCAGTGAGAGAGTTTCTGGAAATGATATACTAAACTATATTCTAAACTATAAGCATTAAATCAAAATGACTCTAATAGAACAAGCAAGCTAGTAAGAGTTTCATAAATGAAATGAATATGATGGTAGGTGTTTATATTTTGCCCTACACTATCATCAGGTAATCCTCCCCTGAATCTTTTTAAGTAAATGTTATCTTTCCCATTTACAGTGTGTAAACTTTTTACTATATATTATTACTATATTTATGCCTTTAACTTGGCTGATTTAAAAATTGAACAGAAAATCTGGCTGAAAGCAGCCGATGTGTTTCCTTTCATACCATGATTAAGGGTAAGTTTTTATAAGATGTTTAAAATGTGTTGCAAAATATCATCAGTTACCCATTTAATCAGAGGTCACACTAACAATCAATTTGTCATTCAGGCAAATTTGTGGGTTTGCGTGTATTTAGTAGAGGTAAGAGTCAGTCAATAGGTAGGTTGTACATATGTGTGAGTCTGTATAATTTCAATTATATATATATTATATAATATATATTATGTATTTATGTAAATATATACATATATACATATTAATATATATAATATATATTAGCCCCATTCATACTCAAAATAGATCTGTACTCAATGTTGAGCTTTGCCTTTCTTAAACTCCCGGCCTAATGTTAGGATTACTGTCTATCCACCAAAGCACAATGGTTGGTTTGTTTGTTTAATTAGAAACACTCCTAATAAGTCCATGTTTTTGATATTTGTTCATGCAGTGTATACATGAAGATGATATAAGACATCAAACAGTAAACTCCCTGGAATTAGGGATTGTGTGGGGGTTTTTTTCCTTTCTTCCTCTCCTCCTCTCTAACACTCCTTTCATATTCCCTGAGACTCAGTAGCTCCAACAACATGATGAATAAGTGAATGAAAAAATGAATGACTGGGTGAGTCTATCATGTCTCTCATAATCTAAAAACCCAGAGCAAAAAGGAATGCCAGATATTCTGAATATATTAGCTAATTTTGGATGCCCAATAGTTTGTTTATATGAAATGAAACCACTTACCAGCTAATCCCTACTGAATTGTCTTGTTCATTTAAATCTTACAATGATAATACTTTTACCTGATGCTATTAAGCTATAAACAACTGTCTAGGAAACAGAAGAGTTAACAGAAAGTCATTAGCTTTTGAACATTTTGAATGTTTTCCAGAGCACATTGGAATTATTTATCTGCTTTACATATTCAGCTAAACTTCCCATGTTATATAAAATTCCCCTTTCCACATTGCAGCAAGGTTACCGAAAAAAGTCTGGAAAAAAAAGTTATAGGATTCAAGGTAAGTGAATGTCATCTGTTCTTAACTCTTCCTCTGACTGTGTTTTTAGGACTTTTTTTTCCCCACAATCATCTGCACTTTCTTAGCCTCCCAATTTCTACATCAGCCTCTAGCTGGACTGAGATCAAGGCCATCTTGACTTAGGCTGTCAATTTTCTTTTTCTTTTACTCAAAACATTCATCTGCTTGCTACTTCCCTAGACAGGGGAAGAAATGGCTACCCCATTCCTCCACCCTTTCTAATGTAAATTTTTCCACCTTTGCTCTTGAAATCTCCTCTTCCCAGAACTTGCACCATCAATTATCCTGTTTTCTCTCTGTCTTTAATCTGTCCATCTCTACCCACTCAACTCTGCTTACAAAATGCTTCCTTGTTCTAAAAAGTCCCACCTGATCTTGCTTCTTTGCTACCAGCCGGCTTATCTTTCTTCTGTTTTATCATCAAGCCCTACAACCTCCACTTTGTACCTGTCTTTTCTATCACCTGTCTCTGGAAACTGTGAGAATATCAACTTGTGTCTCAAACCAAAAAGTCTCACAACTAGATACCCTGTCCCTAATGTTCTTAATTGACTTTAAAATGCATGTGATCGGAAATAGAATATTGTAGCACTTATCATTGACAGTTTGCCATAACAGAGCTTTATATATGCTTAATTTAATTTAATATTCTCTATGAGAAATTCTATGATGCATGTCCATCTCTTTATATCCCTATACACATGCAAACATAAAGATCTATATCTATGTTACTGTTGTACTCTGACATATGTTCATTGGCAAATATTTTAATTTATTCCAAAAAAACTTGTTGAGTGCCTGCTGCATGCAAGTCCTGCTAGGTGCTTTAGGCATATAAAGATGATTTAGACAAAAATCCTGCTCTTAAGGGACTCCCAAAATAATAGGGAACATAAGAAATATACACAAAGAACTCTGCTACAAGGTTGACAGTGATATATCCCTTAAGAGCTTTACAGATGAAATGCCAGGGGAATTCTTGAAATAATGAGGTTTTCTGTAGCAAGAAGGAGCAGGAAAAGCATCTTAGAAAATGTGGAACTTGAGCTGGTCCTTTACCAACTGGTATGATTGAACATGAGGGAAAAACATTTTAATTAGAGGAAATAAAATGAAAAAAGGCAAAGAGGATATTTATGAGTATGTATCTATGGTCCTACTATAAGCCTAATGATGCAGAAAGAAGTAGAGCAGAGAAGTGCCGCAGGGAATGACAAAAATGACAGTGTGGTGGGGTATCTCTCCTGGCTCCAGTATTATGAAGACAAGGAGTCTAGAGCCCTGACTTACTTGAACCTGACTTAAAGTCTTTCACTCTGTAATGACTGAATTGTCACCTGAGCTGGTACACCTCAACCGAAGAAGAGGAAGGATCCAGGGAAATTCAGACTCATCCTTGGTTGTAACATTATCTGGTATAATACGTATCTGGCACTTCTGATTTGACTAGCCCTGTCCAAATTCCAAGTTGTCATCATTAACACCAATATTTCTTTTCTTTTCTTTTCCTTTCTGAAGAGTGGTAGAGAGGGGGAAAGGGAGAGGGAGAGGAACAGAGACAATCTTAAACAGGCTCCATGCCCAGCATGGAACACAATGTGGGGCTCGATCTCACAATCCTGAGTTCATCACCTGAGCTGAAACCAAGAGTTGAATGCTTAACCAACTGAGCCACCCAGGTGCCCCAACACCAAAATTCTACCCAGACAAGCCTTTTGAGGTCAGGCTTAAATTACATGGCAAACAATGGAATAAATAAGCATAGCAGTTACTGAGTGCTTGCTACCAATGCCACTGGGTTCAGTGCTGGGTGTTTTAAGTAAAATATATAATGCACTCAATTAAAGCCTAGATTAGGGTTACAGCAGAGGAATGGGCTGGAGGTAAAATTGGTGAACTCCTTGGCCAATCAGATACTTGGTGTGGTAGCTAGTTTTCAAGCTGGCTCCTAGAGATTCTGGCCTCTTGATGGGATTAGAGCCCTTATAAGAAGAGACACCAGGGGGCTCTCTTTCTTTGTTTCTCTTCATGATATCAACAAGAAGAGGTCTTGTGTACCTTCAGAGACAGAATGCCACCTACAAGCCAAGAGAAGAGACTGCAGATGAAACATACCTTGTTGGCACCTTGATCTTGGACTTACTAGTCTCTGAAACTGAGTGAGAAATTTCTGCTGGTTAAACCACTCGGTCTATGGTATTTTGTTATGATGGCTTGTTAACTCCTAGAGTAATCAAAAAGAAGTTTAGGGACTGAAAGTACAAGAACTGAAATGCAAAATTCATTAGACAGATCCATCAACATATTTGAGCAGACAGAAATTTGTAGGCAGCAAATTTGAAGATGAGACAATTGAAAGTTTCCAGCCCAAGAAATCAAAAATAAAAAGAATGAAGAAATATGATCCCTAAAAGATTTATGGGAAATTGTAAAGTTAATCAATATATGCATTATGGGAGTCCCAGAAGGCAAAAATAGGGAAAAGAGAGACACACACAGAATATTTGAAGAAATAATGACCCAAATCCCTGAAGTTGTTGGGGATTTGGGCTATTATTTGGCCCAACACCAACAAATAAGTCAATCTATACTTATACTTCTAAGAAGTTCTAAGAATTCCAAGTAGAATAAACTCAAAGATGTCCACACTGAGACACTTTATAATCAAACTGTTGAAAATCAAAGACAAATAGAGAATCTCATTCATTGCTGGTGGGAATGTACATTAGTTCAGCTGCTGTGGAAAACGGTTTGGCAGTTCCTCTAAAAGTTAATCATAGAATTGTCATATGACTTACCAATAAAAGAATTGGAAACAGGTACCCAAATTCATGGACACACACATTCACAGCAGTACTACTGACATTAGCCAAAAGGTAGAAAGAGTTCAAATGCCTGTGAGTTGATGAATAGATAAACAAATCATGATATACACACAACCAAATCCACACACACACATATACACACGATGGAATACTATTTGGTCATAAAGAAGAATGAAATTACTGACACATGTTAAGACATGGATGAGCCTTGAAAACATTATGGTAAGGAAAACAAGCCAGCCACAAAAGATCACATATTGTATGATTCATTTTATATAAAATATCCAGAATAGATAAATCCATAGAGATAGAACATAGATTGGTGGTTGCCAGGGACAAGGAATGGAAAGAAATGAATTAATGTGTGAGGGTGTTACTTGGGAGTGATAATAATGTTTTAGAAGTAGATAGAGGTAGTAGTTGTACTACCTTGTGAATACACTGAACCGCTACTGAATTGCTCATTTTAAAATGGTTAATTTTATGTTATGTAAATTTCACTTCAATGAATTATTTTAAAAATAGACATAGACACATGAATCATATTCTTAGGAAGGTGTGAAATGATTACCTTGCTGTAGAAATTGATAAGAACTGTTAGTGACTGAAAACATATGGTAACTATAGTCTTCATTCCATCTCTGCTATAATCCACCAACATATGCTGTTTGGAAAACCATTCTGGTACAAACAGATCCAGACTTTGTCAGTGGAATATTACAGCAAATACAACACCATCAAGTAATCAATCTGGCCCCCTCTACTTATGAGTGTGCATTATAAACACTTTCTAGTTCAGACTTTTCCCATTCTGCAATAATGTACACAAATCATACATAATGCAAGCTATTATGTCATGCTTCTCAATTGCTCTCTTAGAAGTTTGGGTTTTTATTTTGTTAGGGCCTCTCTGGTACTCTGAACAGGTCAAACAAAGAAGAAGCAATTTAGATTTCTTCCAGAATTCACAGAGCTTTTTTCAAAGACAGGTGTGTTACATTACATGGAATTCTGATTACCGAATCTGAGATTTATATCCAAACCGAAATGACCTTTTGATACTTGTTTAAATCATACAAGGTCATTATAAATAAATGTAAGCTCCTATATGTTTCTGGTTCTATAATTTCACTGTGATATACAGATACTCCCAAAGACTTGATCCTTGCCTTCTAGGTCTTTCTCTATTAATGTGGGATAATAAAATACCAAATGTAAAATTTTTATAACTAACTCTATGCTTTTATCATAAAATAATCCTGTCTAACCAAAATTCATGGCTGTTATTTAAAAGATTTGAAGTCATGCCTCAATTGACCAATATAAAATCATATTTAATAGTAGACTAGTATTATGTCTTGGTAGGAAAATATATGATCTGAAAGTATTTTATGTGTGGATAAAAGAAAACAGTGGGAGAGTGATACTCTCCTTATTCCTGGTACAAGTTCTCTGTTATATTTTGAAGTTAAAACAATGACAAATCCATTAGGTAAGACAAGCAGCTAGCTCAAAAAAAACTCAAAGTCTTAAGAAGACCATGTGAAATATACATGAGCCCTCGCTCTCCTTAACAGAGTTTCATTATTTATTAATATGTAAATTATGTTTATCTTCATCCCATCCCCCATTGTCCCAAGTCTTTGTACTTTCAATTCCCATGGCTTCAAATACTGTTCTTCCCTCCCTCTGCTTATTATGGGCTTTGCTCAAGTGTTCCTGACTACCCTAGCTAAAATAACACCCTTTCATCATGCTCTGAAAAACACCATGTTTTTTCCTCCAGATACTTATCACTGGCACTATATTATAGAAGTATCAAAGTTTATCCTGTTCACTGATGAATCCTTATTACTTAGAATAGTACTTGCCACAAAACAAGTGCTCAGAAAATACTCACTGAGAGAGTTGATAAATTCTCAGAAACATTGTATTTTCTGTTCTTTTTGTTTTATAATGTAGGTATGCATTATACAGGCATATCACAATATACCTTTATAACATATGAATACTATGATACGACATACTATATATGTATACACACACACACACACACACACACCTATTGGAGGGATGAGTTCAAAACTCTTGACTGATGGTTTAAAGACCAGTGAACTAGAAGATAATCAGATCCAAATTTACTGATCCTTTCAGGGAGTGTAGACATCTGAGTATACACACACAAATCCATCAGTCTCCATCTGCAGTCATCCAGCTGAGAGCCATTTGGGGATAAAACAGGCTATTTCCTGGATGAATTCGTCACCAGCACTCTACCAGAATAGCTTGGAATATAGATGCTTCAATGACTAAAAGAACATTAAAGAAATGTGGCCATTCCATGACTCACAAAGTGTGAATGAATAGGTACGAAGAATAAATGCATTTAAACCTCAAGCCATTTCCTAGAACCAGCACTCACAGTAATGAGCCTGTTCTGATGTGGAAGAGCTTTGACCACGCTCACATCCAGGACCGTTCAGGAGAACGAGGGTGGCAGGTAACAGGATACTGGCATTTCCATGTTCTGTCAAGATAATGGCAGATTTATCATAGAGTCAGGATGCTTGGTCTTCAGTAGACTTCACTGATAGAATTCCTTTGTTAAGTTTTTGAAACTACTAAGTGTCCCTTCTCTCAGAAACTTCCTTACCACCTTACTCTTTCATAGCAGCAAGAAATGGAAATACAAATTACGTATTTGCATTGGTTACAAATACTAATTTTTACAAATTATGGTTGATGATTTGATATCATGAAACTTGTTTTAGTGATTTAAGAAAGCAATGTAGTTTCCTCTTCTCTTAAAAAGTAAGGATAAATTTAAAAAAACAAGAATTTGCTATTTATTTATGTACATATCACCTATAGTTTTTATAGACTGGCATAGATTTCTGAGTTTATCTTCAAATTTGCATGTTAGTCAATAAAAGGAAAAAGAGTTGCTCTTAATTGACACAACTGGAAACAGTTTCTAATCGAAGGTGTTGAGTGTCTTGGAGTCCTCACTTGAGACTGTGAGGCAAATTTCAGGAATAAAGACTTTGGGTTGCTCCCGGTTGGCTGAGGCTTAGCCTGAATCAACTACACTGTGCTTCTCATCGTCTCTCCTTAGGCCCACTGTCTACTGTGCCATATTTTGTAGCTTGATTATGCTTACTATCTAGTTCAAATATACAATCAAATATGTAAAATCTTCTCTCCAAGTGTATACCTTTATTCTGAAAGCCAATTCTTTACCCATTCGCTATACGGATGTGAACAACAAAATCACAAACTGTATCTGATTTAACATTTTCTAAAAGCACTAAGTGATAATAGGAAATAAAACCCCTACTTTATGTGATTTATCTGAATAAAGGGTAACCTGAAGTTACCTTTAAAGCCAAAGGTGAACAGTTACGCATCTCTTGAGATATCTAGAAATTAGGTATCTAGAATAGCAAGGAAAATATTTTTCAAAGAAATGTTGTTTATCTCAACTAAATGTTTCAGACATTCTACTTTCACAATTAGTACATATTCTAAGTTGATTTAATTTCTAAATAGAACACAATCATGAGACATTTTAATGTCTTACACAATCCAGTATGGAAGGATACTGAAATTTATAAATGAAAAGTAGTATCTCACCATATAGCTCTTCTGTCCCTATTGGAATATGATTCTTTGAAAAGCATGCTTCGATTTTGTTATTTTATGCTATTCCACCATAAACTGAAGGCGACTGAAGACTTTTCTGGCAGCCTGCAGTCCTCATTTCCCTGTTTCCCACTCCCTGTGATTTGACTGAGCTCCATCACAACAACTGGCAAAAGGCTTCTAGAAGAAAAAACTCAACTTCAAGCATCCAGTGGAAATTAATAGAGTCATCCCCACTTAGGGCTGATTTAATATTTCCTTAGGCCCTTGCAAAAAAAAAAAAAAAAGTGAATTCCTAGGTTCTGCCCACAGAATTTTTGGAATGGAGCCTGGGAGTACGCATTTGTAAGAAGCCCACAAAGCTGTTTAAAGGCTTTTTAGGGCTTCAGGGGGCATGAACCCAAACCAACCAGAAAATATAAAGCATCTTGTTGTAAAGGCAATTTTGTTTAAAGACTTGGAGGAAAAGACCTTATTATTTTATGTAAAAGGAAGCACAGATATTTTATGGCACAGGGTACAAGTGTAGCATACATTTTAAAGAGAAAACGAGAGGGTTTAAGCTCATGTTAGACCACCTTAGCTACACAGGACTGACAGGAACTTGTTCTGCCTTCTTTTACTTGCAGGGTAAGCTTAGCGGATGTATTTGCCAACGGGGTCTGCTGGTCGTTGCTGAGCTGTATGTGCTGTCCTGTTAACCCGAGAGACTTCCACTGGCTGGTGACCACCCAGTCACGGCGCATGGGGAAGGAAGAAGTAGAGGAGGAAGGTTACACTACAGACCCTACCGATAGGAAAACTAGCCGGATCCCAGGCACTGTGTCTTCCCTTTGACTTTTGTAATTTTATTTAAGCCTTATACTCTTTGAAGGTAATGTTCCTCCCATTCAGTGTAACTACACTGAACCTCATGCTACATTAACTTGTCCACGGTCACATGGTTATAAGATATCCGATCCAAAATTCAAACTCAGACCCGGATCACACAGGGGCTGTGGAGCTTTGGAGACGCTAATTAATGGTGACGGCAACAACGAGCAAAATAATAGCTGAACTTTGTTGAAAACTTCATTCGTTTCACAGATATTTATTTAGTGGGTAACGTGTGCTGGCTACTTGTCTGAGAATTTTCCACGTCCTAACCCGCAGAATCAGCACGAATGCTCTCTAAACAGGACTGCGGGCATCCGCATCTTAAAGATGTGGAAACAGAGACAAGAATTCAAGAAACATGTCTGAGGTCAGAAAGCTGTTGTCATCGCTGCAACTGCCTCTCTTGGGGGACATCTCCTCAAGTGCGCCCCCTCTGGAGATGAGTGTCTCAGGTACTTTCCCTGGAAGTATCCTTACTCAACAATACAATGTACCATCTTTTCACCCCGAGTAAGAGACACTGGAGATCCTTCTCCAGGCTGACATGGTTCTCATGCTCTGTTCCTCAAAGCCTCTCCCAGATCATTGAAACAGGAGGGGCAGGAGGGAGCAGAGGAGGAGGAGGAGGAGGAGGGATGGATGCTTGGCTTCAAGACAGAAGTGCATACTGAATTACTTTGATTTTGAACTAAACTATTGGTTTTTTTTTTTTAAATCAAATTTTACTGTTTTATTTTAGAACCAGACCCTATGGGCATGGAATTCACCCTCATCTGTCAAAATCTGATTATTTAAAGAAACACTGTTTTTAAAGTTTCTCAAAATTTCTTACAGAAACGACTGGTTATTTCAGTTCCTCTGTGCAAGTTGGCATTTTGAACTCTTAGTGTAAATTCTGAAACAAACTTTGAGTTCCTTTAAAATGCAAGAACTTAAAGAACTGAAGAAGAAAGTTTGCCAAAATATATTCTGAAAATTGTTAAGCAAAATACCGGGAACATTCAAAACATTTTTTAAACATTGCCAATTTGGCCCTGTTTCCATTTTTTATGTACATTTTCTTATCTAATTTAATAAGATGTGAATTAATGAAAAAAACAAAAAATTGCACAATATCATCAAATTAATAACAGTCCCCCAAACTGTATTTTCTCTGCCAAGAAACACTGCCAATTGAGTCCTTGTAATGCATCCAACTGCATTTTCAGTTGTAATCCATTATAGTGTTTATCTTTTTCATTTTCTTTGAATGTGTCAGAAGAACAACTAGAAGATACCCAGACCTAGTTTTATTAAAAAGTAGTTACAGTTCAGGGCCCTGGGTGGCTCAGTCAGTTGGGCATCTGACTCTTGGTTTTGGCTCAGTTCATGATCTCAGGCCCATACTGGGTGCAGAGTCTGCTTAAGATTCTCTCTCTGCCCCCTCCCTACCCAATCTCTCTCTCTAAAAGAAAGACAAAAACAAAAACAAACAACAACAACCAACCAACCAACCAAAAAAAAAAAACAAAAAACAAAAACCAGTTACAGTTAAATTGGCTCATAGCTTATTTTGGTGAGGCTGGTTACCTTTTAGAAGGCTATCTGGTGACTATTCATCAGTGAGACCAAAACTGTATGAAAGTATAATAATAATATGTTCCTCAAGAGTGACTGGGAGGGGAACCAGATCTATGATGAAGGTGCTTTAGTTGCTAACTTGGAAAAAGATCATTTCAGTAAAGCTCTTCAAGGTCCTGGTTTAAGCTACACTGAAGAACTTAAGAGAAAGCATTTCACTTTAAATGGACAAGCAAGGGTATCCAGCTGGTACAGGTATTTCCCTCTCTTAGCGAATATTTTATAAGGACTGACCTGTCAGACAATCTTCTAGGTCACAGCAGAGTACAAATGTCAAGGTCTTTATAGGGGGAGACAGACAATCACCAGGCAAAAAGTGAATGAAGATAGACTCTTAAAGAGTGTCAGGAGCTGATCAAAACAAGGTAATATGATTGGAAGTGTCTGCAGATTAGGTTTCAAGGGAGGGTGGGGTTCTTAGCTCAAAGGCTCTGTGTCAAGGAGCCTTTGTGTACATTTTCTTATCTAATTTAATAAGATAAATTAATCTTAGCTTAGGGGTTCTTAGCTCAAAGGCTCTGTGTCAAGGAGGAACCACCCACGCAAAAGATTGGGGAGAGATGATATCTTCAGATTCATACTCAGGCAACAGGGGTCTGGGAAAGAGTTAGAAAACCAATGCAGCATTAACTGCATTAACTAACTAACTAACTAACAAGTTAGAAAACTAATGCAGCATTATTAATCACCTTTGGACCCACATTAAATCAGAGAATTATTTTTCATTGATTAATAGACCTATAATAGAAAATACAAATGAAATTCATGTTGAGCATCCTTGACCCTCTCAGTCTGTACAACAGAGCTCTTGTCCATGATTTTTGTTGTGAATCTCCTCTGGGCTTTACTGTAACTATTGGTTTTCTTTCCTTTCTCACTAAATGGGAAACGACTCTGTGGGGAAAAAAGGTCATGTCTTTTTATTGTTCTTACCTCCAATGTTGAGGACTTAGAAACACAAAATGAATGGTTGCTGAATGACTTAATGACTACCTTGATAATGAAAAGAAACAGTGTTTTTCTCAATTTACTAGTAAAATCACTGAGGTCCTGTGCAATTCATCTACGTGGGTTTTGCTGCCCTATCTCTAAAATGGGTTATATCACTGACATTTCTTCTTTGTCTAAAACTTACAGAATAGGATATCAGTCCTGAGGATCTTAAAAAGAGGGGGCAACTTTATTTTTACATTTTATCCAAGAATATAGCAAGAAATTCCCAAAAGACTAGATTTTGGAAAATGTAATTTACAAGGAGAAAGGGGGAAAAGAAATTCAGGGATCTCACAACTTCTGTACAAAGGCAATGAGCATCAGCACCACTGATGAAAAAATCTGAAAGCAGTGCTGCCTGGGAGATGGAATCCAAACTGAAGTTAAACTCATTTAGTGCATAATTTCCTACTTTAATAATCAGACTTATTTTTATATTTTAGTAAGGACTTTTGAAGTTACTTAACAGATGGCGACATGGAACAGACTTAATGAATTATTGCTGAACAGATTAGAGCCACATGGATGTGAACCGTGCATACATTAGCAGAAAAATGAGAAGCAGGACACATTTATAAATATCTCCATGGATCCACACAGGTCAGACAGTGTTACCCAATTCACTGAGGAATTATTGAACAATTAAAGGGAACCCTTATTACAGTAAAAGCCATCTGTTATCCACCCAAACACGGCCCCAGCTGTAGGCAAAACCTCTTCTATATTTATGCACTGAAGCTTGGGCGAATTTAAAAGATCAGGTTCGGAGTCAAGAAACATATATTTATAAACACACACGCACATACACACACACACATAGACATATATTTATTTTTTCCACTGAAAGAAACTGAAGCTTACAGTAAATTACAAAAAGAGTATAGAGATTTCTACTATACTATTTGCCCAGGTTTTCCTAATGATAATGACGTATGTAACTCTATCCCAATCCTCAAAACCGGATAATTCACTTTGGAATAATATTCTCAAATAAATATAAAGTTTATTTACACCTATCAAGTTTTCTTTTCTTTTTTCTTTTTTTTTTCTCCCCACCCCAATCCCACACTGCATTTTGTTATTGGCTGTTTGTACTCTCTTTCTACCCAGGAGAGTTCTTTCTTCCTTTATCTTTCATGATCTTGACACTCCGGAGGAGTACTGGTCACTGTATTGTAGTCTGTCTCTCATTTGGGCTTAGCCTGCTCTTTTCTCAGGCTGAAAGTGAGGTTTGGAAAGATTACCGCAGAAGTGATCTTTTGCCCCAGTTTCAGGCTCCTCCTGTATGTTCCCTGTCCTGCCTGAGAATCAGGCATTTCTCAACAAAACCCTGGTTCTTGTTCTTAGAGAATGGCATCTAGAAAAAGACCACTGCTAAGAACTGGAAATGTAGAAATTTACGCTGAAAAGCAACATATTTACCCAAATGCTGTAAAACGATTTTTTCTCAAATTAGATTCTGTGCTTTCAGTTAATATTAGATCAGTTAAATAGCAGTGAGTATACTATTAGCTTGTCTTTGCAATTTTTACATCTAGATAAATCTATAATGGAAGTCTCAGCCTGAGCCCGAGAGATTTAGGCATACAGGTCATGTCGGGCAAAGTAACCTGAGCCTCAGCCTCACAGGAAACCTAATTTTATTGGGACTGAAAAGATGTGAAGGGAATATTACTTACTTACACACCACAGGAGTGCAGATGGAACAAGGCACGCCTGGGTGAGTGTATGCGCTCCGCCTGCCTCTGTGTTGGGGGGGCAGGGTGGGGGCCAGAGACTGTGAATCTCCTATGACAGACAGGAGGCAAAATTATTTCAGCCTAATTTAAAAACATTTCAGTTATTGAAGGGAAATGATAATTCTCATTCTAGAATAGAAACCGTAACGTGAATGCTTTCCCGTCAAGTTCCTTGCAAGGGAAAGGAGAACTACAAGTTTTTAAAAATAAATTGTTCTCTAAATTAGTGCATTTTTTCACTCTCAAAGTGCCAGGCAGACTCAGTTGGGCCCCAGGGCTCAGAGGACGATGGTGGAGGAGGATGCCTATAGCAGGAAAAAGGTGTTGCGTCATAGTTCACATAAGATACCACCCCCTGAAAAACTCCCCCCAGAATGTCTGCAGGAACCGGAGTTCCTGCTTGGACAGAATGGAGTGGGGAGGTCCCCAAATCTGGACATAAACACCAACTGCATCCACCGTTACCCACTGGCTGGCAAGGTTTGGGGATCTGAGCATTGCACTATTACAGGCTATCACTCTAAGTGATTAGAAATACCAATTACCCAAAGTTCCTGCTCTGATCATTATTCATGCTGCAGCCCTGCCTTGGATCTCTACTTAGTTAGAAAGTCGGCACTAAAATTGATCTAGAAAATTCCAGTCCCAGATAAAGACATGATAGGAATATATTCCTTGCATTTACAGCCTTGGGCCCAAATTTTAATCAGATGTGCTTGTAGTTTCACTGAACAAGGTGAGTTATTTACCCTGTTGCTTTAATTAAGTTCATTTGGACAATTGGAATGATTCATATTAATATCTGTATTATTTATAAATGACAGGAAATGAACATACAAGTGTACTTTCTTGACTTTTTACCATATTCAAAGTATCCGTACTCAGTTATGATGAAAAATAGAACAGTATTATTTTCATCTTAACTTTAAACTGTAGGCTAAAATTTCATGCTATTTGAACATTTTAACAGTTGCCACTTCCTCATTAACACGTCATGGAATAAAATAGAAAAATATTGCATCTAAATGTCAATGAGAAACAATTCAGTTGACTAAATAAATAGCTTATTAAAGTGTCTAATATTCATTGTTGGTTTACCCTCCACAGGCAGTTTTAAAATGTATCACCTAAAATATGGTCTTAGCAAAAGGAACAGATTAACTGTTCGAGTGTTTAGTTCAGTAAGTCCCCCAAAGCCAGATGGATAAATATTCAGAGCAGTCAAAATTCAGGTGCAGGTTAAAAACCTTAATTCACATTATGTAACAAATCTTTCTTACATATTCTTAAATCTTTAAGGTAAAACTATTACAAAACAGGATGCCAACATTCAAGGTGTGGGATTTCCCTGAATTCTCCTTTTTATTTTTATTTATTTATTTGTTTATTTTTTTATTTTTAAAGATTGTATTTATTTACGAGAGAGAGAGAGAGAGAGAGAGAGAGAGAGAGCACAGGGGGAGAGGGAGAAGCAGACACTTGCTGAGCAGGGAGCCCAACGTGGGGCTCAATCCCAGGACCCAAAGATCACGACCTGAGCTGAAGGCAGACGCTTCACTGACTGAGCCACCCAGGTGCCCCTCTTCTCCTTTCAAATACAGGTTGTAAACTATTTTTTCCTGGTATACAGACTACCTATAAAATTTAACACAGGCTGGATTGAATCCCACATCCTGATCCCTAAACTCACTTTGGCGATTCTTGGACTTGCCCTGCAGTCCTAGCCTGTGTGACAGTCATCCACGTGTTCGGTCATTTGTTTACTCACTAATTTAAAACCAAGGACCACTGAGCACTGTGATGTGAAGAATTAAAAAGTGAAAAGGTAAAAACCACACAAGGTAATGCTTCCCATAGAGTAAGAAATGTAAACAAATGTGAAAATTATGGGAATTTGACACAAGTAGTAACATGAGCTAGTGCCCTCCAAACATTGGCCCCCCAAAGTGCTATCAAGGCAGACAGCCACACTACCACTCTGGATTCACCTTTGGTATTACCTACTGCG
>CM053605.1:163740504-163781426 GCA_028646535.1 Procyon lotor
ATTAAAAAGTGAAAAGGTAAAAACCACACAAGGTAATGCTTCCCATAGAGTAAGAAATGTAAACAAATGTGAAAATTATGGGAATTTGACACAAGTAGTAACATGAGCTAGTGCCCTCCAAACATTGGCCCCCCAAAGTGCTATCAAGGCAGACAGCCACACTACCACTCTGGATTCACCTTTGGTATTACCTACTGCGTGGATGTGGCAGGCTCCCTTATCCCCTGGCCTGCATTTGTCCCCACCAAAGGCGAGAACATGATATGGGATTGCATTTCTATTAATTTACCATTATATGCACACTCATCTTATATAATTACCTCCTAATGGAATTATTTCCTTCAAGTTATGTTATGGCATTATTGTTCTTTTGTTCCTTCCTGAACTTCTTCTGACCACGGTTCTTAAATACTCCACACTAGTTATTCTCACTACTTTGCTCCATTGAAAGGAGCAAAAGTCATATAAGAACGACGAGAGAAACCCTGAGCCTTGCATCCTCCCAGCAGTAGTAGCTTCTAAGCAATCAGCACTATGGCCGAGATCAACCAGAAAAGTTAGGAGGAAAATATATTCCATTTATATGATCAGAGGGTTACCACAGATTTGGGGATTTGGGGATTTGAGGGCCCCCAAATCATAGAAATATGAGTGGCAGAGAGGTGGACCCTGTATTTAAAATAGCTTCTTCCTTGTCCATTTGTGCCTTGAAGCGTTTGCTGAATTATAAACTGTGGCCAAGAAAGCACAACAGAGAACAATCAACCAAAATGGCGCCACGATCCAGGTCTGGGCAACAGGCTGTAGACTGCCTCCTTCTCACCTAGAACCTCAAGTGATCTTTTTCTTAATGACCCGAACTTAC
Organism: Procyon lotor; assembly: GCA_028646535.1. NCBI lineage: Eukaryota > Metazoa > Chordata > Mammalia > Carnivora > Procyonidae > Procyon > Procyon lotor. The sequence continues at coordinate 163,741,370 of CM053605.1, forward strand.
ATAACATACTCCATATCCTTGACAACACTCAAGATTTTCCATTTTTTCTTATTGTTGTTCCTCGTTTTGTTACAGATACCCTTGTGGGTATGAAGTGGAATTTCAAGTGGAATTTCTCATCTCCCTAAGTACTGACAAAGGGGGATTTTTTTTTTTTTCATACTCTTGCAGACCATCTGTAAATCTTCTTTGAACAACTGTCTTTCCGAGTCCTTTGACAATTTCTGTTTGTCGTTTTGCTGTTGAGTTGTGAGAGTTCTTTGTATTCTGAATATTGAATGATTATCATGAAATTAAAACAGAAATAGCTTGATAAGTTCAAGTGACCCAAGGCAAGAGAGAAAATTTACCAAACCGCACATGAATGTTTTATGCACTTTTTTTAGGTATATGATATTTCAACTAAAAATATATAAGTGACAAATAAAACCATTAGGATGCCTGTGCCACAAGTGGATTACCTTGATTTCCTCTTTCTCCCTATTTGAGACGCTTGTTATCAGAGATCTAGAATCAACATAGTCTGGCCTGTTTCAGTCTAGATTCTCAAGTTCCTCAAAGAGGTGATACCGCTGGACTCAAAATCATTTCCTATCTCCGTTATTACAAGCTCCGAAGTAATGAAATTTCCTTTTCCAACATGGCCTTTTGCTACACAGTTACACAACACATCACCACACTAATCCTTTCTTGATGTTCCAGACTCATGAAGGATTAGCTGTTCTCTTCAATAAACATTTTCCCTTGTGAACGACTGAATTTCAAAAAAGGCAACTCCAAAGTAAAACAGATACTGTCTTTTAAAAGACTGAGATTTTTTTTTTTTCTTTCTGGGAGATCTTCAGATAGTTAAGTTGTCTAAATACTAATGTATCTTAAGTAACTATCTCTTAATTTACTTCCTTATTTTATTTTTCACTGTCAGGATCCTTTCAAAAAATAAGTCAAAACACAGCCTGTTCCTTTAGGTTAAGCTTCTTATTCAAGATTTACAAATAATTTAGATATATCCACAGTTTCTTAGAGTCAGATCATTTTTTTTTAACCATGTCATCTTATCCTATGTGATTCAAGTGAGATAGAGATAGCAATTGTAACTTTAAAAATCAAATTTGCTGGGCGCCCAGGTGGCTCAGTTGGTGAAGTATCTGCCTTTGGCTCAGGTCATGCTCTCTGGGTCCTGGGATCAAGTTCTGCCTCAGGCTCCCTGCTCAGTGGAAAAGGCTGCTTCTCTCTCTCTCTCCCTCTCTCTGTCAAATAAATAAATAAAATCTTAAAAAAAAATCAAATTTGGTTACAGCGACGTCTTTAATAATGCAGATATTACACAGAAGGGGGTGTCACCCTTCTCTAGCTGGATGTGTTGTTATTCATATCTGGCTTCCTTTATATGCTTTGACTAGGACAACTGGCTCCTCAACACTGAATTTGAGGTACTAATGAACGTTAAGATAGGAAGTTTGGAAATAAAAAATTGAAATTTAGGCCAAAAATAGAAAAATATATTTTTACATTTGGGAGTCATAAATACAGATGGAGCAGTGAAAAGACATGCATTTGCTGATTCTGTGCGGAGAGCAGAGTAATTGCAGTGCCAAAAATTTGCACTGCACTTTAAGGAACTTTGAGTGTTCAGAGTGTTGGATACATGTCACCTGACAGTGACAACAAACCACAGAATTAATAAAAAAAATATGAAAATGCCCATTTTATAGTGGAAGAAACTTCAGCTTGAGAGATTTAATGGCATCCACTATAAAGGCTTAAAATGTGGATCCAAGACTGGAATTCTTATTTTCTCATTCTTGGTCTACTGCTCCTTAAGAACCTTGAATAATAATTACACTTAGAAGCAGGGGGAAAATCCAATTAAAGAAGACAGAGTGAAGCAGGAAAGGAGATCCATAACATGCTAGTAAGCCAAGGGGACCCAGTGTCAACGAGATGGCAGTGATCAGAATGTCAATTGCCAGAGTGAGGTCAGGACTTTGTCAACTTTGTAGCCCTATGCAAATGTCATCTCATATTTATTGTTATTATTCCGTGAACATACTAAACACCATTAGGTAATTAGGAGCACAGGCTAACTCCTGGAAAATAAATGCAGAAGTCTTCCAAGGTCTTATTGGAGGTCCTTTTCTGAATACAAAATGATAAGAACCCAGATGAAGTCCTTCAGCATGCACGGTGACAATAAGCTATTAAAGGAATGTGACCAGTGGTTTTCAAACTAACTGTTGGTTGAAAAAAAAAAATCAATCCTCTGATTCAACCCGATGCCCACTCCTCCAAGCCATAGCCCTATGTTCACCAATTGGGTGGTCATAAGTCAGCCAACCATACTATCTCTTATAGCCCGGTTAAAAATACTTGTTGTATCTCCACAATGTGTCCAGAATATTGCTGAGGGACCAAATATGCTTTAAAAAAGCATGTTTTTTCTTTACTGTCTTTAGGTTAGTTATATTAAGAAAAGCAAATCATAAATTATAAAAATCTCAAATTTCCTATTCCTTATCTAGGCAGAATTTTAGAGTATAAATTGTTTGGGTATAAAAATGAAATTAAAAAGCTGGTTGCCTATAGGTTAGTGAGATTTTTAAAACAAATAGCAACATTTATCCTTCACTTATTTATCCAAATGTTAATTTTATTTATTCCAGATTAAATTTAAAAATTTCAAAGTTTTTAAAGTTATTCCCTTCTAATGCTTTAGATGTTGTCATGAAAAGACAGAAATTGTATCCATGAAAAATTGCAACTCGGCCACAGAGAAGTTGGTAGAAAGGATCCTGGATCCTTGCAGGCATCACTGAGTTGCCAACCAACTCATATTTTCTCCCTGGATACTAAACAGCAATGAAAAAGAATGAAACACTCATACAAGGAACTACATGGATGAATCTTACATCCTTTACATTGAGCTCAAGAAGCCAGCTACAAAAGAAATATATACTGCATATTTTCTTACATCTGAAATTCTAGAAGAAGTCAAAAGGAATAAAATGTGAGAAACATAAAAAGAATGGTTGCCTCAGGAGGCTGGGGACTGACTGGGGAATAATAAGAGGGAAACATTTTAGAAGAGAAAACGTTCAACGCTGTGAAAAAGTGTAGATGACACTGGTACATCCATTTGTCAAAACTGCAAGGCTGAGATGTCTTCATTTTTTGATGTCAACATCAAAAAAAAGCATTTTGATGTTTGTAATTTTTACCTTAAAAACAGTAAAAAATGGTAACAAGTTAAGCCAGCAGGGGGTGTGGGAAGTGTGAAATAAGAATGGCAAAATGTTAATAACTGTTGAAGTTGGGTGATGTGTGTAGGGAGACACATTATTCTTATTCCTTCGATTATGTTTAAGGTTTTCCAAAATTACAAGTTAAAGAAATTTAAAAATGATTAAATATTAAATCATTAAAAATTAAATAAAATTTAAAAAGTAAAGACCATGAGTAAAATATTACTTAAAGTAATTATTCAGTATATTCAGAAAAGTTTTTTTTTTCTTTTTTTCTTATTAACTTCCTTGAAAATAAAGAGAAATCATTAGACAGGCCAAAAATAAAAAACAAACCAAAAAACTCATAGTGAGACCTCTCACACTGACAGAAGATCGATATTGGGATGCGGTTATAGAAATGAATCACAAAGGTGTTCCCCCTTCCCATCTGTTGCAGATATACCATATAGCAACAGTAGTGTTTATGTGTGAATAATTGATCGATTATTAATTTATATTATATTAATATAAATACTTATATTTATGTTTATAAATATAATATATAAAATTATATAAATATAATATAAATATATACTTATATATTTATTAATAGAAATTAATAATTGATCAATTATTCACACATAGCATTTGGTTTTGCTATCCATAGGTAGATTATTCACACCGTAGCAATGGTTTTGCTATCAGTTAGGATCAAAAATGATTTAGTATCAAGGATGAAATCTGGCATTTCAATGATTTGTAAATAGTGTTGAGTGGATTATCATTTATCAGTTTGGGGGCTCAGGGAAAAAGCTCTGATCATGATCTGCCAATAAGTAACCACCACCACCACCACTACGCCAACAAAAATGAGTGACTGTCTTATCTTCAACCAAGAACGGATTGGAAATACCACTTTACCTGATAGTTTTACCATGAGGACTAAGAGCAACTTCTATTTAAAGAACACCGTGTCTTTGCAATATTCAACCTCAGCTGAAACTCTGACTTGACACTTTTTCTTAATAACATAAGATTTTGTTCATTTGTATGTCTATTTCCTTCTAAAGCATATACGCCCGCTGCTGTTAGCAAAGCTAGGCTACATCTGGGCTCTTGGTCACTTTCATTGTCAGTGTGAATGCCGGTGATGTGCTGACCCCACAGACGAGTGTTCTCAGCTTCTGCCGCCTCTAGAATCCTCCCTGGAAGCTTAGGAATGCCAGTGCCCAGGCTGCACACCATCAGACCAGACCCTCTGGGGGGTGGGCCCCCAGGAGTGGGAAAGAGCCCTGGATCATATCAATATGCAGCCGAGTTGAGAACCAGTAGCTCGGAGCATCTGTCCTGCTTTGTCCCCACTTTCCACCCCCAATCAGAAAGAATGCTTTGTTTCCTATTGTTTGCCATGACAACAGAAATGATTACCTACCTTAAGAAAATGCATTGTTTCTGGGGACCGGGATGGGGGGCTGGAGCCAGGACGTGGAAAGTTGCGGTTGATTGATTCAGTTCGGGCATGAAACTCAGTTTGGCAACCCTGAACTGGGGAGAATAAATTCACTTCAAGGGAGGATCCTTTTTCCTGATTAGTTTGATTCGTTTGGATTTTATTTATTTATTTATTTGTTTGTTTATTTATTTATTTATTTATTTATTTAGATTTTATTTATTTAAATTTTATTTATTTTTTTCAGTGTTACAAGATTTATTGTTTTGCACTACACCCAGTGCTCCATGCAGTACGTGCCCTCCTCAATACCCACCACCAGGCTCGCCTGGTGGATTTATTTATTTAATAAATAATATTTAATAAATAAATAAATTTATTTATTTAATCGTTTGGATTATATTTACATGATTTTTTTTTTTAAGAAAAAGCTTTTGGAGCTATGATGGCAGACATTCAACCTGAGGACAGAAAATAAGCAGGTGGATGGCTTCGGTCTCAGACCCCCACTGTCCTTCCTCATTCTCCGCAGCACCATGGAGAGTCCCTTCACCCTGGACTCGCGGGGAGAATTAGGTACTCTTTTACCACAGACAGAACGGCTTTGTATCTAATGGCCAAAAAGAAATCTTCCTTCGCCTTATGATATTTTCAGTGGACATATAAACTTGCTGTGATTAATGATTGTGGGCGATTAATTACTCTGAAGTGATATATTACGGTGTAACCTATGATGAAATTTGTAACTATCACTAATGATACCGTGATTGTCTTCTGAGGCACAGTCGGTATTATGAAATATGGTATCTTACACCCTTGGTGTGCCACTGATGTGGGGGGATAGTAGATTTGGGAATTGTGCTGCTTAATGCCATTGTTTTTCGACAGGATATCTTGCCCAGGAAAGCACTGGATTTGTGTGTCCCGTTTCCTCTGTTTTTTTTTTTTCCCTCCACCTTGTGTCTGTGCTCTCCTTTCCTCTCTTTCTTCAAGGGCTGTAACAGCCAGAACCACAATCGTAAAAAGGAACTGAGAAATATTTGTAACCATTTGATATGTTACCACCAATTTCCCATGAATCATAAATAAATCAAAAAATTATTGGGTGCAGGACATGAAATGATGATTTGGAACAAAGGAAATACAAGCACCCACTCATTTGATGACTGAGAAAAATAATTCAACATCGATTGCTTTCAAATTGAAGGCAAGAGTTCTCCTTTTTTCCAAAAGAAAGTTACAAAAATAAATAAACAAATCCTACCACAGTTTTGGGGAAACCAGCCCTCTCAGACACCATGAGTGAACATCAATGGGATATTCTTTGGGAAAGGGATTTGCAATATGTAATAGGGAATTTTTAAGGCTCATACCTTTGATCTACTAGCTCTACTTTTGGAAGTCTCTGCTAAAAAACAAACAAAACAAAATAAAAAACAAAAAAACAATTCCAAATCTGAAAAATATTTTAACTCACAGATTTATTGCAAAATGTTTTACATTAGCAAAAAAGTGGGGTTCTAGAGAAGAGATAGCCCCATAAACTGTTTTCCTCAAGTCAATCCCCAAAGATCTCCATGCATTCCTTCCTCTCCCTTTCTGAGCCGCCAGCCTCTTCGGGCTTGAATCCCGCCTTACCTGTCCATTTTTTAATTCCCATATTTTTGAGGTGGGAAACCGGATTGACTTCTAATTGACTTCTAAAGCCATTTAGGCTACAGATCAAATATGTCTCGTCTGCTTGCATATCTATCTTTTACAACCGCATCGTTCTCGCAGAAAATCACTTGACTCTCCTTTTGGCTAACCAAGGAGTTCATTGTGGTGAGTCATCATCTCATTCATTTTTGTCTCTGCCTAAATCTTAACAGTTTCAGCAAAATGTTAATGAGTGAATGAACAATACAAGCAGGAGCAAACAGAGCTCTTTGTCCCGGAGAAATGCTCTCTCTGTTTACACAGAAGGTTAAGAACCACAGACTGGGGCAAAGTGGTCCCCAGGGGGACGGTTTTCCTCACACATCCATTGGCTTCCAGAGTTCTCGACCACTTCAGTTATGCCCAGAAATACTCATGCTTCTAAACGCCAAAGAGCAAGATCGCTTTCACTGCACGTTTCTCAAAGCTCCGGGAGAAATCCTGAGGCAAAGAAGACTTGGACGTTGTTAAGAGAAGGCAGAGTTTATTTGAATCAGGAAAGCCTGAGCTGACTTGCAATGAACCAGCATCACCCTGATAAGAGCCCAGCGCCTATGTCCATAGTAAGAACAGCAGCAGGGACATCAAGCTGGACTGAACCTGTCCGGTTAGGGGGCAATGTCCCTGTCGCTTAGCATGCAGGCTGGTGGTTGGCACGAAGAATGAGTCCACTTGCCCACTCCTAGTTCTGGGTCTCCGTGAACATGCCCTTGGCCAAGGCACTGGCTCGAACACAGTCCGAACATACAGCATATTCCTCTTAAGAAACACACTGCTTACATAAGGGATGAGGGTACCGTGGGGCTCGCATTTCAGCCTCATGTTTGTTGTGGTGAAGTGGTTTTCTCATACGATTTTATTCATTCTCGGAGTTTTACAGTAGAGAGCATCTTAAGTGAGCATGAAGGCCGTTTTATTTACTTTAAAAGCAGAGTACCCCGAGAGATTACCTCCAACATCCCCGATGCAATCCCACCGCACAGCCGGCAGCAACCAGCCAGTGGGGCTGCACGCGCAGGGCTAGGTGGCTTTTGTGTTTTTGTGTGTTTTGTGTTGGTTTGGTTTCGCTTTTAGTGTCTTTTTTTTTTTAAAGATTTTATTTACGTATTTGACAGAGAAAGAGAGAGTGCGCCCAAGCAGGGGGAGCAGCAGAGGGAGAGAGAGAAGCAGACGCCCTGATGAGCAGGGAGCCTGGGGCTCAATCCCAGGATCCTGGGGTCGTAACCTGAGCCGAAGGTAGATGATTAACCCACTGAGCCACCCAGGTGCCCCTGCTTTTAATGTCTTCATGCTTCAGGTAGCAGGATGCGATTTCTTCTATAATATTGACAAAAGAACCAAAACGGATTTTCTTTTCTTCTATCAAAGTATCACCATGAATTTCACTTCATCAAATATAAAGGAAAAAGGTAGCTCTCCTGACAGGAAAAATCACACAGAAGTAACAATAGCAAAAGAGCCCCGATTTTCTTTTTATGTGAAATATCCACAACACTCTCCCCCATCATAAGACACAATGGATAAAACAACACAAATGGATAAAATAACACAAAGGATCAAGAAAAAGGTTTCAATCTGATAAGGAAACGACTCGGAGCCAGCCAAATATCCTGAATGACGTTATAACACATTTTTTTTCTACCAAATGAGATCGCTCTTTAGCTGTTCTCATCTCTACTCTCTGTACTGTTTGTATTATTTTTGCTTGAAGGTACTTCATCTACGATCTAAATGAAAAAAGGAGCCGTACAAGAGGCTTCGCACAGACCGAGAATTCCTGTTACCTCCCAGCCTGTTCCTGTAAAAGATAAACATGTTTACCATCCAAGTTTAAGCTGTGATTGCAACTCGATGTCAATTTCCAAAGAACCCTCCGGAAAGTGAAATGGTTGATGTTGCTCCTTTAATCTGAAAACTGTCAGATCTTAAAATACATCTCTCAGAACATATAAACTTTCTAATTAATAAAACATCTACTTAGTTGGCATTCCTTGGGTTTACTGGCTTCGAAGGGAACTCTACAGCACATTTGTCAAAAAAGTGTTTTCTTAAGACTGAACTCGATGTTATCACTCATTAAATAACATGATGCTCTTTGAGAAAATTCACCATAATTCAGTTTCCCAAAGTGATCCATTAAAAAAAAAGAAATTCAGTGGCAGACTTCCAATTTTAAGGTGGCAACATTCGGGCATTTCTAAAAGAGCTTTCTGTACTTAGACATCATTAAAATAAAATTAAGGAAAATAAGAGCAGAAAAATAAATTTCAGCTTCTAGGAAACTCAGAGAGACCGAAAACCACAATGGCAATCCATAAAAGACAAAATGCAGAAGTGACAAGTGACCTAGCAGAGGAAGAAGACTCTGGTGCCCACTGGCCCTCGGGCATGTGTGCCGAAAACTCTGGATTGAGTCCAAGGTCCCCCCTCCCCAGTGAGAGATGATCCAGTCAGCTTGTTAAGGGTCTCACTCCTAATCATGGCGGGAGAGGGGGGGCAGTATCACGAAATATCTGAGAAAAGCTCCTTAGTCCAAAAGACTGGAACCAAAACAAATCAGAAGGGAGACCTTGAGAGGTTATCATAATACCGAAAGCAGAAGAAAATGCTGCTACTACAAAAATTAGATTCTTGAGATAAAAGAAAAAAAACTGCATTCATGACAAATGGACTAAGTACTATAAATAGAAATGGGAGAGGTAAGACCTCTTAGCAATTTAAAATATAAGAGCTGAAATAACAAAAGCTCAAAACAGTGTTTAAAGGATAAAATTAGGAAATCTCCAGAAAGTAACAAAGAAAAAATAGAAGGGAAATAGAGACGTGGCCAAGAGCAGGCTCGAGAGCAGGCATTAAAGGAGCAGTGAAATAGAACACAGATAAGAAGGGACCAAATTTCCTCAAAAAGTAGTGTAAATGTATTTTCCAGCCCTTAAGATGTGAGTTTCCAGATGGAAAAGACTAATCATAACCACCAACCTAAATTAACTCTAAAACAAAATTAGAGCGATGAAAGAAGACAGGAAAACACCTGTGAGTTACCTGTGAGTCTTGGTAATTTACCGAGTCCGACCATCTTCTAAATAACTCTCAGGTCTGCTCTCCTTCTCTCAAGCCCGCATCCCAACAAGGGCCCTCATCCTTGCGGTCCTAGAACTCTGATTGCTTCCTAATTAGGCTTGTGGCCTCCAGCTGGCCTCCTGGAATCCACTTTCCTCAGGAAGGTCTGAACCATCTAGAAATGCAAATCCTTTCCTCTCCTCATTGCCCCGGGATAATGAACTAGTTCCTTAATGAGACTGATGATGTGCTCTGACTTAGTGGTTTTAGCTTTATTTTGCACCCTCTCTGAACGCCCTTTCTCTCTGCCTAGTTATATCTTCTCTTAATTCTGTAGCAAGACTGGATTTCTATTAGGTCCTACAGGAAATCATCTCCTTTCCCGCCCTTATCCCTTTGTGGGGGCTCTTCTACCCTTCCCCTACACCAGGTCTCCCCGTAAGTACCCACTTCAGTAACACTTCCTTCTGAGCGCCTCCTCCCTGCCCAGTCTAGGTGGGGTATACTTCATTGGACGTTGAACTCACCCCCTCAGGTTCTTACTGGCTTTTACTTTGTTGATATGTTCCAATAAACTGCCTACCCCAGAAGGGACCTCTTAATTTTCTCTTAGCGTCTCTAGAACATAGCATCATGCAAAATGCTTAGTAGTCACTCAAAAATATTTGTGGACTTAAGAAACACACAAATGAGAAAAAGCTCATGCAGTTCATATCATGGAATCAAAGCCATACAACTGCCAAGTGGTGGAGGAGGGTGAACGCACAGTCTGCAAAGGCCTTCAGCGTCCCTTCATTTTCCCTGCACAACGTCATGGCAGATTCTGTGGATGTGCTCATCCCCTGGATTGCCATGCGCTCTCCAACAATTAACTGGGCGCTTCCATGGGAATTCCCTGCCCTCACCTTAAATGCGACTTGACCAACACTAAAAACATGACTTTTCCCTTCAGATTGGCTCTTTTCTCAATACCCTTTTGGGGTGTTGAGATAGAAAATGTGAAAGAATTCAGGACACAGTGTTGCAGTAGTAAGTCCTTCATGCTTTCTGGAAAATGTCTCTGGGGTTGACCTCGCTTCATGGCTCCCCTCTAAGACAGGCTCCCTGCCCCGTTTGCTGGCTCTCCCAATTCCTTCCCATGCCTCTGGGGAATCACGCTGACAAACGGGCTTCGTTAAGACCCTGGATTGCACAGAGCGGTTTTTATACTAAGGAGTTTATGATGTTTTGTGGCTCATGAGTCGCTTCCTCTGTGTGACTTGAAAAGCTTTCCAGAATCTCACCTCGACTGCCTTCTCTTGGTTACCTACTTTGTCATATAATGTAAAATAAAACATCACAAGCAACTTCAAGCTGGTATTGAGCAAAGGCAATTTCCAATGTGCTTTGTTTGTCAGATTTACTTTAGAATAAGTGTTTTCTATTTTAGACACACTGAGATGCGTTCCTCCAGGTCTTCTAAACTCATCAGAAGTCAAGGATGAAAAATGTGGCCAGTCTTTCCTACGTTCAGCTTGAGTCTCTATTTCTGTTCAGTGGGTTTTTTGTTTTGTTTTGTTTTTTAAGTCTATAGCATCTCTCTTGACTGAAAATTATTTTTGCTTTTGGCTTCTTCTTCTCAAAGTAGTAGAAGTGAGCATATTCTTTTCCCAGTAAAAGCGACAAATGAAATGAGAGTCAAAATGTCTTAAAATCTTAGGACTTAAGTTGTAGTTCTCTTTTTCAAAAAATGTAGCTGCTTTGCATTTTGCTGATTTATTTGCCACTCGTGACCTCATTTTACATCCTCTGTTGCCAAAGAAAGCACCTAAATCTTTAATTAAGTCATCCCTGCAACTATAACAGCAAGTGAGAAGCGAGAAGCACTGAAACATTTATTCAAGTAAACACCTAAGTTTTTATTTTTAGAAATGTAAAAGAAAGCTATTTTCTAGAAAGAGGGAAAAGATTGTGTGATAGATACGGAACTTATCTAACATTATAGTGGAAATACTGGAGACCGAGACTCTAATTTTGATTTTGCAGTCGAATAATACTTTATCTTATATTTAATTTTTTATCCCCTATGAGAAAACTTGTTCAGCAAAATCAAACATTGTTTGGAAGGAGAGTGTGATTCGAGATAAGCTAATAGTCAGGATGACAATGTCAGTGTTTTCTGGAGTTAGCTAGCCCATGCATAAAATCCTTCACTGAGACGGGAACCCTTGTCTGGCTAAGTATATATCTTAATGTATTTCTGACAAATATTCAAGAACATAGGCATTTGAATGCCAAGCACTGGTTCTTAACAAAACTGCCCTAAGATCCCAGTAAAAAAAGATTAAGTTTCTATCCATTTTTCTATGATACTGATAACAATCTTACATATGTTAGGGTTAAGCAAACTTGAGGTTTGAAAACAACATGGATTTCCTGGGAATCATCTTTAGCTTCAAAATCAAGACAGCTCCTAAACCCTCTACTCAAAAACATAAAGTTTAATCTTCATTTGGACACGATAAGTGACATGTCCAGAATAGGCTGCTTTTCTAGTCTGGTTTAAATCTTACTAGTATTAAGAGCACTTTCTAGAGTATTATTATATTAAATGGTATATAACTTGCATATTGATTGTATGCACAAAATAGCTTTAAAACAGGAGATAATGAATGTATTTTGGGAGCCTGAGATACCAGTTACAAACCACGATCCCCCCACCATAAAAACGATCTGGAATAACTGAGCTAAAACACAGACATTAACTTTTAGGTAAACTAAAGCATCAAAATATTAACTTCATAATTTTTTAAAATAAAAAAAGTCACAGAAATTCTTCAAGGTAGTAACAGAAAAGAAGCAAAGACTAACAAAAGAGTTGAATAAGGGCTAAAGAAAGCTGAATTTCTGGAATGAAAAGTGTTTCAAAAGCCTGCCAAACCCTATGGTCCAAGTTAACAGAATTGACGTAAGGAACAATCACTGAGGATTCCAGTACTTTTCTGTTACTGCTCTTTGGTAAGAGGCCTGCAGATGTGATGAGATAAGACTGTGCATAGGAATTGTGTCAGGAAAAAAGTGAAGGAAGCAAATAACTTTTTTTTTCTGTTAACCTTCATTTCATTAGGAAAATACATACTAGGAATTTATTTATGAATGGCAGTTTTCTTTCTTTCTTTCTTTCTTTTTTTTTTAAAGATTTTATTTATTCCTTTGACAGAGAGAGAGAGAGCACAGGGGAGGGGCAGGCAGACAGAGAAGGAGAACCAGGGGTACCTAGATGGCTCAGTCCGTAAGTGTCTGCCTTTGGCTCAGGTCATGATCCCCCGGTCCTGGAATGGAGTCCTACATCGGGCCCCCTGCTCAGCAAGGAGCCTGCTTCTACTTCTCCCATTCCCTCCTGCTTGTGTTCCCTCTCTCTTGCTTCCTCTCTGTCAAATAAATAAAATCTTATAAAAAAAAAAAGGGGGGGGGGAGAGGCAGACTCCCCTCTGAGCAGGGAGCCTGATGCAGGGCTCTATTCCAGAACCTGGGATCATGACCTGAGCCGAAGGCAGAAGGTTAACCAACTGAGCCACCAAGGTGGCCCATGAAAGATGATTTTCTGAGAATATATATGAACTACAACAATTTTGATTGCACATAATAAACAATCCTTTTGGAGTTTTTCTCCCTCTTATTATCAACTGCAAAACTAATGCTTTAAAGAAATAAAACCGGGGTACCTGGGTGGCTCAGTGGGTTAAAGCCTCTGCCTTCGGCTCAGGTCATGATCTCAGGGTCCTGGGATCGAGCCCCGCATCGGGCTCTCTGCTCAGCGGGGAGCCTGCTTCCCCCTCTCTCTCTGCCTGCCTCTCTGCCTACTTGTGATCTCTCTCCTCTCTGTCAAATAAATAAATAAAATTAAAAAAAAAAAGAAGAAAAAATAAAACCTAGAGGGACGCCTGGGTGGCTCAGTGGGTTAAGCCACTGCCTTCGGATCAGGTCATGATCCCAGGGTCCTGGGATCGAGTCCCACATCTGCTCCTTGCTCGGCAGGGGAGCCTGCTTCTCCCTCTCCCTCTGCCTGCTGCTTCCCCTGCTTGTACTCTGTCTGTCTTCCAAATAATAATAAATAAATAAGATCTTAAAAAAAAAAAGAAATAAAACCTAGAATTCATATTTGAATTATTTTTGCACAGAATCTGTCACTGCTTTGATACTGAATTACTGAATTGCATGTAGTTCAGTTACTGAACGCATGCAACTTGCAAAAACCCGGATTTATTCTATATTGAACCATAGTGTGACTATCACTTTTTTAAACCTGAAAAAAATCTCTGAGGAGAAAGGCAGTATTTATAAAGCATAGCTGTCAAATGGGAATTCAGATTTATATGCTTTGGGGCAGAGGACAGTAATAGGATCTCACATATACTGTTGTAGGAGCAAAAAAATGGGCTCCCCCTGGAGGCACAACTTGGAAATAGTTAGAAGCATTTTAAATGTTCACACCCTTTGAGTTAACAATTCTACTTCTGGTAATTTTCCCAGTTGATATTCTCACATGTGAAAGCAAAGACTATGTACAAGGAGGCTCATGGCCACACTGTTTGTATAGCAAAAATATGGGGACAAAGTAAAAGTTCATGAATGGGGAATGGCTTGCATAAAATTCATAAAACACTGATTCAAGGGATTCGATCTATATGGACTACCTAGGGGAGTATGTCTATTAGGTACCGTTAAATTACAGAAGCAAGTTGAACACAGAAGTGCTCCCTTTTATAGGTACATTTCTAAAGTAAATGAATGTATATTTCAAAACATATTTGTCCACGCATATTCCTACACAGACTTACATTTTTCTGGGAGAAGGAGACAAAGCAGCAGAGCTCAGGAGCTCAGTTTGCTGACCCAGCCCAAACCTAACAGCTTCCTAAGATGCTAGACGACAGAGACATAGTATTGATCGAAAGATGTGAAAGAGGAAGTCCCAAGATATCAAGGCTGGACAGACTGGCAGGCAGGCTATTCAGGAATGGTCTCATCAAAAATACCGAAAAGTTTAGGTGTGAAAATGATGAGTCACAGAAGAATGTTGAACTGATGAACGTTGAAGAGAATGCGGAGATCATTAGCTTTATACGTTGGACGATGACTCTGCCAGGACCATAAAGAATGGATTTCAGGCAAGATCGACTTAGGACGGTTAATAAACTGGAAGCTTCAATATCTCACAGAGAGGTGGCAAGGGCCTGAAGTCAAGCACTGGCCTCAAGGACAGAGAGGATGGAAAGGATGAAGAAAACAAATTAAAGGGTGAACTTGAGGAGACTTGTTACACTTGAGGTGACTGGTTACATGGGAAAGGAGAGTGTGATATGTCACGCATTGTTCTTAAAGGTGTATAAATTAGATAACACAGAGAATAGTAACTAATAAATATTAGCTTGTTAAACCCTCAAACCCTCTATGTGAGGTAGGTTCTAATACAATCGTCCTCCTTGTACAGATGATTAGACATTAGAATTTTAGGTTTAAACAACCTGTCCGAGGGCATGCAGTCAGTGAATGGTGGTCCAGCATTAGCAAATGTGCGTGCCTGTCCCCGTGCACCCTGCCCTCGTGCTCCCCCGAGGACTCTGAGCTGCTCAGAAGATGCCAGGATTCCCACGTGGCTGAATGGTGAGAAGAGCCATCTCCAATCCGATGCTGGAAATGAAGTAGCCGGATTGAATGGACAGACCAGGAGGCCGATTTAAAGAGTTTAAATTTAAAGTGTCTGTGACGCATCCAAGTCGAGACATTTAGCAGGAGCTTGGAGAAGAGAACAGGGCACCAGATATAAATTTCAAACCTCGTTGGCCAACATATGGTATATGAAGACATGAGCATAGAGGGGGTTTGCCAGGAAAACAAATCCCAGGACTTTTGGCTTGTTGTGTGTAATGCTGTGCATAGGCTTCTCTAGTGTAAGTCTTTTAAATATGTGCATATAAAATAAACAGACATTGGCTGGAAGACATTTTTCACTCCTTTAAAGTAAATCCGAGAATACAGTTAAGGAGAAAAAATGCCCCATCAGCCACCCTGCCTTTGGTCCCCCCCTAGTTTTTCCACCTACCAAACACAAAACCACAAAGATAACCAACTAACCAAACAAAATTAACTTTTTCGGACCCACCCTGCTGTTGTCAGGGAAACCACACAACTTCAAAGGGACTTCTTCCAAATCTCCCTGAGGCATTTTCCTACTTCCCCACATTGATTTCATTGTTATTGAGAATGAAGTCAAAGGACCAAGGGACCCAAACAGAATTCAGTGGTTAATTATTCAGGGTCTGGGAAAGATAATAAACAACCAGGACTACAAAACAAATCTTGCAACAATCAAGAATTATTTGGACCAGCCTTTCATTACTAATAAATAAATGTTTAATATTGCAAGAACCAGGGTTCCTTTGAGGAAGGAGCCTTGGCTTAATGAACATTTACTAAGTTCTAGGTCCTGGGCGCGTGATCTGTGACAGAACAAGCTTACTTGCGTCACTTTTATCGACTGCAAGTTTTCGTCTTAAAACAAAGAAGTTATATGGAGTGACCGCTAACCCTCCTTCTGGCTATAAACCTCTGTGAGTTTTTATTGATGACTTTGTCTCAACAGGAAAATTGTATCTTTCAGAATATTATTTCCTGCGAGTATTTGTAAAAAAGATTTTATGTGACTTTATAGGCTACAGATATTTAAAACTTGGAGAAATTTACAGTATTATCACACACTGGATCTTAAGATAAATGGTGGATGAAGCAAGTCTACCGGACATTCATTCAAAAGGTTGGCAAGTGTTTTTATTTTTGTTGGTAATGTATTCCTTTTACTTTTTCCATCAATATTAAACATTCTAATTATAAGCCTTTAAAATTGAAAAGTGGAGTTTCCAAGATAAATTAATGAGTTGAAGGGAACAGGCTGCCTAAGAGAACAGAACAAGCAATTTTATTTTTCTGAATATTGAGACAAAAATATGAGAACATTGCAAGTGATTGATAATGAGTATTAATCATTTTCCCTGTAGTTTGGGCAATTTTCACTGTTAGAAGAACATCTCGAACTCCAGTGGAAACATTAAATTTGCTTTGTGAGTTGAAGAAAGAGCTACACTTAGCAAGTTTGTTCCAAGTGTTTAAATGCTGATTTCAGGAATAATTAGTGTGATGACTTTCTGAGGATCAGGACCTTGGCCAACATTTTTCCTTTTGGAAAGAAGACGGTTCCATTTTCAGAGAACTCCAAACGGTACAAAGGTTGTCCTCGTCTGGAACTGACCTCTGATTTCCAGTAATTTCTGTGAGTTGTTCCTGGTCCGACATCTGGAACGACACAGACTCGATCCACAATTTCTTTAAAACACACCATTTTGGGTATTTCCACAGACGTTCCACCTGTTAATGCTTTTTAAATGATACTTCCCTTTGATTTCCTGATTTTCAGTGTGACTTCCAAAATTTAATGAAAACTGTATTTCTGACATATTCAATCAATTCAGGCAGTGGGGAGTTTGCCTTCTTTTCTCTATTAATAGAACTAATACATTATTATTATTATTATTATTATTATTATTAATTATTTTTAGTAGTCATACCATCTACCCTTCTGGTTTCTACTGAACACAGTGTTTTTGTTAAACCAGGTCTCCTTGGCTTGTCTTTGCGGAGATTGTTCTAGAACATTGGCCGAATCTCTAAATATGCCTTGTTATTTCAGTCAGTTGGTCACGCTGATCCAAACGTTCCTTGTAAGCCCTGTAGTACATAGCACCCTTCAGACTAGTATTTTTCCTTCAAAAACATTCTCTAGAAAAGAACTTCAAGCAGCTATAAACTCACCTATGTGCAATATGAACAAGCCTCCATGTCTGTGTCTTCACCTAAAATGCTGTTAAAAGGCTTTAATTGGTTAAGTGCCTCTTTGACAACAATAAAGACGCCTTAGAAGATAAACAATCTTTAGCACCAGATTGGATAAACTAATTGTGGATTCTTGTGATGACTTCTTGTTTCTTCAGTAACCGCAAACCAATGACTCAATATAAGAAACCAAACTTGGACCGTTATTAAAGTACTCGTTCCCTAAATCCATTTCTCCTCCTTTTGAATTTCAGGAAAATATTCCACCTGTAATTTCTTGGCAACTGCATGCTAATCCCTGGTTTTGGGGTAAATACCACGGCGGATTTTACCAGCACGGACTTCACTTGTTCTTTTAAGCCAACATTATAATCAGAGTTGTTTCTCCATTTTCAGGGAAGTCATCTATCTCTTCACGAAGAACTTGTTTTCTCTTCCTCGATACACTAAACAAGTGCAGACTCGTCGGGCGATTCCTGGCCCGTGAACCTCTGCTATCCACACATGAGGCGGGGTTCAGCTCTGCCTCCCCACAAAACTGCAGATGCCCCTGTCTACACGGCTTTTGATTCACTTGAACAGGGCTCAGTGAAAAAATACAATGTCTGTGAACCCCAGCGTCTACTGATAAGCTTTAAAAGCTCCACTCTGATTCCAGGACACTTCAACGACCTTTCTTCAATTGGGCATGAATTTCATCCTCAAATCGTCATTTTAGAATTCTTGAAAAAATCCATCCTGCTCCCACATTTCCAGTCTTCCACGGCTCTGTTGCTTTTCTTGGCAATTGGAGGGAAGTTTATAGCATCAGCCTCTGAGTTAGTTCTTGATTTCGCCTTTCCAATTATTTATCTACTTTGTCCTCGGAGAAATCTTTTAAATGCAAGTCAAACTATAGCTCCCTCTGCTTAAAAATCTACCAGTGGTTCCTGATTGTTCACTTCTGTTCCCATCAGATTATGAGCGATGGCTATCTATCTGCTCCTCTAGCCCATGAACGTACTAGAGTACCTGTAAGAGTGCAAGCCTGCAGCAAATATTTGTAGAATAAAATAAATGCACAATAACTGAATTATGAACACATACTCATTATATTTTTCCTTGGTACTTTGTTTGCCCTTACTTTTTCCTTAAATTTTTGTTTTAAATTTGAATATATCAGAGAGACTGTTAGGATGTATTTGTCCTTTATTTCCTATATGGGTTTTTGTTTGTTTTTTCCCACCAGTGGGAAAGATGTAAGTGGCTTCAGAAAGGATACATTTTTATGATCATCACAACTCTTTGACCAATATTTTCCAGTACTTCCTATTATTTTTATAATTCATAGTTATCTTTTGGTTTTAATCACTTATTTTAAAATGTCTATTATTTTAAAACATTTTGCTTTTTAATCATGAAAAGCTTTAAACCCATTCTAACTTTTCCTCTCTCTAGGTTCCATATGCTTACCTAAACTCACAAGAGTCATTTTCAAATTTGCATATCTGAGGTCAAATTTGCATATTTGGCCTTGAGTTAACTTCCTGTTAGCAGATTAAAGTAGTACATTTCTATAAAAAACAAACAAACAAAAACTCTGTTTTAAAGAATATTGGGACATCTCTACATATTCAGAGACAAATTTCTGGAAAATCCCTAAATTCCAAGAAAGTATCCTTACACCAGTAAAAGCATGGCATAAAGAATTTTAACTATCACTTAATCAAAGCATTGGGTTTCCTCACCACATATATGCATTAACTCACAGTATATCGTGTATGAGTTCAGCGTGCACGCATGTGTGTGCACATACATGTGCCTGTGTGCATGTGTTTGTGCACGTGTGTGCAAAAAATGTACCTGTAACCTCATGAAGCAGTGGCTAGATTTCCCTGAAATCAGTTCACTTTTCAGTAGTTTATGTGACTTCTAAAGAAATCATTATTGGTTGCAGAGGAGTTAAACCAAAATATATTGATTCAGGATAGTTATACCAAAATATGTCCTGTCAATAGCTCAGGGTACCTTCTTCAATACCACACAGACCATTTCTACACTCTCCTGTGAAGCTAGATGAATCAAGTTGCTTACTTTAATCCTCTTAAATGGTCTCTTTATTGACACAAAATGGATTTGTTGAAACAACTGAATCTTTTGTGAAGAGGACTATTGCAATCCACTCCAACCAACCAGAGATAATCTGTTCAATCAAATGTTGAAATTGTCAGTGGTTTCTTTAAAAATGTGGAAGTAGGGGCACCTGGGTGGCTCAGTGGGTTAAAGCCTCTGCCTTCAGCTCAGGAGAACTTGCAATCTCTCTCTGTTAAATAAATAAATAAAATCTTTTTAAAAACGCGGAAGTAGTCTGTTAACATAGGACTTATTTTTCATGTTCTAAAATTATTCATGACACTTAACAAGACCCATAGTTTGAAAAGCATAGTGTGCATATTGTAGTATAAAATGGGATAATGCAATGTAAATAAAAAATACAAATCAAATATACAAATAACATAATGTAATATAACGACATGATTATAGAATGTATCATGAGTTACCTTTTCAAAGCGTTTCTATTTTCCAAGTTCTTTCACATATATTTCTTTTTTTTTTTTTTAAATTTTATAGATTTCACATCTATTTCTTAACTAATCTTCCAGACAATCCTGTGAGGCACATTTTATAGTTATGATTTGACCAAAGAAAAGGAATAAATGAAAAATAATGACTTGCTCAAAATCGGCTGGTTAGTTTCAGAGCTGAGAGGAGAGAATAAGTCAATTTCTCTCCTTTGACTTCTAATATTTTATCCTATAGTATCTGAGAGTTTTTAAGAAAATATTCCTATTTCTCATCAAATCATTTAACTAGCAGCAACTCATCAGAAAAGGAAAATACACAAATTTTAAACAATTTTTTTAAAAATTTGTGGCAATAGAAAAAAAATGTGGAAGGCAGACAAGCTAGAAGCAGGAAACAGGAGGCTGAGATTTGAACCTCATCTAAGTAATGTATCATCTGGCAAAATTAGCAGAAGACGTTGTTTAACGGCATGCCTAAAGTGAAGTTTAATATAGGTTAGCCCTGCTTACCCAACAAAAACACTTTCTTTCGTCCATTCTCCTTCAGATAAACAAGATTGTCCAAGCATGGCTGAGCCCAAAAGGCATTCCTGGACTCTGAGAATATTGCCAACCCCATGCATTAGAGCTTTTCTTAATTATTAACGTTTCCGATGAGCAAGGCACTGTGTTAAGCTATTCACATGCATTATTTCAATTAATTCTCAAAACAACTCTTTGGCCATTTTAAAAAAATAACAACTGACACTTGGCTACATAATTAACCTATTCTTAGCAAGTGCCGCAATCTGGATTTGGACTCGTGTTCTTTATCTCAGACCACATCCAAAGGACTGAGTAACGGAATGGGTATTGTCTTGATCATCGCATTACGAGGAACGTTAAAGATTTGTGCATGGGCCGTAAATACGGCCCGGGAGCTGCAGACCCTGCAGGACCAGGGTATGGGGATGTAACAAGCACGCAGTCTCTGCACTTCAGCATGGAGCCCTGTCCTAGCTAGAGCCCCCACTGGTCCTGAATGTGGGCTTGGACGATTCGCTAGCCAGATCCAACCACGTTAGGCAGATGAAGCCCCTGGAATATATGCTCCGTGGGAAGCCTGCACTGATAGCTTTCACCACAAAAGAGGGCCAGGCCGGAAAGCTGGGGCTAGATGGAGTGGGAGGCACAGTCTTAATGACGGTCTTAATGCCAAGCTGCTAATAAATATTTACTTTTTTTTTTTTTTTAAAGATTTTATTTATTTGACAGCGAGAAACACAGCGAGAGAGGGAACACAAGCAGAGGGAATGGTAGCGGGAGAAGCAGGCTTCCTGCCGAGCAAGGAGCCCGATGCGGGGCTCGATCCCAGGACTCTGGGATCATGACCTGAGCTGAAGGCAGACACTTAACGGCTGAACCACCCAGGCGCCCCACTAAATATTTACTTTTAGAGAGAAATTTGACTCCACTGTAATAGTCTACCTGATAACAAATATCAGAAACTACAAAACTACCAGAGGGGGAATCCAAGAACTGCCTTTGGTTCACTGGCTGCAGCTCTGCGGGCCACTTGCTCCCTGTACCTTAGGAGGCCAACCGTAAGAGGGGAGGTATGAAATGCTGCCTTCTGGTCAGCATGAACCTCTGTCAAACTATACTCATTGAGTGAGAGACCATTTTATTAAACAAATGCAATATGAATGAGATGGCCATGTCCAAATGATTCTACAGTGGGTAATATTCTAATAGGTTGTCATTCACATATTGGAACGCGTTCTTCCCTATTATCAGGCTTTTGTGTGTAATTGCCACTTAATCAAATGTCACTGGGTGTCCTAGCTACGGTAATAGATCAGGCTTGTGAATAATTTCACAAGGTTGATGAAACAGAATGATGGCAATGCTCTTAAAACTTTCCCCGACCTGAGCCTCCAGACCTCAAATGCATCTCACTGTAGGTAATCATTTCACTTTCTCTTCGGTTTGCAGATTGGGGTTTGCAATACCAACGTTCAAAGGGCTAATAATGCCTTCTTAAGTACTTGGCCATTGGCCTCACAGCCATCAGATATCAAGGGTGTGGTCATCGATTATATGTGGCTGGTGACTGGGCAGGTTGGCTGGGTAAACACTGATGTCCCTGCTCTTCCTTCTTCAGAGTTTGGCCCCCTCCATCCAGCTCCAGGTCACTGAATCTAATATGACTTTCTCTTTCCTAAATCCCTTGTCTCTCGAAACCCCCTTCCCCCTGACGTGGGTGCGCATGCGCACACGCATATGGACACGCACACACACTTGCACATTTTGGGTCAGCTCTCAGTGTTATGTTTTCTTGTAATTTCCTCCCTAGACTTGTCACACTCTACCTCTGCTGCCTGCAATGCTTTTGCTGTTTAAAACAAACTTTTCTTGAAGTTTATTCCATTTTTTCAAAATAATTATCTAATTTAGTTCAACCTAAACTCAAGAGTCTCACTTGATATCAGAAGCCCTCACATAATGCATTTTCCTCTATCAATTAGTTACATCAGGCACTTTGTTGGGATGGCTTTGACACAACCTCTGGTTTCTCTGCTCTCTTCTCTTGCTTTGTGGAGACACCTGTGTTTGGAGCAATAAAATGCATTTCTAAACGATCAGCATAATGCCTCAGAAATATTTTTGCCCATGTTCTAGGAACACAATTTTCTCATCTCATTTTCTAAAAGATTTTATTTACTTATTTGAGGGAGAGAGAGCAGAGTGAGAGAGAGAGAGAGAGAGAGCACAAGCAGGAGGAGCAGCAGACAGAGGGAAAGGGGGAAGCACATTCCTGCTGAGCAGGGAGCTCCAGGCAGGGCTTGACCCCAACATCATGGAATCATGACCTGAGCTGAAGGCAGACGCTTAACCGCCTGAGCCACCCAGGTGCCCCTCTCATTTGATTTTTTTAAAAGAGTAAATAGAAGGATAAACTTGTAATCCAAAGTCTAAGCCCTTATAGTCACAGGAAGAAATAAATGAGACAACACACATGTTTCTGGACTCATCCACACTGGTTGTCTAAACCATCAGAAATTTACCTCTTCCCCTGAATCTCAAGCAAACACAATTCCACTGAAGAACAAAAATTTCAGAACAAATACTCTAAGCTAATATGTCTAGAAAAATGTCGTTAACTAGGTTTTAAATTAGAGATGTAATTTGGAGTTTGGCATCATAACATTTAGAAATGGAGCAGGGCTTCTCAGTCAAGTTACATTATCAGGATCATGAGAT
Organism: Procyon lotor; assembly: GCA_028646535.1. NCBI lineage: Eukaryota > Metazoa > Chordata > Mammalia > Carnivora > Procyonidae > Procyon > Procyon lotor. Next base: position 163,764,478 of record CM053605.1, read on the forward strand.
GCTTAATATTCAAGACCATAAATATAAAGTGATTACATTTCCATAAAATACTGTTTTAAGCATTAAAATTAAATAAGCTTTATGGAATTTAGAAAAGTACAATGTAAGAATAAAATCTCAGTGGACATTAAAGTTTGCTTTGATGTAAGAGACTGAATTTTCAATGCAAGTAAGTCTGCAACATTTTTCTGGAAATCCATGTAGTGATTTAATAATCAAATGGTGTGGAAATAATCCAACTAGCATTGCTCCCTAGAAGATGCAATCTGATGCTGAGTATCCAGGAAACATCATGTCCAGACCTAGGTAACTGTGTCTCAACAAACTTAATTTTTATCTACTTGTGGCTACTCTCTGAAGAAAATCTGTCTTGACTCTTTTATTTCCTTTTTGAGAGAAAGAAATTGTCCTTATCCGGTTTATTGTCTAACTTCACCTTTTGAAATTCTATTCTATTTTATTTTTTTTTTAAGATTTTATTTATTTATCTGACAGAGAGATCACAAGTAGGCAGAGAGACAGGCAGAGGGAGAGGGGGAAGCAGGCTCCCGGCTGAGCAGAGAGCCCGATGTGGGCTTGATCCCAGGACCCTGAGATCCTGACCTGAGCTGAAGGCAGAGGCTCTAACCCACTGAACCCCCCAGGCACCCCACCTTTTGAAATTTGAGATCACTTCTTTCCTTCCACCTTCCATTTCAGTTCTCTCATGGACTGGATGTGTTTCCCCCAAACCCATACACGGAAACCCTCACCCCAAGTGTGATGGTGTTAGGGGACCGGGCTTTGGAGAGGTGATTAGGGTTGGATGGGGTCATGAGAGTGGGGGTCTCATGAATGGAACTAGTGATCTTATGAGAAGAAACCAGGGTGTGTGGTGTCCCCCCTCCCCACCCTCTGCCATGTGAGGACACAGCAAAAAGGTGGTCATCTGTAAACTCCCCAGGACCTGACCATGTGGCACCCTGATCTTGGACTTCCCACCTCCAGAGCTACGGAAAATGTGTCTGCTGTTTAGGCCCCCGGGTCTGTACTATTTTATTAAAGCAGTCCGAGCTGACTAAGGCAAGGTCCTTGGAGAACTGAAGACTTGGAGAAGTGAAGCTGGGGGATGAGACATTTGAATTTTGCTTACAAGGCATCTTTGGTTCTAGAGAACTCAGGAGAAACAGCTCAGTGGGAAGCATCCCTCCCAACACAAACTCCAGACTCAGGCTTCTCAAGGGAAGGGTGAAAGGAGTTTGAAGTCTGCTTCACTGATTAGCTACACTGACCAAAATCCCAGGCAGTCACGTCAGGGCAGTGCCCCTGTCAAAATTCTAGGATCTCTGACTAGAATATGCATTATGGTACCAACCCAGGAGATTTTCAACCCTCAGATTTTCAACTGAGCTGATCAGTTATTCGGGCTCTGATGATGAGTCCTTTGAGACTTTGTTTACTAGATATCAAAAGGGAAAAGACTTTGACAAATATATAGATACTTGATATTCAGTATCTGTAATATTAGTAATATTTCAATTTTTTATTTACATCCTTGATATGATGATAAAATTGATGAAATTGTAGGGACTAAAACCCTGAATCATGCTAATACTCATTTGCTTCTCAATCGGGGTGAAAAATTCATCAAGGTAACTATGAGAGGAAATGTTTATATATGTGACCCCAGATAAGAAAGCGTCAAATAAAAGGCACTGAATATTCTGGGGTTTGAGTGTATTGTGTTTCCTCCCTCTTCTCTCAGCTGATCCAGAATTACAGCATGAGGCTTTCTCATAGATGCAAGTCCTGTGCAATTTTTCAAGCTGTGGGGCTGTGTCACCATGGTTACACAGGGATACTGGAATAAATGTGCTTCCTGCAATAATTGTTTCATATTTGTGTACAAACAGCTGAACTGGATCTTTCAATTTCAAATGTGGTAAGTCTAAATTCAAATTCTGTCATGAAGAACATCATAGAATGGCCCAAACAAGAATAAAAATAAACATTTATGCTAACAAAATTCTTTCAAATACATGAATGCATTCTTAACCGCTCATCCTTTGGCACCACATCTTTTTCTCCTTCTACACTGTCCTTTCTCTAAATCACATAGTGAATTGTTTTAATGGCTGACTATGACTGGCCTTATGAAGCACAGAAATGTAAGATGGACCCAAACTTAGAGAAAATATGCAATAATGGCAGTGATAGAGAATAAGACAGTAAGAGAACTAGAGAAGAAAATAAGATACTAGTAATTTCAAATATTCACTTTTTATAAAGTGTTTCAAATCGAGTTTACAAACAGTGGTGATGGTAATCTGGAAACTTCAGTTTTACAATATTGAACAAGAGTCTCTGCATATCGATTTCTTTTTTTTTTAATTTAAATTCAATTAGCCAACATATAGTACATCATTAGTGTTTGATGTAATGTTCAATGATTCATTAGTTGTGTATAATACCCAGTGTGCACATATTGATTTCAATTTTTATTATCACTTAGAGACATTTCAAACCTAACTTCTTTTTCTGATACCTTTCTCAGTAATATATTTTGAACACTGTAGAACAAATGTTCAATTGTTTGTGAAACTGAGAAACAATTTCTTCATAAGTCATAAAAATGATATAACTATAAAGGCAAAGTTCCCATGGTGTGTGCACCTTATCATATTTTTCCCCAGATGACATGAATCAGAGAGGAAACTTTATGTCAATACCTCAATTCATGATTAGAGTTATTGAATCCCAGAAAAATCAAGTATCTAGTAGAGGTTTACATAGTGAACAAGCAGCATGGTCAGTACTAAACTCCTGTTTTCCTGATGGTTATGCTGGGGTCTTTCTCTAAACTTAAATAATTATTCATTAGAAATTGAAGCAATTTTTTTGTAATAGATTTTCAACTAATCATTAGAGGAAATTATTATGCATATATTAAAGATTCATAAAGGGTCAGACATTTAGAAAAGAAAATCCAAATGCTCACGAATATCTTCTTAAAGCATTTCATTTTTCCTTGAATATTAACCCTTGGGAAGAAGAATACATTTCAAAGGACATCAGAATAGCCTATTAAAAGACAAAGTCAAACTCACTAAGTATCCTGTTTCTATTGTCTATTTCAAAAGAAAACTACATGTAAAATATTTCCTTTCCAAAGAAAATTTCCAGTAAATTTAAATTAAATATCAATAAAAGAGCTATTTCTAGATATGGATATTATTGCTTAGTTCCTGGAATTGTCCCTTTGCAAATAATCATGTTGTGTATATAAGTCAATCTGCTTTTGAATGCATAGATTTTGTTAAAATAGCAGCAAACAACCTACTTTTGAAAACATTCATTTATTGCTTCCCTAACAACTCTGGAATGAGCCTTTCCACCCCATACTGATTGCCCACTTTGCAGAAGACTTACATTTAACCGCAGTGCCACCTGGCACACAAATAAAGAATTTAGACATGGAAAAGGGTTAAATCAAAACTGTTTAAACATTGAAAAAAAACTTCTGTAAAAAAGCAGTAGGACTGGAGAAACACAACCAGAGGGATCCTTATCACCTCCTGTGACAGATGGTCCTCCTCAGGGCTAACGGAGGAGCAAGAGCTCTTTCGTCCCTAGAGATGTGGTTCCAGATTGTCAGAATACAGATGGTAGCCCTTCCACTCATGGTCACACTGAAGAACAGTGAAGACGTGAGCCTCTTTCCATAGAAACTCACTGCTGAAACTGACTTCCTATCAGCATTCAAAACTGACTTTAAAGCAATAAAAGAATAAGGCAATTCTACACCTAATAACAATTCTAAATAAATGGTGAAAAAGTTAAAGTAGTTTCATTACTCATTGTGATTACATCAAGATGACACAAACACCAAATTAGCAAATACTGAACCATTGCTCCTAGGGGACACGTGGGGTTGGGTTCCTGAGAGCTTCTGGTCATAACATTTTCATCAACCAATGAGTGCCTCACCTTGTTCATGTGTGTTTCTTTTTAAAGAGACCTTATTTAATATATAATCGTGACTCATTAACATTGAACTCAACCAACAGACTATAATTTGTGTCAGAATAAAGCTCATCTAACATATGTATTTTATCTGTACGCAATCTCCCAGCTTCCTTGCCCTGAAGGACACTAGATATCACTTCAGCACGACTCTTGGGGGCCATTTTTTTAAATGGTGAGCAAAAAAACAAAAAACACTTAAAAAACCAAAAAACATGGCACTACCCAGACCACAAAAACAGTACTTATTTACGGCATTAGAGTTAAAGCAAAAGGCAGAGCGTTACCTTGTGTGACCTCTGCTGGCAACACAACACAAAGGCAACACAAACTTTTTGCTGCTCTGAGCATGTCCCTGAATAATCATAAAAACACCTCAGTATTGATTTGGGGGTTACAAATATATTTTAGTGAGTAGGTAAACTCCCAAATATCCAATCACCAAAGAGTTGAGATTGATAGAACCTGAAAGAACACATCAAATATTCCAATACTTGAGATATTCTAAAAGGTCTGCTTCATAAAACGCTTAGTAGTATACAATGTGTTAAAATGTAGACCAAGTAAAAGTCACAATGAGAATGATCGGCTCTCCTCCTTTCTTTTCCTGAGAGGACAGTAAATGCTTCCAATCTGTAGGAGGGATTGCTTTTGTTGGTTGGTTTGGGCTGTATTTTCCCTGCTATTCAAGAACCTGTTTTGATTCGCAAGTTTCAGAATTCCTCACTGATGAATAATTCAGGGAAAAGGATGTATCTTTATTTTTGTATATTTATTTTCTTTTGAGTTTCCCTTAAATAAAGGGAATGTATTCTGTTCATTCATATCACTGTTTCATTCATGAAGTTATGTTTAGAAGTTAAGAAATGTCTCAGCAAATTTTAAAATCCTCATTGTAAAGGAAACTGAGCACTAATTAAATAGTCTTGTTACATCTTAATTAATGTGATGCCTGATTGAATTCAAGGAAATCACTTCTCAACAAACCTTTAGGTAACATGGCCTTAATATTCTAAGTTTTGCATACAGGGATGTCATTATTACCTGGGAGATCTTCTCAAATGAGAAACCCCAAAATGTTTGTATTTTGAAAAATGTTTCATTGGTGAATCTGATCATTTGATCATCATACAGTTAAGAACATGTGGCCCATATCACCAACAACCAAGGCTCAACTCAACGGAACCCTCACTTTCCTATTCAGAATCTTTCCCAATGCTTCCTTCATAAACATGCTGCCAAATGAGCTCTGTTTCTCCGGACTGTTCTTTTACATCTCCCTTGATAAACCCATTCTTCCAGAAGTCTCTGTCACCCCCTTAGTGAAAGACTTTGAGAGTTCACCAGAGGTAAGACTATGTTTTTAACCTTGAAAAGATTACGCTTTTAACCTTTTAGCCTTTAAGATTATGCTTTTAACCTTTTTAAAAAAAATATTTTATTTATTTATTTTACAGAGAGAGATCACAAGAAGGCAGAGAGGCAGGCAGAGAGAGGGGGGAAGCAGGCTCCCTGCTGAGCAGAGAGCCCAAAGCAGGGCTCGATCCCAGGACGCTGAGATCAGGACATGAGCCAAAGGCAGAGGCTTTAACCCACTGAGCCACCCAGGCGCCCCTGCTCTTAACCTTCTAACCTTGATTTTATCCCTTGAAAGCAGAGATAAACTGTATTTGAAATTTGCAATTACTACTAGTAATGGAGCCTTTTATACCTTTAGGGTACGTAGGGTTTTTCATTCCATTGGTTTTTGTTTGTTATTATTGTTTTTTAACTTCTTGAATGGCTATTTACACAAATTGAAAGCAGTCACCTCCTCCTTTTTTGGAGGGGAGGTATAAATCATAAAGTCACCTGAATTCATGGCTGGGGAACAAAATGCTGGGTATGTTTATGAAATTGTTGAGCCTGTCAATTTTGTAGTGTTTTGTTTTGCTGGGTGGACTGAAGACCCATCTTCCTAGCCTCAGGCAAAATTCATGAAGGAGGCTTATATCACTGCTTATTATTGGTGGTGTGTTTTTATGGTTTTGGTTTTGAGATGTTGAAAGCTGCTGTCAGAGATGAGGAGCTGGGGAAAACTGAACAGCTCACTTCCTCAAGTCTTGGTAAATCTTCTCAGTGGCAGAGTCAGCGTGTTGTCTAGGGACACTGATGGGGAGAGAATGCTACTCTGCCCTTGTTGGTCGCAAAGCGGGGATCAGTGTGCTCTCACACACAAAGAGCTAGAGAGAGAATAAGATGAGATTCACTGATTAATATCCATAATCTCATTGTAAATCCCCTAGAAGCTGAAATTAGTGGCTTGGCCATAGAAGAACGTTAAATTCCTCAAGATTGTGTTAAATGACACCTGACACTTTGTTGTCATCCAACAGATGCAGCTCCTGGATCTCCCATATTATATGTACTACAGATAAAACTCATAAATGTTTTGAAGCTATCACTATCTTCGCCGGTCTTCAGAAAGTCTAGAGGAAGCACATATGAGACCTCCTATCAAATCCCACAGAGCAATGACCTTTTTCTTACTTTCATCTACAATTGACCATCTCTTTTTAATTTTCCATCACTTTAAAAATTTAAAATCCCGACCGTGGGGCATGTTTGTGACTTCTTCCGGGCTATCTCAAAATCTATAGCCATTTACAATTTAATTGATTGCATTTCCTTTAATCTTAAGCAATTTATACTCATTTCTTTATCCTCCCAATCAACTGTATTACACTTATGTTTAACTTCATTAATAAAGACATAACTTCCAAATTTTCGTTAGTTCCTTTTTTTTTAGTTTTATGAATTAGGTCTTTCCAAATTTTAACTAATTTTTTTAAGTGTAGAAAATGCTTCTTTCGAAATTAAACTACAAAGCAAGTTTGACAAAGAGCCACGGGATGGTGAGGAAAAGGATAGGGAGTAGTCTTCCTTTCTCTTGCATAATGAGTATCTTTTTAGTATCTAAAATCTACTAGTAAATTCATGAGGGACAAACTTGTGTTCTAGAACCTTCATAGTGCAAATATTGAAATAAGTGAATTTGCATATGTTTAATCTGATGGTTGCTACAGGTGTAACAGTTACCAAGGCTGTGAAGTCAGTTGCTGAAACTACATAGAGTACAACACAGCTGCTGTTTTCTACCTTGTCAGGAAGAAGGGCTGGGGGTGGAGGGAGGCCAGTCACACGCTACCAGCTTACCAGACCTTATCTCCCTCTTCTGTATTAATGTGCGTGAACCTTAATTTCATGTAGTACTAAACTGGGAGTATAGCCCATTACCATCAGTAGAAGTATTTGGGGTTTGTTGTTGTTGTTTTATGAAACTACCCTGAAAGTAATTTGTTACAGAACAGATTTACATTTTGTTTTCCAATTGTCTGATTCAAGTAAAACTTCTGGGTGAGAAAAAAATAAATTTAATGGGAAAAAAATAAATTCAAATTTATGATCGAGCTTGGTTTGAAGAGTCTCTAAGTCATTTTGTTTCTCCTTATGTTATCTTACAGTGACAAGGAGATCAAGATAGAAAAGGAAGAACACTTTTGGAGCGACCACTTCTAATCAATATTGATTAATAATGCAGAATGATGAGTCAAAGGAAAAGAAACCAGTATTGTTGTTCTTTTATCCCCAATATTTAGTTTATCCTGAAAATACAATGTTTCCTACATTTTATTGCAACTATGAAAACACATTAGAAGGACAGGGCTTATTCTGGGCCTGACACCTATCACGATGTGGGCCCATACTTTGGAAAATGCATTCATTTTGTTAGATCGGAAAGCCTAGGATGGGTCCTTAAGAATGTCAGGTGTTCAGGTGCTTATCTCAGACCACAATGCAATATCAAAGTTAATAATTCTATTATTTCTTTAAACTTAATGAGAGGGCAATTACTTTGCAGCAGGACCAAATGTACTGTGTCAGTTTTGAAGACTGAAACCCAGGGGCCCTAGCAATCCGCACTGCTTTCAAATGTCACCTCTTTCTCTGTAATTTAGTGTGCGTCTTTAATTCTTGAGGGAGTTGAGGAGTATTTGGGGACTTTTCCCTTAATTGCTGAAGTTTATTGATGTGTAATGTATTTCCCAAGTGCAATTAACACTGGTAAAGAGTATATATCAGGCTGCATTTGCCATCCCTCAATAGTCTTGTCTGTTCTCTCCCTTGATCTTGTGAAGCTCTTTGAGGTCATTGTTATGGCTGTTTTCTCTGTGAAAAAAATCAGGATCTCAGAGCTGGAAGACTCCACAGAGAAAAGAATGAAGAAAAGCATCCAAGGACTGAGACCACTGATGCACCATAGCGTAGTACAAAGGCTGGGTGGGATCAGAGGGACCAAATATCCCTCCTGACTCGAACTTAATGGTTTGATGTTTAAATAGTTGCTTAATTTCTCTAAGTCTCAACTGTCTTCTCTGTGCAGTGAAAGAATAAAAAATGCCTTAACAGATTACTGAGAAAGAAAAAAAATAATATATATATATATATATACCTGCCACCCTGTCATGTACATAATAACTTAAAAAATTGGCTCGGGTATGGTTATGCTGGGACAATCCAATATTCAACACTGATTGAAAACCTAATTGTAGAGATTGTCATATTTTATCCATTATAACATGCAGGCATCCTCTCATTTTAACATCTCTGAGATGGAGAATGTGTCTTAGCTAAAACAACTTCCTAAACTCTATGAAATCAGTATAATCTTTGTCGGCTTCATATAATAATGAATAATCTTTACTAAAGTTGAGTTTTTACTCTGTGCAAAGCACTAAACTCTTTGCATGAGTTATTTGGACTAATTCTTAAGAACAATCTCAGTGGGCTAGAATCCCTTTATATAAGAGGTTAAGGTCATTTTATGTGGTTAGTATTTAGGGAGGGAGATGGAACAAGAGACAGTCAAGGCTGGATACAGAGGTACAAATGGGCTGCCAAGTAGCAACTGTGTGACTTTAAGAAAACGTTGACACTGCCACCTTCTCGTTAGTGAAATAATACAAATAAAGTCACATAGTTGGTGATTAAGACACAACATCTGGAGCTAGGTCGCACGCCTTTGATTACTGGCTTTGTTACTTACTACGTGTGAGACATGTTGACACACTGACCAAACTCTCAGAGTCTTGATTTTCCCATTTGTAAAATGGAGCCAATAATTGAACAACACATCATGGGTATGTTGTAAGGATTGAGTCGGTTCATATTCATGAAGTTTCTTGGAAAAGGCCTGTCGCTCATGAAGCACTAGTTAGGAGTGGCTACTACCATTATTATCTAATACAGATGTGAGATTTAAAGGAGGGTTTGTTTAGAAATAGCTACTGCTATGCCATGTTGTGCCAATTTACCCATGTCTTTCTTGAAACTAAAACAGACAAACAAATGGAGTTTATCCTAAATCTACAAGGTATCCACAAATATCCATAATTCAAAATTTTATAATTTCTTTCACATTTTAAAAATCTTATTATTTGGGGGCTTTTGCTGTTGTTGGCTTAGAGATTTGTGTACTGGGTTTATTTAAAATGTAGTAAATTTCTATTAGGGGCACAGAAGGAAGACAAAGATGTTAGGTTGTCAAAGAATCATGTCTATGTACTATGTACAAGTATGTACTGTGATGGTGTTTCTCAAGTGCACATACAAGTCATCTGGAGGGGTTGTTAAAATACAGATCCCTGTCCTTGCCCCTTTCTGATTGAGTAGGTCTGAGGTGGGGTCCTGGAAATCTGCAAGTCCCTGGTGATACTGATCGTGTTGGTCCATGGAGCACTCTTTGAGAAGCACTGGCCCAGGACTCCCCAAAATGATGTATAAAAAATTCACATCCCCCCCAAACAAAGGAATATGTGATTTCGTTAGTGACATCATAGAGTCACACATGTAAATTTTGGGGAACTAGAGGATTTAGTGGCATTGGACAAGCCATGCCACTTGTTTTATTAAGATGAGAAATTCCATACTTTATTTGCCACTAATGGCAGAACATTTCCCAGTTAAGATAAGCATCAATTTTAAAGAAGAGGCCGTTATTTTCTCCCTTAACTCTAACCAGATTTGCACACTAGTCAGAACTTCTTATACTTTTGTCCTTTACAAATAACAGAATTAATAGAAATGTTGAATAGATCTAGTTCATTGGGTGTATATATACACAAACACACATGTGTGAATGTATATGAATATGCACACATTTCCTAATTGTGTTCCACTATAATTTTTCCTTTACTTTCCTCTTCAATTCCTTTATTACATTTCCTATCCTTGGGTAATTCCATCTGCCTTTTGGGTCTAGACAACAACAAAACACAGTTCTCAATTCAAAATGTAAAATTGCTGAGAGGAAAGTCACTCTGCCTTCTGTATTTCAGAGATGTCAGGACTCTCTCACAGATCTCTGTCTTTAGGTATGGCCATTTCCATGCCCAGACTAGTATTCCTTCTTATATCTGTGTCTTGTCATATACATTCTTTTAAATGCTTCCTGTGTATTTTTTTTCTTTTTCTTTTTCTTTTTTTGTAAGCTAGAAACTAAAGTGAGAAAAGGAAAAAGAATTTGAAGGAAGAGAGGGATTATTGTATATTTCACTGACAGCAGAGTACAGATTCATTCTGTTTGAAGGGTGCCAGGGCCATGAGACAACACAACTCAGGTGTCTCCTTTCCATTTCCACTGCGGCCTTTGGAAATCTATGCTTTGTTCATTTTCAGTTTTGGGGTTTTAATATTCTCTTTATATCCCTAGTTTATTTCCTCATAAATTCAATTTTAATAATGTATTTTATTTTAAACAAATAGTCTCTGCCTTATCACAGACTGCAAAGGGCAGCTCCTGAACCATCACGTCTGTGGGACTTGGACAAGTCACTCAATCATAGCCCTGCAGCCTGGGGAAAGAACTTTGGTGACAGGTTTTGGCTCTGCAGAACTCTAGTTGATTTATAGAATAAAAGTTAGTTGGAAAGATTTAGAAAAAATTCTGTTACTGACCAATTTTTCTTTCTCTATTATCTTTTTTTCCTGGAACACCCACACATATCCTTCTTTCTGCCAACATGCTGGAGAATGGCAGTGATTTCCAACAGACACTTGGTGCTAAGGACAAGGAGGCCTACATTGTATTGATGGCAAAAACAAGAAATGTCTTTGGACCTGACAGAGACACTTTCAGGAGCCTACCTTTTCACAAACTCTGAAACATTTAGAACAGGGATCTTATATAGAGGACTGCGTTTCACTTTCAGTGTACTTAAAAACATATGATACAACAAAGCGGCGTGATAAACACAGTTAGCTTATGTAAACTGGCCTAAACCCACTGAGTGTGTGTGTGCACACACACAGAGACAGAATGAGATAGAGACAGAAGGGAAGAATCCAACCACTTAAATGTATATACTATCTATTAGCTCTATAATCCTCACCACAAGCCACGGTTACTATAACCACTATTATTTTCTTCATATTGTAAATACATATGTATTTACACAGAGACAAAGACACACAGAGGGAAGATACCCATATGGCAATGGAGAAAGAGATGGGAGAGTTGGGATTACAAGCCATTAATCGCCCAGGATTATGGACAGCCCCCAGCATTTAGGACAGAGCTGCAGAATAGGTTCTCCCTCTTAGCACCCAAGAGGAAACAACCCTGATTGCAGATTTTTGAGCTCCCACACTGTAAGAGAATAAATTTCTGTTATTTTAAGCCCCAGTTGTGGTACTTTGTCATGGCAGTCCTGCAAACTTAGACACCATGCATGAGGGTGGGATTATTGTTACCTCCCTGTACAGGGAAGAGAGTGAGGCACTGAGAGAGACAGCCTGCCCAAAGCTGCACATCTGGTGGGCAGCCAAGTTGGAATTCAATTGCTTCCGAGTCTAAGCTTTTGACCACCGTTCTTTGTTGCCTACATGAAAGATATATGGCGAAGTATTTTCCACTAAGATTGGGAAGTTAGTTGTGTTTCAAGTAAAGTTTTGTTTTCTTGTTAAGATCTGGCTGAAGGCCATCTTCAGACATTGCTAGAGATCGATACTTGTAAGACCCTATCTTCACAGTTCAATTGTTTTTCCTTTTTGCTTAGAAGGCACCATCCAGAAAAACAGTTCCTCTTATAGCAGGCGGGGTTGACAAGGCATTAATCTGCACAAGAAGAGTCTGTTCAGAGGTTAATTGCTCACTTGGGAAAGAAAGCCCATCCCCGAGGCCTGCTCTTGATGTTTCAATTTTATGGCAGGTATTATAGCCCAATTTTTATGAAGTCTTTCATTGGGATGCGACATTCTGTATTTTTCAAATTCTTTTGTCTGTTGTTTAACTATAAAGAGATAATTTAAATTGTTCTCATAACTGGGTAATAGATTCTTTTCTTTAATTTTTACTTACAACATATATAAGGGTTATATTTCATTATGGTATAAAGACACATAACGTATCCTCTTACAAGGACTCTAGCCACACTGGACGTAGGGCCCACACTCCTCTAGTATAACTTTATCTTAATTTGATTATGTCTGCAAAGAGCTTTTTTCCAAATAAGGTCACATCCACAGATTCTGGGGATTGGGACTTTAACACAGCTTTTTAGGTGATGCAGTTCAACCCATAATGAATGGTTGTGGAGATTAAATGGGAATTGATATTTCTAGAAGTCTTAGAGATGTCATCATGTAAACACAGTATGTGTTTACTAAATAAAGTAAGATATAAATGGTATGCAGTAGATATGTATGCAGATACAACTGAAATGGAAGTAAACAGGGCTATTCCTGTTTTTATAGTCATCTTTAAATGCTTGGGGACAAGCCATACAGAGAGGAAGTTGACAAAAGATTGGTATATTAGGGCATAATTAAAATGTCTGATGTTGATGGTTTTTCTCCAAAGTTGTTAGTCTTAAGGGACAATCTCTGATTTCTGCACTGTCACAGATTTAGAATTCTGACAAAATCTGAGAAACAATGCAGCCAACTCTGTATTGTAGATTATGTAATTTGGAACAGCTGCCTATTTTTCTCCCTTCTAGGAATTTGGGGAGGAGGCTCACAATTTCACTAATGAGGTCTTTCAAACTACACTTATGTTCAGGAGTTCAGGATTAGGTTAACTGTCTTAAATCCTTTCCAATTAGAGGCCTATAAGGTTTTTAATCAGAAAAGAAAACAAAAGGTGAATACAATTCAGCCTGGATACCACTCATCTTTATACTAATGAGGCCATCAAACATAATTTTATATATATATATATATATATATATATATATATTTTTTTTTTTTTTTTTTTCTTTTCTTTTTTAGGGAGGAAGGACCACAGAAGCCATAATGAAGTCTTGAATGTGGGTACACTTTTTCTTTGGTCTTACCAGATTTTTCTCCAAGGATCCTCTACTGATAGCTTGGCTGTCATGCTGCTCCCAGATGTGGGGGCTGCTCACTGTCTTAACTTCTGGGTTCAGCCTGTTTCATTTATCTGCGGCATCATTCCATCACTCTGTTCTTGACATCAGGGATGCCTGCTTGCCCAGGGGACCCCCAATCATCTGATACCCTTTCCTCAGTACACTTCGTTATACCTGTTAAATCGAGCATTCTTCAGCACCTGACATTTCAAGTGGACATGACTAAAGTCTGTGCCTTTTTAGAAAAGCAAACAATGTCTTCAGTTATGAAACAAGGTGCACAAAATAGTCTGTGTAATTACACAAGCTTATGACAGGCTCTACAACATGCTCTACTTTAAAATTCCATCATCTTCTTTTTCACAGGCAGACCATCCATCCAGCCAGACTATCCAATTCAACTAATGACGAGCATGATAGGCCTGACCACAAGTCCATGGGCCTGTCCTCATTTCTGGGTTCTTATTTAATAGTACAGAATGCAAATAGAAAATTCTGTGTTTGCGTCAAATGAAAAGAAAGAGACTTTCTAATTACTAACCATACCTCTAGAAGTGGCTGCAAGTATTGTACTTACGCTAATAACAATGTATAAACTTAAACTTCCGCAATGTCCGCTGAGCATGTTACAGTGATGAGAGTTAATTGTTGGTTGTCCACGAAATGTTCCAAGCTTTTAAGATGCGCAGTCCTTATGACGCAAATGCTGCAGCAAGAACATCCCCATACCAGCAGTTACTGTGCACTGGTCTGGTCTGTCCTATAACCCAGCAGAAGAAAGAGCCTGACCGTCCCTTTTGATTCTAAGTAAGACATGTCAAACACCACTGACATTCTTCCCCAAACACCCATTTCAGAATATTCTGGTTATTCTATTGGCTGCATTTAAATATATGGAGACATTTCTCAATCGTTTTAATGCTGTGTGGAACTAGCTTTGAATGTTTATTTATTTTATTTTACTTCTGTAGAAAACAAAAAAGCTTCTCAAATTTGATTGCTTGATTGATTTGCCCTGGTAATTTTCAAAGGAAAAGTAATAGTAATATCACTTGTGCACTTTATTGAATCAAATATAATTCATATAAGTTATGAGTTATCAGAATTTAAAAAACCATTTCATTGGCATTAAAAAGGTAAATTTACTCAGAAGTAACTTTAATACTTCAACAGATATTGATAAATGTCTCAAATCAAAGGGAGACATTTAAAATGCATATGATAAACATCCTTTTTTTAATCATTAATGAAGAATGTTCACCCAGTTCATTTGGTGACAAGTCATTTATTTTCAGAAGAAGCCAACATTTAATATTTTAATAATATTAAAATATTTGGAATCTGTGTAGGATGATATTTTTAAGTCATTAAAATTATAAGGATAAAAATTAATGAAATCTGATACAATGCATCCTTCATATGTTGCTTATTTTCATTTTGCTCTTCTTAAATCTCCATTCTGTTTCAGATGCTAACTTCCTCTGTAAGGAGTAGAGAACAAAGATGTCCAGATGGAAACCCCACCTTTGCAGATATAAGTACGGTTATGCTGAAAACAGGGACTGTTTCAGATCATCAGATTGGTCCCAATACAATCACATGCATCCTTCACTCAAATGCATGGTTAATGTCATCTCAGGAAACAAGCAGAGATTTTTTTCCACTGGAAACAGAAGAATGCAGCAGAAGGGAAAGTCAGAGGGACCTCAGGTGTGAGCACAACTGGGGTGCTGTTTGTGGCTCTGAGATGCAGGGACACCTGGAAGGATTGGAGAGAATCTTCTAGGAGCTAGGGGCAGCCCCCCAGCTGAGAGCCAGGAAATGGAGACCTAAGTCCTACAATCCTGAGGACCTGGATTCTGCCACACTCTGAGTGTGCCTGGTGGGGAACCTGGGAACTCACATCTCAGCCTGTGATTCCCCACAGCGGAGCCAATGAGGAACCACGTGATAAGATATTGGTGTTCTTTTCTTTTCATTTTTTACCATATTTTTATTCTTTTAAGTCGTACACTTTATGGTGATTTGTTATGGCTGCAATGAACTATCCCAATGTTGGCGTGCTCACGTATACCAGTAACTGTGCAAGACATACCGGTCGGGGCTGGTTTACAATCAGGGATCCCCTGTTAATTTCTCCAGAAACTTGGTGGGTATTTATAGTTATACTTTACTTTGAACAAGAAAGACAAGTGACAGTATCTATGGAGCATCGAGTATGTGTCAGGCATCACCCTAAATGCAGAAGTAAAAACTCAAAACAACTTCAGAGTACAGTCCTGTTTCCAGCCGAGGGAACCAAAACTCTGAAAATATGAATAGTTTGTTTAAAATCACACAGAAATTAAAACCAAGATCACCTTGATATCAAAGCCATCATTCTTTAACTTCACTTAAAAGAAATGCTTAGAACTGTGAAAAACACGAACAACATTTTTATTTTATTAATTTGCTGATCTATGAGTAGCTATACTTGCACTCTACCTTCTCCCCTTGTCTGGAGGCAGAACGAACAGACCTGTTTCTTTGGGGTAGAGCCACAGACGGCTCTGCCCGATATGAGGGAGGGGTCACGGGGGGGTCCATGGACTCTGAGGGCGGGAGGAGGGAAGAGCAGAAAAGCCACTATAGAAGAGGAGGAAAGACACAACTAAGAAATCTGGGAGCCTCTCGAGGGTGAGAGTCTCTTCTTAGAGGTGAGATGGCTCGGAAAGATTTTGGAGACTGAGAATTTGAAGCCCCCACCCCCTTAGCCCCGTGGCCCCTTCCTGACGCCCTTGGCTCCTGAGTAAAGTCTGCTGTATTTAGAAGTGTCTGTGAGAGTCATCAAAGAGTTTTGGCTCCACATCTGTAAGGACATGGGGCGCAACAGCGATTCTGCTGGAAAAGAAGCTTCCAGAAAAAGAGGATAGGAGAACACAGTTGCCCACCCCAGAGCTTCAACCCTAGGATTTCACAACAACTGAGAGGAGTAAGGGTTTCAGAAGGCCATGGAATGGAGAATGCAAACCCACTTTCCCGGCAGGGAGGCCCCAGCAGGCATCCAGGCAGCGCCATCAGCCTCTGTCCTGAGTTTTCTGTGCCTGTGGCTAGGCACCTGCCACTGCCTCTCTGGGGACAGAATTTACAGCAAGCTGACAGGTCTCATAGAAAATAGTGCCCGCATAACTGGGTTTGTAAACTCAAATGTACGGGTATGTCATCTCAGGGAACAACAAGTAATTGGGCACAGAAAGTCAGTTTCTGAAGCAGAAGGGAAAAAATAGAAGAAAAGGGAGAGGGGGAATAAACTAAGTTACAAGGCGTTCTGCGCAAGGTTATGTATGGGAATCAATCTCTAATTTTAGTTATGAGAAATACTGGTCTTGGCAACCCTTCATCTTGGCAGAACGATGACAGCGTCTAGAATATACCTAGTTTACATCTTTCTAAAGAAGACTCCTGTGCAGAAAAAAATGCTGAGTAGAAATTGAGAAAATAAAAGATGAAAGACTTTGATAGAGTAAGCTCTCTGTTTCTCCACAAGGTGCATTGGTG